>JADDOH010024583.1:0-474778 GCA_016648135.1 Agrypnia vestita | reverse complement strand
TTTTCGGTGCGTTTAGATACGTTTTTGCCCAATAGGGATGTGCTATGTTGTAGGGATGGGCGTTGAATGGACGGACTAGTTGAAATCAACCGTTGACGTTGCGTCGACGGTTTACGTTTATCGCATGGACTAGTTGAATTCGTAGACGGTGGACGGTGGACGATTCGAGACTCAACGTAGTGCAAAGCAACGAGCGAGAGCAAGACAAAACGTTTCCATTTATTTCTCTCTCATTTCTCGCTGTCGACTTGTAGACGCCATAGACGGCTCGACGGGTAATTTCATTTCAACTCTAAAGTATACGACCATAGAGTGCAGATCTGTGTACACGAACTATGACAGAGACTTGAAATTTGAATGCATACATACGGTGAGATAGGCTTAATAAGCTATTATCTATTATTTTTTACTTGATTTGTGCGATGTGCACATGCGACGTTTTGGTGAATTCCCAATTTTGCACTGTATAAAATAAAACAATTCTGTTTAATTATTTTATTTTTTATTGAACTAATATTTTACTGCTTACACCTGATATTGTTGTGCATACCCTACTTCTTTCTTTATTATATATAGAAAGAAGTATATAAAACAATATGTAAAAGCCTATAATGTGCGTAAAAAAATAAATAATAAAATATTTATTTTTACATATAAGCACAAGTAGCGGTTTTACTTTCCCCGAAACTATATTCCTTCGAACTTCTGTAAATTTTAAAAATTAACGTAATAAAAATAGCCAACGGTTGAGCCGTCGAGCAGCGTCGCGTCGAACCGTAGACAGTTGACCATCGTTCCGATGTTTAGATAGAACGTCCGCGTAACGAAGTTGACGCGTCAACTAGTTGACGAATTCAACTAGTTGATCGTCTCGTCGATGGACGGATGTGGACAGTCTCGTTTCGTCGACGGTAAATACGTCGACGACCCATCACTACTATATTGACAATCGATATTATTTATGCATAATCAACATACTTTTTACGATTTTAACATTAACCAAAAAAATTTCGGTGCAACAATATTGAATTAATTTGTATGTATGTTTTTGTAAATACATATATACTATATTTTGTATTTAATATTAAACAGAAGTCCGCTCGATCTCGCTTTCAATAAATTAAATCATGAATCTACAAACAAAAATTACAGGTATTTTTAAAAATATTGTCCAATCATGGACTATATTTTTATATATACATAGGAATGTGATTTATAAGTGTACTTAGTTCTGCAAACAGAATTCAAGTGTACCACTATACATAACTCTTTTTAACTGTATGTGTTAAATTCTGTTTGCAGAAATATTAGTAGTCATTTGGTGCTAAAAAGGGGTTACCTGAAAAGTTTTTCGGGAGTTTTGAAAATGGTTAATTTTATAGATCTCGATGTGCTCTTTCCGAATTTCAACTTTGCCACTTTCTTCGCCCTTTTTGCACCTCACGCCGCCATTTTGGAAAAATGGTGCCTAAAAGCAGTTTTTTAACAATATCTCCTTTCTGACTCATTTCACGATAAAAACATTTTATTCTAAATGAACTAGAGTGTAATGTACATATTATGTAATAAATAAAAATTGAATTGAATTGAATTGAGAAAATTTCCTACAATTTATGTAATAATCTTTATCCCGTAAAATCAATAGTTTTGATTGCGCCGCAAAATGAAGTTCAACATGCATTTTGGCCATAAAACTAATTTCCACACCACCTTGAGGTAGATAGAGTAAGCGGCGCATTTTTTTTATAGTAGTATCCCCAGTAGGCCTAATCCACATGCAATTCACTATTCCAAAATTTAGCGCATTCTCCTTCGCTTCGCTGTTCTTAATGGACCAGGTGTTGTTTGTGCGATTTCATTGTCTTTGGTGCAATGAAATCGCAACACCTACCTACTGATTGAAATGTCACAGACATAAATTTCTTCAACATCATCCGCTATGGGATTATCAGTTTCATCGCAATCCTCTTCATTCTCAATTTCATCATATGATTGCTCGAAAATAGTCTCCGTTTCTTCCTCTTGATTGCTACCTTGTGTAGCGAACCTGCGGGTGATCAGAGGTACCACTACAATTCGTGCATATAACGGAGCACTCTAACCCAGCCTTTCTGACATCTCTTTGTACAATTGCAAGAAATATGTTTTAACAAGTTTTCCGGAGATTTACACTTTACGATTTACGTTCCGTTTTTAACTTAAAATACATCATCATTCTACCGTATATTTCGTCTGTTATTAATCCGTCTTATTTATGAATTACATTATCGTTTGCTACGATATTAATATGTTATAATACTACCTATAACATATAAATATCATACATGTTTTGTATCATACTTCATAAGTCTATCCATTTTTCGTGGATCATACTTTTGATATTTATAATGGTTTACAAATTTTACATACAAATTATACAGAATTACAGTTTGATAAATTAGAAATTTTGGAAAAAAGAAAAAGTGTTAATAGTAAATTGAGTATGATAAATAACCAGGTCCTTTTTACAAATAGTTATCATTAAATTTGTTTTCATGTTAGTAGGTGCTTCATTATTATTAATTTCCCATAAATTATTTTTCTTTATTTTGATTGCCTATACTTGGATTTTTAATTTGTTAGTTAGTATACATTATACCCTGACGAAGGGGCCATGGGCTTTGAAACATCTTGATATTTTTTAATATATACACGATGTACCAGAGCTAGCAGCAAAAACTTGGCCGATAGATTCCTGCCTATGTTGTGAGTCTAAAATGTTCAGGCAACCATGACTTCAATAGTTATGGAGATATGCAATATCAAAGTTTGCATTTTTTTCTATGTTTCTAATTTATTTTTTGCAAAAAGTTTAACTATCTACTACTAACAGGTCGAATAAAATGATGAAAACCTTGCGAAAATTGAAAAAAAAAATTTTTACAAGGTTTTTATCATTTTATTTAAGTTGTATTGAAACAAATGAATTTTTCATAATGGATATTATAAGTTACTGTAATGACAGTTCAACTTTTTGCAAAAAATAAGTCAGAAATATTGAAAAAAAATTGCAATCTTTGATACTGCATATCTCCATAACTATTGAAGTCATGGTTGCTTGAACATTTTAGACTCATAACAAAGGCAGAAATCTACCAGTCAAGTTTCTGCTGCTAGCTCTGGTACACCCTGTATAGTAGTGAAAACACAGTAAATTTTTATTATATTAATAAAAATAAGATTACTCAAGGCAATCGTCTGGTACGGACGGAGCTCACTTTCGGCTCAGATTTGCGTAAAAGGTCTGAGGGGTGCGGGGTACCGTACGCGTACGCGGATAATAAAAAAATAAAAATTAAAGTAACTCCATCTAGAAACATTATTTAAGGTTATTTATTGACAAAAATGCCTCAACAATAAGTTATGTTGGTGTTTAAATAAAAAGAAATTATATTTTGAGTATGTCCAAATTTTTCAGAACAGAAATGGATTTGGTATGCTTGCCTACAAGTATAATTTATTCGTTTACCTCCAACATATTTTGCAATTACGCCATTAAATCGTTCCACTACGTTGTTGTCAACATTATGAAGAAGACTCTTGGAATGTTTGGCAAGTTGATATACGATTTGCATAAAGGTATTGATACACATGCTTATTAGTGGCATAAATCAACCGGCGGTTGTATGGCTAAGTGGCATGCTCATTACTAGCAATGTTCGTACACACATGCCACTAATAAGCAAGGCCTAAAGAAAGTCGATACTGCGCGTGCTCACGTTCCACTAATAAGCGTGTGTATCAGTAGCTTAATTCTTGGCCAAAATATGTTTTTTTAAATTCTGATACAAAATTAGCATCATTTGTCTTTGAAGCTGTACAAAAATATGATGCACAATCTGTGTGTGTGTTCGCCGAAAATATGATGAGGACTATTGACAATATCGGCATTCAAATCCTTAATCTTTTGTCCGAAATGTGTATCTTGCGAAAGTCTGAATTTTACCGTAGATCGTATGGCCGTCCTCAATCCTAATACTGGTTTCCCTAGCAATTTTCTCAAATTTAAGGGGTATCTTGTATCCTTGCAACCTATCCTATCAACTTGCAACTTCACAAATTAGTTTTCACCAAAAAATAAAAATAATGAATGAATCCTTACTTATATTCATATTAAGAATGATTATAAATTGAGTCACTTTTGGTTCTGAGTCATCCACCACTTTCCTTTAAGAAAAATTTAAGATTTAAGAAAGAAAAAAATAAAAAATCTGTTCTCACAAGCTATTTCTTCGGTAATTATATATTATTATATTATATGTAAATTCGAATACCTAGTCGAGTTTGAATATTGGCGTAAAACAGTGCACTCAAAAATTGTTATTACCTACTTTGTTAAAAAAATGTGTGACCGTAACTGTAAAGTTATTTTAAAAAATGCACGGCACTGGATACCAGGAATTTTAGACAAAATGTAGTACTGAGAAACTATTGTAATCGCGCGCCGTGTGGACACGTCCGTAACGCCCGGTTCGTTGGGGCAGTCTGACGGCTTTTTTCGCTGTGTTTTGATTATATAGGTGAAATGAAGAATTTTGAATGAGTTTTTGTTTTTTTTTAATATTCATTTTAAAAGAATAATATCTATTCTTTTAACGTATGAAAGTTGAAAAGTTGTCAACTACGTAAAAAGGGTTGAAAAAACCACCCAAAAAAGAAAATATTTTTTAAAAACAGTATCTTTTAAAACATAAATTGTGAGAAAAGTAACTAACCGATTTAAAAATTATTTTTATCGATTAAAGATAATGGTTCACTCTGTAATATTATTGAAAAAAAACAAACATTTCACAGCCCATAAAGTTATAAAAAGCCTACGAAATAGAGCAATTTTCTTTAGGTCTTAAACATCGATTTTTTGTTAATTTATTGATTCATAAAATAATTTAGTTAGTGTCGTTTTAGAACAACGTATATATTTAAGATATATGGAAGTTAATGAATAAATTTTGTTGAAACACGTCGGTAGTTCGCAACAGACTAACTTTTATTTCATTTAAAGGTGTTACACATACATTCACTAGTAGGTAGTTATAACAAATTAAATAATTTTGATATTAACATCTTGACACCCCCACTTATCAAAATAAACTAAATATATATTAAATAGATACGATGCCAAGTAAATTCACAAATTTGGAATGTTTCAAGTAACATAGGCCTTTTGTTAAAATGTCCGCAGGCATTTCCTCACTAGATATATATTTAATTTTAACAAATTTGTACTTTACAACATCTCGAATATAATAACAACGCACATCTATATGTTTTGACCTATTATGACTCTGACTACTTAAAGCTAACTTTATTGCACTTTGATTATCGCAATACAAGTCAATTACATAAAAGTGTATCAGTAATTTCATGCATTAAATTTCTCAAGTAAACAGCTTCTCTAGAAGCTTCGGACAAAGCAGTGTATTCTGCCTCTGTACTAGACAACGAGACTGTTTTCTGTTTTCTACTTTGCCAAAATACAGCTGATCCTGACAGCATAAAGCAAAAACCAGTATAGGATTTCCTGTCCAAGGCGTCACTTGCCCAATCACTGTCCACAAATCCTTGTAGATTACTATTATTATTACTATATCTTAAACAATAATTTTTAGTACATTGTAAATATCTCAACACACGTTTTGCATAATTCCAATGTGTATGACTATAACAATTATTGAACTGGCTAAGATAACTTACAGAGTAAGCAATGTCTGGCCTCGTTAACACAGCTAGGTACATTAAACTTCCAATTAATTTTTGGTAAGGTACATTAGGTAAACATTTATCAGTTGATTTGTCTAAATTTAATTTAGGCTCAATTGGAGTACATTGTGTTTTACAATCAAACATGTGAAATTTAGAAATTAACTGTTCAATATATTGTTGTTGATCTACAGTAATAACATTTTTATTTTTATCTAAATTAATTCTCATGCCTAGATATTGTCTTACAGGCCCTAGGTCCTTCAACTTAAATTCTGAACCTAATACATTTTTTAAATCATTAGTTTCAGTCTCACTGTTTGAAAATATTAGAAAATCATCGACATATAATGCTACTACTATTTTAGTTTCACCCTTAATTTTTGTAAACAAACATGGTTCATATTGACTAATATTAAAATCTAATTTACTTAAAACCTCCTTTACTCTTTCATACCATGCTAGGGAAGATTACTTTAATCCATAAATGGCCTTTTTTAATTTTAACACCTTTCCCCCACTTTTGTTTACAAAACCTTCAGGTAATGACATATATATCTTTTCTTTTAGATATCCATTCAGAAAAACAGTACTTACATCTAGATGAGTAATACTCATTCTTATTTTTACAGAAAGGGCAAACAATAATCTTAGGGTAGAATGTCGCACTACTGGTGAAAAAGTATCTGTATAGTCAATACCGGGTTTCTGCGAGAAACCTTTTGCCACAAGCCGAGCTCGAAACCGCACTTTATTATCAATATCAAATTTTTTATTAAGCATCCACCTGCACTTCACTATTGTCACATCACCTGGATTATCAACAAGCTCCCACGCCTCACTCTCCTCAAATGACTGCAGCTCCTCAGCCATGGCCTGCTTCCACTGGTCCCTCTCTGGCCCCTCAAGAGCCTCTGAGAATAAAATCTCTTCTGATGCTGGAACAGTACTGGAAATGCACATGTTACTAAAACCATACCTCTCAGGTTTTTTTCTCTGACGCTTTTTGCATACATCTGTCACTTGTTCGGGTGTGGTTGTTGACTGGACTACATATTCTGAGGCATCTTGGTGATGTTCAATTAATGTTTGATTGCCATCAACATATATTGAAGAATTTGAAGAGCAGTCAAAAGAATCCTCAGTTTCTGGAATGTTCTCAAACAATTCCCCCACTGAACTACTACTTTCTTCTACCAGACTGTCTGCTGTTGTCTCTTCATTTGAAATCCAGATGGCGGAATCTTCGGTTTCCTTGACATCTGACTCATCTTCCATCACTATGACATCTCTGCTCATAATAATTGAGTTCTTGGTAGTATTATACAAACGATAACCTTTCACATCCTCACCATATCCAACCTAAATGTGTTGTGTGGCTTTCTTGTCCCATTTTAAGCGCTTTTGTTTAGGAACATGCACCATGACTTTGCTGCCAAACAAACGTAGGTGACTCAAGTTTGGTTTCGATCCATACCACAATTCATATGGAGTTTTATCCAATCCTGATGCAATAGATCTATTTTTTAAATATACAGCTGTGTTAGCTGCTTCTGCCCAAAATTTTTTCTTCTTCTAACTTTGCATCATATAATAGGCATTTAGCTTTCTCAACCACTGTACGGTTAGCTCTTTCACAAAGTCCATTTTGCTCTGGCGTATAATAATTTGATTTTTGATGTATTATACCAGCGTGTTTCAGGTAACTCTTAAAATCCTTATTGCAAAATTCAAGACCATTATCTGTTCTCAATATCTTAATTTTCTTACTAAGTTGATTTTCAACTACTGATTTGAACTCTTTAAATCTGTTGAAAGCTTCACTCTTCTGCTTCAGAAAATATATGAATGTCATTCGACTATACTCATCTATAAATAGCAGGAAATATCGAGCACCATTCAATGAACTTGTTTCCATCGGGCCACAAATGTCACTGTGAATTCTGTGTAGCGTTTCTGTACTTCGCTCACCCACATGAGAAAAGGGTAATCTCATTTGTTTTCCCTCACAGCAAGTGATACATTGGGACTTTGTTATGTCAAAAAAGGTATCATAAGATAAACCATCTACAATACCGTTTCTCATTCTCTGCATATCTTGACTGTTAATGTGTGCTAGTCTTCTGTGCCATAACTTTCCACTGACAGTAGTCAGCAAACAACTTTGTGATTGTAATCTCAATTTATATACACCATCTGTCAAAACCGCAATTGCAACCAAATCATTGTTCTTGTTTCTAATATAACACTGATTCTCTTCAAATATGACGTTATTTCCATTTTTGATAATTTCACTTACGGATAATAGGTTAGTTGTCAAACTAGGCACACATAGCACATTTTTAACTGTTATTTGATAATTTAATTCCGATACAATGTCTACATCTCCGGAACAAATAACTGACACTTTTGATTCATCGGCGACAATAATTTCTGTAAACACGATGTTGTATTCATGTTCTTTACCCAAGCTTTATTTGCCGTCATATGCGCACTTGCACCAGAGTCCACGTACCATTCATTCTTGTTATACTTTCCATTCAGGAAAACAACATTAAAAACACATTTATTTGTATTTTTCTTTAACATTGGGCACTGATTTCGATAATGTCCATGCTCCTTACACCTGTAGCATGTAATTGTTTTCGTCGGTGAATTAGCTGTCACTGTCATTTTGTTTGACGTTGACGGACCGCCACTATATCTCTTTGGTTTATTTTTACTAGAGGAATATTTATTTTTCGCTGCAAATGCTATGCCACTACTACTTTCAAAATCACTGGTTACCTCCATGTCAAGTAATTTCGACTTAATGACATCGGCAGTTATTGAAATTCCCGAGTGTTCTATTGCCATTATCATTGGAGAATAGCGATCGGACAAACCTGCTAATAATAATGATCCCACCCATTCATCTGTTATTGTAAATCCCGTGCCGTTTAACCGTTGAGCTGTTTCAATCATTTGTGTGACATAATTAGCCATTGAGTCACAATTTTCTAGCCTTATGGATATCAAATGTCGAAGCAAGGTAATTTTTCTTGAGAAACCGGAGTCATCAAACATGGTTTTTAATTTATTCCATAATTCTGCCGAACTCTTCGTGTTCTTAATATGAACGTACAAAACTGGATCGATCATAAGTATTAATTTTGCCTTAGTTTTTGCATCATCTACTGGTTTTAAATCGAAATCTGCCGTTGGTCTGATGTATTTATCCATACCCTCCAGCACCAATAAATTTTCAGCTGCAAAACACCACTCATCATAGTTCTCCCTGCCTTTTAGCTTTGGCACACTTGCAATGTAATTTGTCATCATGTTTCCGCGAAACCACGCACACAATTTATCTTTTTTACACTAAAAAAAACTGATAAATCGAACGAAAAGGCCCATAACCTGTTGAAACACGTGGGTAGTTCGCAACAGACTGACCTTTATTTCATTTAAAGGTGTTACACATACATTCACTAGTAGGTAGTTATAACAAATTAAATAATTTTGATATTAACATCTTGACAATTTAAATAAATTCCGCATCTACGATTATAATAAGTAATTTCAGCAGTACTTTCTCATTAAAAATAACACCGTTTTTTTTCTATAAAACATTAACATTCATTAAATAAATACAGTTTGACAGAGTACGGCCCTGTTTCATCGTTTACGCCTATTTCTCCCACCGTGCGACCCAAAACAGTGTTTTTTGTATCACTTTTTTTGGCGATGGATTACGTATGTTATTCGACTTTATACGTGTATACATATATATATCTATATTATAAATACGCTGATTTCACTTTGTATACAATGATTTTGCCACGGTTCCCGTTGTGATGCGTGGCGCAGTGGATAACGCGTCTGACTGCGGATCTGAAGATTCCAGGTTCGAATCCTAGCAGGATCGAATTTTTTTTTTACGGTCGTGAATATTTTGTTTGTTGAAATTTTAATTACATTTTTATAGAAATACTGAATAAATACTTTATCTTCATTATATCTAAACTACCCGTAATTAAAAGTGGAAATTTGCCAGATACAAATAGCCGCGAAGCGGCTGACGTAATCGGCGAAGCCGATTGCTTTCCTGCTAGTATTTATTAACTCGCCGATACCAATAATAATAAAATCATTTTCTGCTAGTGGATACATTTTTTACGTAATTTTTTCCTTTTGTACGTAATTTTTTACGTAAATTTATTTAATTTTTTTAACGTATTTTTTTTCTTTTTTTCCCTAGAAATTTTTACATAATTTTTTTCCATTCTCTTTTTTAGGTAAATTTTTTTACATAATTTTTTTCTTTTCGTTTTTTGCCGTTTAGTACATTTTTCATATAAATAATAACTAATAAAAACATTGCCGTTTATCTGGAAAGTCTGCCTAGTAATTATTTAAAATATTTTTTATAAATCTGGTCTGTGCAATTATTTTTTAAAACAGTTTTATTCGTTTATCTCAGAATGTACTAAAACGTCACATAAGATTAATTATATATACAGCGACGAAATATTCTTATTATTCATATGTAGTATCTTTTATTCTTATTATTGCTTATATATGTAGTGCTTTGAACGCAATAGTTTCTAATAGAAATATGTATACTGAGGCAAAACTAGTGGTACGTAATGGAATTCTGATACCGTCACTGATGTATGGAAGTGAAGCCTGGAGCTGGCAGAAGAGGAACGAAAGTAAATTGAATACAGTGGAGATGGGATCCGTCAGACATAGGTGTGGCAAATCCATTTATGATAGAGTAAAGAATGCAGATATTAGAAATGAATGTAAAGCTAAACTTAGCATAAATAATAGAATTAAAAAAAGGATCGCTCAGATCGTTTGGGCATGTTGAGCGAATGAATGAGGAAAGAATCGTAAGAAAGATATATATGCTATGTATAGAAAGATATTATGTAGATGGCGCCAGAAAGACAGGACCGCGGAATACGTGGCATGACCAGATTAACCAGATACTGAAACATGGTCCCGTTAGAAGCCTCAACAACCGGCGAGCTTGCATGCGAAGATGTATGAATGTGGATGAGGCGAGAATTGTAAGTCAGGACAGAAGAGTATGGCGCTCTATCCTCTCTTCCTACCCCCAAGGGGGAAACGGCGTGATGGTAAGTAAGTAAGTAGTATTTTTTTTCTTTCTTTCCTTTTTTATATAAATAAATAAAAACTTATTCCTTAGGAAAAACATGTAAAAATATTGTCATTTTTGACGGGTTACAGCTAGTTGAATATAATAAATATTTCTGAAAATATTATTTATCCATTTTGTACAATTTTTAAAGTAAAAACCTTTATAGCCGTATATATTTAAAATATAAAATAATTCATGTATATTATTTTCAATCGGTTTGACGAAACAAATAAAAAAAATAGTAATTATTTTGGTTACGACTAAATAAAGTTGTTGAAATAAATTATATGAATTATAAAACTCATTCATTGTACACATAATTAATTTCTGTCCATACAACTAACTTTTCATTGCTCCACGATAGCTTAGTGACTCATGCTTTCTTTGAAGTTTATTCAAGATACCGACAAACGATGGATATGAACCAAGTTTGGCCAAACCTCGCTGAGTTGCGCAAAAAAACCCCTGTACACATTGGGCCAATGTCATTTTGGGTCATCTCAGCCAATGTGTATACGGTCCGGGAACCTCAGCAGAGCGTCAAACTTGCAAAATGGCGGACAGCGATTACACATTAGCCAACGTCGGTGTCGGCGAACCTCGCAATGATCGAAGCGCGTTGCGCGTTGCCGGCTGAGCCTAGGGTTGCCAACTATACTGTTAAAAACAGTATCATATTGTTTTTCACTACATTATACTTTTTACTGTTGAACAAAAATAAAGTATACAAAATACTGTTTTCAGCATCAAAATTATTCAGACTGAAACGCTCACAGAAATATTAGTATGGATGATTTATATTCAGAATTAACAAATTTCAAAGTAATTTATAAAAAAGTATCAGAAGACAAAGATTTTCTTGAAATGAGTACTGGCCAAAAGTGGAGCCATTTATTAGTAAACAACTCAGAAGAATTTAAAAATATTACTAAAATTGTCTCATATCTACTTTCTGTTCCCGCCACCTCAGCATTTACTGAAAGAATTTTTTCAGTAATGAATGCAAAGTGGCGGGAGGATAGAAATAGAGCAAATATTAATTTAATAAAAAATGCTCCTCATTTATTTTAATTTTAGTTATAATTGTGGTGAGGCGTATGAAGTTTTTAAAAAGAGTGTAAATTAATAAGTTGTGCGAGAAGCTCTAAAAATATGTATTTAATACATTAAATAAATAAAATACTGTTCATTTTTCTAAAATACTGTTTAATATTCTTCTCAGACTTAAATGTACTTTATTTCTTGTAAACAAAGTTGACAACCCTAAAAAAAGTTGACAACTTGAGCCACGCCTCTTTCTTTTGATGTGTGCTCGAAAAACCGACTACCAAGCCAAGTTTGGCAAACGTCTCTACGCACGGCCAAAACGCCCTGTACACATTGGGCCAACCTTACTTTGGGCCAACCTCGGCCAATGTGTATAGGCTCCTTAAGCTGTGCGCATGACGCACATTGTTTCGTTGTGTTGGTGTTTACGGGTATGAACACCAACACAATGAAACAAAGGTCTCATACGCACGGTTTACACATACTTATTCGATTGTCTTTCTTAAATATATACATAAAAATTTCAAAATATGATTGAAAAACACAATAGTACATTTAGAAAATAATTAGAACATTAAAACAAACAATATTAAAAAATTAAATAACAAGTCCCCAGATAGCAATTTTATGATGGTATAAGGGAACACATCTACACATCGATTTTTTGAATAGTTTATCTCCTCCCCAACACAAGTCTTTTCAGTTGTTTATGGAATAGTTTCACATTATTAAGTTCCTCTACGTTATTTGAAATTCCATTATAAAAATCGAATGCAGTATATAGGAATCCATGTCTTTCTCTATTAATCCGCGGTACATCACTTCTTATATAGTCTCTTGTTCTTGTGCGTTGTTTATGTACCTACGTCACTATTCTGGTAAAGGACGATATTCGTTTTTACTAGTTTATTATTTATTTTATAAATCATCTTTATATTTTCCACATTTATCAGATGCCGGTAATTTTGTCAGTCAGTGGTTTTGGTGTATCGATTTAAGTTGAAGATTATTTTAAGGGCTCTGTTTAAAGTTCTTTGTATCATTCCTCGCGCCTGTGAACTACAAGGTGTACAAATAATAATGCCATATATAATGTAAGGGAGAACAAAAGCATTGTAAATATTTTTATTAGTTCTTGTATCAAATAGTTCAGTTCTCTTCATCACTCCAACTATAGGCCCATTTTTTTTAAAAAGGGCTCGAATATGAATCGTTCATAAAAGTCTCTCATCTATTTCAAGCACCAGATATTTCAATTAATATAACAGCGATATATATACATAAGATATAAATTATTTATAATAAAGTAAAGACGTGACAAAAATCAAAGTTCTTTTCTAATACAAAACCAAATCAAAGTAAGTAGCAACTAAATATCAACAACCAGGGGCAGAACAACCTCAATCCGGCTAGTCCCCGTGGGGTTGCTAGACAACCACTCCCTAGAAATACATCCATAAAACAAAAAAGAAAGAATTAAAAATATATATCTTGCAACGTTGAACTACAGAACGCTAATGATAGATAACAGATTGGAAGAATTGGAAGAAGCCATAAAATTTCAAAAATGGGATATCATTGGTCTTTGTGAAGTAAGAAGAATAGGAGACGAGATTCTAGAGTATAATGATTACATTTTCTATCTCTATGGTGAAAAACAAGGTATGTATGTAATGGGTATCTTAATAAAAAAATACCTGAAAGACAAAATAATCAGTTTCCTAGGAAGATCAGACAGAATTGCAATCCACAATATACAGTTGCCTGAATGTAAGCAACCATCAACGATTATCCAAGTCCACGCATCCCATGAACAACATACGAAGACAGCGAAAGATAAATTCTACAAAGATCTGACAGGATCAATGCAAAAGGCGAACAAATGCATAATCCTGATGGGAGGCCTTAATGCCAAGGTAGGCAGTAAATCAAATAAAGATGAATTTGTCTTGGGAAATTACAGCAGTGGATAAAGAAATGACAAAAGACAGCGACTCATAGAATTTGCTTTTGCAAATAATCTTAAGATAATGAATAGCTTCTTCAAAAAAGGAATGACAAGAAAGTGGACATGGATATCCCCAAAACAGTAGAGATAAAAATGAAATCGATTTCATTCTGACAAGGGAAAAGGGATATTTAGGGACGTCGATGAAGTGAATAAGCTCAAATTCAATACAGATCATAGAATGGTAAGAGGAGTTATACAAAATGAAAATAACAAATCAAGAAAGCATATTACCTTAAAATGTGAGGATAAAATCGCCTTTACCAATAAATGTCTTAAATGAATTAGAAAATAGTCTAGAAGAAATCAAAAGACCCAAAACAATACAAGAGAAGTATGTTCTCCTAGAGAAGTCACTGATGAACGCAAACAAATTGTGTACTAAAGAAGTGAAGAAAAATAAATTAGGAGAAGAAACTATAAAATTAATGAATGAGAGGAACATACTGTTAGAGAAACGAAACGACAACCGTCAAAACATCACGAATATCAGCAAAAAAATCCTGGCGTCAATACGAAAACGCAAGAAAGCTGAGAGACTGAAAGTATTCAAAGAACTAATAGAGAAAACAGGCGGAATTAAAAAAGGTCTAAAGCAACTGAAAGAATTGATACTTAACATGAAAATAAAAAAATATGAAGAATAATGAGAAATTGACGACAAAAAGTTCTTCAATAGCTAGAGAAGCGACAGAATTCTGCAAGAAACTTTACACGGAGAGAGACAAAACTATATTCACAGAAACTGAGAATTATACTTATGAAGAAGAAATACCTTGCATATTAGAAAGTGAAGTCATAAAAGCTATAAAAACACAAAAAAGTGACAAAGCATCCGGTGAACATAAAATTTCAAATGAGCTACTGAAAGACACCTTGTCCATAATATACAAACCTGTGACGCATCTATTCAACGAAATATTGGTTACTGAACAAATACCAACTCAATGGATGAAGTCCTCTAATGTCCTATTACATAAAAAGGGTAATAAGAATAAAATAAACAACTATAGGCTAATTTGTCCAATGTAAAATTTATAAAGTGTTTTCAAAAATAATACTTGACCGAATATCGAAACACCTAGAAGAACACCAACCAAGAGAACAAGCTGGGTTTCGCACCAATTATTTTACCATCGATCATATCCATGTGGTAAAACAAATCATCGAAAAACGTAATGAATATGGCCAGCATTACTACATGGCATTTGTTGACTACAATAAGGCTTTCGACTCTCTGAGTCATAACTATATCTGGAAGACGCTAGAAAACCAGGGCGTAGAAAGAAAATAAATAAAAATCATAAAAAAAAAATATATAAAAACTCCACAGCAATGGTCCAACTTGAACAGCGAGGAGAGGAATTTAGTATCCAGAGCCGTTTTTTCACAGCCGTGTTAGAAAATATATTCAGAAATATAGACTGGGAAGACTTCGGAATAAATGTTAATGGAACAAACCTTAATCACCTAAGATTCGCTGATGATATTGTGATATTTGTAGAGAGACCAGACATACTACAAACTATGTTACAGCAATTAGACAACGAAAGCAGGAAAGTAGGTTTAACAATGAACCCAACAAAGACTAAGGTAACCACAAATAAAACAAAGGAGAACATAGAAATCGCACAGGAGGGTATCGATTATGTTGAAGAATACGTATACTTAGGACAACTAATATCAATAAAAAACAAATATTCAAAAGAAATCGACAGAAGAATAAACAATACTTGGAAGCGTTACTGGTTGCTAAAAGAAATAGTGAAAAACGATACAATACCAATATCGGTGAAAAGCGAACTATACCTACAACTTGGCCTGCTACGAGCAAAAACAGAAAAAAAAATCATTGCTTCCCAACGCAACATGGAGCGGAGTATGCTAAACATAAGACTTTGTGACAGGTGGACGAATACAAAAATAAGGAAAAAGACAAAAGTTAGCGATGTTATACAAAAAGTAAAAAAACTTGACTGGACAAAAGAACTGGACTGGTTATATTATGAGAACAAGCAGAGAAAAATGGAAGAAATAAGCAATGGAATGGTATCCCAGAAATGGAAAAAGACAAAAAGGACGTCAAATCAAGAGATGGGAAGATGACCTACCAAAAGGATGGAGAAGAATAGCTCGCGACAGAATGAGTGGAAAAAACTAGGGGAGGCCTATGCCAGAGAGCCAACCTGACCAACAAACTGGTTGCTGATTTTATATTAATATTTTTTTTATATATTTTTTTATATTTATGTTATTTTTATTAAGTTTTAAATTTTATGTTTATGTTAAAATTGTAAAAAAAAGCTCAGTGAATAAAGGCTTTATCATATAATATTATAAGACGTGACAGAATTACCTATCAAACGAACTAATATATCTAGAAGTAATTGTACGTGAGTAGTGCGTGCGCGGGTACATTTTATCGATCGGCATTTGATAGTTGCAGAAAATTCAATTGTTGCTAAAAAGTATACGAAAGTATTTAGTAGATTATTTAAAATCAATCACAAAACCTTACATGCTCACGCCTTTAATAAAATGTTGATATATCTGACACCGCTGAGGTTTTACATAATATTTTTGAACATTTTCAATACACAATTTATACATTCCTAAATGGTATGGACTTTGTTAGATTCTTTATTATATACATATTATTAAATGTTTGCGCATATTTTTGTTTTGTAGAGGAATTATTTGCCAATTGATTGGATGGAAATTCAGTAAAATTATTGTATAATTTACATATTCCATAAAATACAGTATCCAAAAATATTTAAGCATAATTTGTTTATATTTCTACAGAATATGCTTTATATTAGCTTTTATGATAAAAAAGTACGTAAATAAACATGTTTATACTTTTTTAACACGGGTCTATTTTAGTGACGTCCTCCCATGAGCCCGCACCGTTTGTTAAAATTGAAAACCTCTCCCCGATCCGTTTATTGCTGAATATTTGTAACAAAACAAGCATTGAAACACCAGATATGTTTCATAATATTAAAAATTGTTGTTTATTTCGGTACATTCAACACCAAATCATTCAAATAGCCCAAAATATTTAAACAATTCTTTTGCATGAAGTATGTTCTAAGAACACAGTTACTGGATTTGATTCCCAGATTTGGTCCCCAGATTAATCAATTAAGGATAAATTATAGCAGTCCTACAGAGACGAAGCTATTTATATTTGAGAAAAGTGGATGGAAGTCTCTTATACGATGGCTCAGGGCTCACAACCTGTATGAGCTGGCTTAAGTGATCACTCTGTTCAGTGCAACGTTCACTAATTCCATCCTAAAAACATCCACACATTACCAAATTTTTTGAAAATTCTTTATGTATGTTCGAATCGAGAACATTTCATAAATTGCACTAGGCTCTGCTAGAGAAATATGGTGTTATTTTTACTTCCTTTCTTTTAACTCGTAGGGTGTCTGCTTATCTGCCGAATTTTTTTGATTTTTTATCCCTTTTCCCGTGATCCAATCGCAGGCAGACTCGTGGCAACGATAAAAATGATCTAACAAATTTTCGTTAAAAAAATTTAATTATAGTATAATTTTGGATTTTTCGAAATATTAACGGTTTTTTCAAATTGGAAAGCATACAAATGAGAAAGGAGCCCGACGCGTAGAGAAGGCGCGAAACCTGTTTCAACTAGTCTGACTCGAGCCATGGGTCCGATCATGATGAATGAGAAAGGGAGTAATATAAAAACTTGGTTTTTATGGGTTAGTTTTTTTCTCATTATCAATTTAGTAGTATACATAGATTACGTAACTTGTAATGAAACCTCTATACTGTATGTTTATTTTTTCAAAGTGGGGTTTTGATTGGCAATATTCCTTATTAACATATCTATGATATTCTATCGAATTATTATATATCTACTAGAATACGCCTGAAAATGAATATTTTTAATTTTTAACTCTTAATAATAATAATCGACCTATAATGATACGAGTGATGATATGAGGATATTGAGCCAGCTGATACAGGTTTTAAGCCCTATTTATTTTAAAGTGGAGTTTTTTTTGTAAACCCTAAGCCATGGTACAAGAGACTTCCATCCACTTTTCTCATATATAAATAGCTTCGTCTCTGTGGGACTTCTATAATTTATATAATAATCAAAATATTTAAGTTTTCTTCGTTTTTCCGAGATCGGGATCGATTCTCTTGAAGATAAAATAAATATAGTATACGCCAGAGTAAGATAGAGGGGAAGAGGTTATTACGTTAGTATCTATAGAGTTTGGTTGATGTTTTTAGGGGGTCATCACTGAACTGTGCGATTGATCACCTGAACATGAAAACAAAGCATCCTCGTTATACAATTACGGTCATTCACCTTGTTTTATGTTAGTTGAGGTCAATTAATGAATTAATTTAGAATGTTTATACGTTCCTTATATTAATCCGTCTTGCGAAGCAACATAAAACGTAAATATATACGTAAAGTGAATTGAACTAAACTAAACTAAAGCCAAGTATTCACTAGGGGACAAATCGCGAAACATTCCGCTCGACATGTCGCATCAACATCTACGCTCATGTTTCGGGGACAATGACGCGGTCAATTGACGTGCACACACCAGGACTCGCATATCTTGTCGCGGAAATGTCATCCGATGAGGTTATGGATGACAGCTGCAGTATCACATTTGGCGAAAACGGGGTTCCGCGCAATTCGAAATGTTTTTTTGGGTCGCAATTTCAAATTAACGAGGTTTTACTGTAGTAAATTGAATATTATTAAAAACAAGGTCCTTTTTGCAAATAATTATTGTTTTCCAGACGTCACGGAAATATATCGCCCTATGAGGTTATGATGATAGCCGCGTATCTGTTTATGTTAATGAGTTTATCGAAAAGTAAGAGGAGAAAAAAGAGGAGAATGCGAAATTATTAACTGCAAAGAGAAAGAAGGACGGACATTCTATGCGATCTTCGATCGATACAGCTCGATGAGTTCGAGAACAATTTCGTTTCCCCGCATTGTCATCTTGACAGATACAGCGCATGCGTATTCACTTGTAAACATACCACGTGGTACTGACGCTCCGCAGAATGTTGCAGTGAGTACGCTCGGGTACCGTGCGCATGGCAACGTTGCCACGGCACGTAGAAATGCCGCGCTATGTTGTGCGCGAGGTCGCGGAACAGTGCACGACGTTGCAACGTCACGTAGACTCTATGCCGCGCATGCTGTTGAGGGACAATTATTTGTCCCCTAGTGAATACATGGCTTAAAAAGGTCTGTTGCCAATCCTGCCACGAGTGCCACGCGAGAGTCTGCGCTTACACAAATATTAAACATTACAAGTATTCTTAATAACACTTAGATTACGAAAAATATTAATTTACTGATGGGTTGTTTTTAATAAAAAATAATTAATCGCAAACGTTTATTGAAACAACGCAATTTAACTTTAGTAGATTATTTATTTGCTGTACCTATTTAAATTGGTGCATATTCTTGAATTATTTAAAATAAATAAATATCTTTTCGTTCGTATCATTTTCTTTTAAGATCTTCTCTAAATAAAATCAATTACAATTCAATTGCGAAATTCATCCAGGTTATTTCAGGTTCAGTTTATGTACATTTTTGTAAAATTTAAAAAATGTATCTTAACTCAGAAAGTAGCTCACGCATAGTTTTTAAATGAAATGAAAGAGTTTGGTCTCACATTGACAAATCTTCATATACGAGCATACGAGCATGGTGTATGCCGTCCTAGCTTTGATTATGGTTCAATTTGTTCTTTATTTTTTCAGGATTCATTAGAGACAGATCGGGATCCTACAACATCTCCATTGTCTTCATCAACATCATCACAACCATCACCATATTCTTGTGGGTAGGAGAATATCTGTACATCAAGTATTTTGGAAAAGTAAAAAATACAGATACGTAATAATGACTTTCGTGTTTCAATTTAATATCCTGTGTATATTCGTGGATAGAATAACAACAAATGTATCGTTTTTATTCTTTAACGGGGGTGACTCATACACAACTAGTGGCAAAATCCTCGGGGGAGTCTTCATCATGCAATGTTGAATATAAAATATTCTTTACATTCGGTGAAATGTCGACAGGTACGGAGATAAGCGAGATCAAAATTTGCATTTTTTTCAATATTTATGACTTATTTTCTACTATAACTAACTAACTAACCAACACGCCGTTTTTCCGCAGGGGTAGGCAGAGAGGATTTAACGCCACACTCTTCTATCTTGGCACACCACTTTTGCTTCGGCCAAATTCATACATCTTCTCAACCAACTTCTACGGTTGTTGCGGCTTTTAATAGGGCCATCCTCAAAAACTTGTAGTATCAGATCATGCCAGGTCTTTCGCGGACGTCCTCTATTCCTGTTGCCTTCAACGCTCGCCTCATATATTTTCTTAACCACTCTTTCCTCGTTCATACGTTCCACATGACCAAACCATCTCGTCACTCCTTTCTTTATTCTGTCTACCACACTACAGCCAGCATTACATTCACTTCTAATTTGTTCATTCCTCACTCTATCGATCAAAGATTTTCCACACAAGCGTCTTAGTGACCGCATTTCCACCGCATTTGGTCTACTTTCATTCCTCATTACTTTAACTTTCATTCCTCCGTAACTTATACAGAATATTAAATATATGTACATTCGTACTAGTATAAGTCAAATAAAATGGTAAAAAACCTCACAAACAAAATATTTTTCATATTTCTGCAAGGTTTTAATAATTTTATTTGACTAGTATCACAGACATTTTTTTTAATATTCCATATAAGTTACTGTAGTGATAGCCAACGTTTTACTGAAAATAAGTCAGAAATATTGAATAAAATGCAAACTTTGATATCGCTTTTCTCCGTAACTGTCGACATTTCACCAAAACTGTAAAGAATATTTTCTGCTAAAAATTACATGAAGGAGCTTGTTGGTCTTGTAGTTAAGACTCTCGCCTCGTGATCCAAAGGTCGCAGGTTCGAATCTCACTCCAGACAAGCAAGTTAGTCCTATTTTCATAGCACAAGCATTTAGCTTAATTTGAAAATTTTAAGAATATTGATGTGCCACGAATTCCGTGTCACATCAATATTCTGTATTTTTTTAAAAAAGAAAAAAAAAAGACTCCCTTGAAGTTTTTGCTACTAGATATGAGACACCAACAGAGATAAAAACTATTATATAAAACTTTTTTCCTTTTACCGTATTTAAAAGAGTTTTTTTTTCAAGAAGAATATAATGACGATGTAAATGTGTAAATAATATTCAAAATTATTAATTATTTAATAAAATTATTATTGTGTAAATATCATTAAAAAAAAATATTTTGTAACCAATTAGTACACTTAAATTTGTAAATATTACAAACAATTATTAAATTTTTAACAAAATTGATGCTTGTTCAATTAAATTTAATCCACATCGTGAGGTTTACCGGATACTAATTAAGAATTAAAGTAGATCTGCTTGTAATATAGTCGAATGAATTAAAAAAGGGTCACCGCAATGGTTTGGGAACGTGAACATTTGAGTAAGGAGAAGTTGCTAAAGACAATATGTGAGACGAGTGTTGACGACACAGGGGACGTATGACCTGGCATGATCGGTTAGACCAGGCATTGGAGAACTGCCCAATCTACGAGAGTGCATGAAACCAAGTCTGAAAGTGAATGAGGCAAGAGTGACACGCCAGGACAGAAGTGTGTGGCGTTCTATCCTCTATGCCTGCCACTGCGGAGAAACGATGGATGCGATTGTCCAACTAATTATTAACTAATAACAAAAAATAAATATAAAAATGATGTATCGAATAAATATATATACAGTGAAAATTTAAAGTTAAGAAAGTGAGCAGTACTAAATGAAAGTCGAAACATTAATTTTTTTCTTCTTCAAATATAGCAAATTTATTTTGTGGTAACATAATTATAATTGATATAAATTATATTTGTAAAAACCACTAATTTATTGAAAAAAATCAACATGTTTCGAAGCCAATGGCTTCTTCGTCAAGATAATAAAAATAATATTTAAAAATCCAAGTATAGATCAAAATATTAAAAAGTTATATATGGAAAATGATAATATAAAGTACCTACTTAACATGAAAATAAATTTAAAATATAACTATTTGCAATAAGGACCTGATTATTTATAACATTCAATTTACTATTTACACTCTTTCTTATTCCTAAAATTTCTAATTTATCAAATTGTGATTCTGTATAATTTGTATGTACAATTTGTAAACCCTTATTAATATCATAAGAATGATCCATAGCCAAAAGATGGTTAGCAAATTCGAAATGATTATTACTATTTAAACACCTTAAGTGTTCCTTAACTCTAATTTCAAAATTTCTACACGTTTTTCCTATATAAAAATAATCACAATCATTACAAATTAATTTATAAACACGATTTTTTTTTTAAATTATTCTTATCTTTATTATTTAATATGTATTTTTTAAAATTATTATTAGTATAAAAAGCTGGTTGAATAACATTTGTGATATTTTTAACTATTGAATTAGAAAATTCATTATTTATAAATATAATTTTCCTCCAAAGTTTATCAGAATCAAAAATTGAAGGGTAAACAAAAGATTTAAAAAAAATTCTTGTACATTTTATTTAACTTAATATTAATTAATTTTTTATCATAACCATTATAAAACGCGATCTGTTTAATAATTTTTAATTCAATATTAAAATTATCAACAGATAATGGAATATTAATTAATCTATTTAACATTGAGTGAAAAGTTGACAATTTTTGAGAACATGGTTGGTTAGAAGAATTGTGTATAACTATGTCTGTATATGTATCTTTACGAAATATGTTAAAATCAATTTTATTATTAACAATTGAAATATTCAAATCCAAAAAATTTATGCTAGAATTTTGTTTTTCTATGGTAAATTGAATCCTTTTATGTAGTTTATTTAAGAAATTAAGAAAAAATTTTAGTTGTCTTTCAGTACCAGTCCATAAACATAAAATGTCATCAACATATCTTTTCCAAAAAAATACATATTTTAATAATAAAGCAGAACTATTAAAAATTCTTTTCTCTAAATTATTTAAAAATATATCAGCCACTAAAGGACTTATACTAGAACCCATTGCTAAACCCTCTTTTGTTTAAAAATAGTATTATCAAATTGAAAATAATTTTGATTTAAAACATCGTTAAAAAATCTATTCAAATCATTAGATAAATCTTTACAAATATTTGAAGAATTTAATAATTCATTTATAATAATTTTACTTTCTTCAATTGGAACACTAGGAAACAAATTTACAACATCAAATGAAACTGAAAATGAATTATTTGGAATATTCAATACTTTTGAATGGTCAACCAATTCAAGAGAATTTTTAATGGTATATTAAGGTTTAAAAACATTACTTTCAACAATTATTTTGTTAATTTTATTCTTTGAGTAAGGAGAGGTTGCTAAAGGCAATATGTGAGACGAGTGTTGACGACACAGGGGACGTATGACCTGGCATGATCGGTTAGACCAGGCATCGGAGAACTGCCCAATCTACGAGAGTGCATGAAACCAAGTCTGAAAGTGAATGAGGCAAGAGTGACATGCCAGGACAGAAGTGTGTGGCGTTCTATCCTCTATGCCTGCCACTGCGGAGAAACGATGGATGCGATTGTCCAACTAATTATTAACTAATAACAAAAAATAAATATAAAAATGATGTATCGAATAAATACAGTGAAAATTTAAAGTTAAGAAAGTGAGCAGTACTAAATGAAAGTCGAAACATTAATTTTTTTCTTCTTCAAATATAGCAAATTTATTTTGTGGTAACATAATTATAATTTATATAAATTATATTTCTAAGAACCACTTATTTATTGAAAAAATTCAACATGTTTCGAAGCCAATGGCTTCTTCGTCAGGATAATAAAAATAATATTTAAAAATCTAAGTATAGATCAAAATATTAAAAAGTTATATATGGAAAATGATAATACAAAGTACCTACTTAACATGAAAATAAATTTAAAATATAACTATTTGCAATAAGGACCTGATTATTTATTACTTATTATTATTGATTACTTATTCCCAAAATTTCTAATTTATCAAATTGTGATTCTGTATAATTTGTATGTAAAATTTGTAAACCCTTATTAATATCATAAGAATGATCCATAGCCAAAAGATGGTTAGCAAATTCGGAATAATTATTACTATTTAAACACCTTAAGTATTCCTTAACTCTAATTTCAAAATTTCTACACGTTTTTCCTATATAAAAATAATCACAATCATTACAAATTAATTTATAAATACCCGATTTTTTTTTAAATTATCCTTATCTTTATTATTTAATATGTATTTTTTAAATTTATTAATAGTATAAAAAGCTGGTTGAATAACATTTGAGATATTTTTAACTATTTAATTAGAAATTTCATTATTTATAAATATAATTTTCCTCCAATGTTTATCAGAATCAAAAATTGAAGGGTAAACAAAAGATTTAAAAAAAAAAATTCTTGTACTTTTTATTTAACATAATATCAATTAATTTTTTATCATAACCATTATTAAACGCGTTCTGTTTAATATTTTTTAATTCAGTATTAAAATTATCAACAGATAATGGAATATTAATTAATCTATTTAACATTGAGTGAAAAGTTGACAATTTTTGAGAATATGGTTGGTTAGAAGAATTGTGTATAACTATGTCTGTAATGTATCTTTAGGAAATATGTTAAAATCAATATTTATCAATCGTTTTTGAATATTTCAATTGTTAATAATAAAATTGATTTTAACATATTTCGTAAAGATACATATACAAATACAGTTATACACAATTCTTCTAACCAACCATATTCTCAAAAATTGTCAACTTTTCACTCAATGTTAAATAGATTAATTAATATTCCATTATCTGTTGATAATTTTAATACTGAATTAAAAATTATTAAACAGAACGCGTTTAATAATGGTTATGATAAAAAATTAATTGATATTATGTTAAATAAAAAGTACAAGAATTTTTTTTTAAATCTTTTGTTTACCCTTCAATTTTTGATTCTGATAAACATTGGAGGAAAATTATATTTATAAATAATGAAATTTCTAATTAAATAGTTAAAAATATCTCAAATGTTATTCAACCAGCTTTTTATACTATTAATAAATTTAAAAAATACATATTAAATAATAAAGATAAGGATAATTTAAAAAAAAATCGGGTATTTATAAATTAATTTGTAATGATTGTGATTATTTTTATATAGGAAAAACGTGTAGAAATTTTGAAATTAGAGTTAAGGAATACTTAAGGTGTTTAAATAGTAATAATTATTCCGAATTTGCTAACCATCTTTTGGCTATGGATCATTCTTATGATATTAATAAGGGTTTACAAATTTTACATACAAATTATACAGAATCACAATTTGATAAATTAGAAATTTTGGGAATAAGTAATCAATAATAATAAGTAATAAATAATCAGGTCCTTATTGCAAATAGTTATATTTTAAATTTATTTTCATGTTAAGTAGGTACTTTGTATTATCATTTTCCATATATAACTTTTTAATATTTTGATCTATACTTCGATTTTTAAATATTATTTTTATTATCCTGACGAAGAAGCCATTGGCTTCGAAACATGTTGAATTTTTTCAATAAATAAGTGGTTCTTAGAAATATAATTTATATAAATTATTATTTTTTTATTTCTTGTATGTAATTAAAATAATGTTTAATATTTTAGCAGATCCTTAAAGACATGTCTATACATGTCCAGCGATGAAGATGCGCGAAGGAGAATGAAAGACAATCAATCAATCAGACAAGTGATTGGAACCTGGCAGAAGTTAGTTAATTTTAACCGATCGGACTCAAAATTTGGAAACTTATTCTTAAGGACTCGGCGGGTAACATATGCGACATTTCCCTTGTCTTCTTTTAACCCTTCCCCTCCGCTGATATATTTTCGATGCAAGTCTGTACCGTTTGACCGATCGGACTCAAAATTTGGAAACTTATTCTTAAGGCCTCGGCGGGTAACATATGCGGCATTTCCCCCCCTATTATTTTAACCCTTCCTCTCTCCTGATATATTTTCGATGCAAATCTATACCGTTCGACCGATCGGACTCAAAAATTGAAAACTTCTTTTTTAGGACCCGGCGGTTAACAAAGGTGACATATCCTCCCTCCCCTTTTACCTTTTCATCTCCCCTGATATATTTTTCCCTTGTTTTCCCCCACAAATTTATTTTCAACGTAATCCTTAACCCGTGCAATGCCGGGTACGAACAGCTAGCATTAAATAAAAGCCAATATTTTCCACACAATGATAGAAATATTGACATTTGACCGTCTTGATATTGATTTATTTTTGAATGTTGTAGGAATCTTGCTATTTTAAGAATAATGCTGAGTATTTAAATCATCATAAATAATAATAATAATTTTATTCCAGCTTAGTTGGCTTGTATGCGCAAGATCTGATTCGTCTTATTCGTTAAACAATCATATGAATATAATATAGCAACAAATCTTTATCAAACAATACGTGAAGAAATTATAATTATAAATAAAAAATGTTGCCATATGTAAACAAGTAAAACTAAAGTATAATTAAAAAAAACTTAAAATAAAGAAAGAAAAAACTAATGTCACTTCTTAAGGGATTTAATATTACATTTGATTAGAATATTAAGGGTAGGCCATATTATTTAATAAGAGCCAATACTTTATTTCCGCCAGTTAAGAGACGACATTTCAGTGCGTGAGGATCCTAGATAATTTATTATTGTATACAGGAACAATATATTGTAGGGTCACGACAACAATATATTTTAGGATTTGCGGAGTTTAGAATTTAGGAGTCGTTAGAGCCAGATTAGCAGCACTATGTATATTTCTGCCAAGTGTAACTATCGTAGGTATTTAAATTAACATTATTGATGATAACTCTTTTAAAAACAGGAACATTAGCAAGCTATGTACAGGAAGAACTATTATAATTATAAAGAGATAACGAAATCCAAAGTTACGTGAATCCACATTACTTCAGAATGCGTAGCCCAAACAGACAGAGATGCCGTATGTTTTCTGCTGGTAAATACAGAATGTAGGTATGTACGTAAAGCGTAAAATAATTCGTAAAAATGATTAATAATTTATCCGGGCCATTATACCCGCTTTTACAAATAGACCTTTTGTGTAAAATTATAAACCTATTAACATACAATACAAGTGCTGACAGCCATTATAATAATCAAATCGATTGCATTTTTGTAAATGTAAATTTATAGCCAACGTACAAGTGCACTTCTTGGTACTGGTTGTAAATCCGTCGCCTGATCACTTGTGCAGTGCACCTTACTGCAGGTGGTCGAATTGCTTTCACAATGCTTGGAATCAGTGCATCGCAAAAGTGCCTCGCTCCTCCTGATGCGGGGAGAAGGATTCCAGTAAAGGACTTTTTCAAGGGGAAAAATGTCTTCATTACGGGATCCACGGGATTCATGGGGAAAGTTTTGGTTGAGAAGCTGCTGTGGTCCTGCCAGGACATAGGCAACCTTTATCTTCTTATCAGACCCAAGAAGGGAGCAGATGCGAGAGAGCGCATTGAAGATATGCTAAAGCTGCCAGTAAGATATTTTAGTACCATATTCTATTTTTAGAAGTATTTTTGGCCTTTTATATTATTTAAAATTTGAATTGACAAGCTATAAATATGAAGGTTCTATTCAATTTTGAAATTTTTTAATCGACCTGCAAATGTTTGTATAAACTAATAGACATATAAAGATATCATAAAAAGATCATAAAAAAATCACATAAATATATTTTTACTATTTATTAGTGCAAGTAAACAAACACATTATCGGACGATGTACTATTTTTAAATTTAATTAGCGTCGTGATTTGAACCCACAACCTTTCCATTGATAAAATTGTTCTTTTGGGTGGTTTTCTGCATCAAAACCCTCAAAATTAAAAAAAAAAGAAATACCTACACTCAGATCCTTGAATGAAAAGCCAAATTCTTTATTTGCCTAACTAGTTTACTGTCCGGTTGCATAAGTAGTTTGGTGTCTTATTTCTAACGCTCTCACACACATCTCAAAAATATTTGGTTAAAATGGCTTATCATTTATTTAGTGATATCCCATCTGAAAAAAAAATGCGTTTTTCTCTGTGTACATCATTATTTTACAGGTATTTGATAGACTTAGAGAAAGAGACGATAATATTCTATCCAAGATTATTCCCATCGCCGGTGATGTCGCAGAGCTGAACTTGGGAATCAGCGAAAAAGACCGAAGAGTTTTGGAAGAAACTGTCTCCGTGGTATTCCACGTGGCTGCATCAGTAAGATTCAGCGAACCCATTAAAAGGGCAATACTCTTAAACGCACGAGGCACCAGAGATGTTGTCGCTCTGTCAAAGGCTATGAAAATTTTAGAGGTAAATACAAATATCTATCAAAATCTATACAAAAATACGTCTCGTAGACGGATAACTGCCCGATTGCCAATTATCCAAAAGCTGATTGCCCGACAAACCAAAACTTCCAGAATAAATAAATTATCAGATATGCATAAGTTTACGAAAAAGTTCTTTAACTGTTATGGTTAAAACCAATAAACTAATCAGTTTAAAATTAAAACAGAATAGGAAAGAGGAATAACAAATTCAACGTCCATCTTAACGTTATTTATTAGTGGTTATAATTTCACAGGCCAGGCAATCGGCTGACGGGCAGTTGACTCAAACCCCTCGCAGACATTTTTAGGTATCTGATATATTCTGGGCGAAACAAAGTTTCATATATGTATATGAATAATTTAAACGAATATCGCTTAAGAGAATACGTATTTTTGTAAATTGTTAGATTTTTTTTTGTAATTTTCAATACCCTACTTATCAAATTTGCATCTGTTTTGTTTCAATAAAATAATACAATTTATAGTTAAATCTAAGTGTCACTGTAAAAATGCAAAACCCTCTTCCAAAATAGATCTGCAGATCAGGGATGTTACGAATGTCATATTTTAGACATTCGCGAATGCGAATGCGAATGCGAGTGTTTGAAAGGCGAATGTGCGAATGCGAATGCGAGTGTTTGAAAGGCGAATGTGCGAATGCGAATGCGAGTGCGAATGTTTAGAAGGGCAAATACAGAAATATCAAGGTATGATTTTAATCATCGATTTTTATTTATTTAAGGTTATACACAATCAAATTAACAACAATCAATTTTTTGCGACAATGGATGTTTAGCGTCCCACTGCTTCTTTTTCATTATAGATTCTTCAATAGATAATTGCTTTTTTACCTTTTTTCAGTGGCGTTTCCGGAGGAATGATCATTTTAGAAGCCTGGACCTCTGTTTCAGCACGTATTAACAATTCCAACTCCTCGGCATGAATGACTTTCAAATGAGTTCGCAGCCCCGAAGTAGTACGCCCAACGCGTGAATATACTTTTTCACAAATATTACATTTCGCGTGATCTCGATCAATAGGTGTGAAATATCGCCATATTTCACTTTTATTATCCGACACCATAATACAAAATAAAGTTCTAAATATTCTATCTATAATAACTTATCCTAGCTTAAGATAACCCACAACTCAAAACTTTGTTAAAATTCACTTAATCACAATACCTGCTTATCGATTGATCGACAATTGACGACTAGAAACAAACACGCGATGATGACCCGCTAAGCTCCGCCCACTCCTATTTGTCTCGACCTGCATACACTCGCATCCGCTAAACATTCGCATTGATTGATGCGAATACGAGTGTTGATGCGAGTGTTTGAAATGATGCGAATCATTCACATATACGAATGCGAACGCGAACATTCGTAACATCCCTACTGCAGATACGCCCAAGGATTTTTTGTTTCTCGAAACATTGCATTTGTGATATGTTGACGTGCTTGATGAATCTTCTTCGCAGTTTTTCCAAGTTATCTTCGTCTATCCATGCGTGTCCAAATATTTAGAAGAAGTTCACCAGACAGATAGATGGTGGACGATCTATCTTGGATTTTTAATTGCACCAAAACTAGGGCATTAGAACACATTTATGACTGTATTATATTAATTTTGAAGTTAAGTGAAGATATTGTCCCTAATATGAAGGTGATGGTGTACGTGTCCACTAGCTACGCCAACTCTGACAAGAAGGTGATAGAGGAAAGAGTATACGACTCGGCGGTGGACTGGAGGCAAATGATTGCATCGGCTGAAAATATCGATGAAAATATTTTAAATATACTACAATCAAAGTAAGCAATATGAAATATAACCAATATTAGTAATATAATAACTAAATTATGCAAAACATTGAGATTATTATAGGATGGTCTTGCAGGGTTTATTATTAAAAAAATAACGTTAAATGTAATTTTTTTTGTCAACATCTACCAACAAGTTTACGTAACTAAAACTCGTTCATGGAAACGGAAATGTGTCACCATTATGTCGTATTATTAAGTTTACTGGCCGTACACCCGTGAAAAATCACGCGAAATAATAATAATTAATGACGACCCTTACTTGACCACGCAACATGAGCCGCGCGCTGATCAGACACCAATTATCTAAAGTTGTCATTCCATCAAGCTACGGACAGACAACGAAATAATTATATTTAGATCAACTACATTCAACATTCAACACGGATAATATAACATGTTGCCGCCCTCAGGTGGTAGTGACCGAGGCATGTGTGTTTGTTTATTGCCTTCAGTATTTTATGTTCAATTCTAACGAACTGATTTTTAAAAATCTGAAGCATTCATTTTTTCTTCGACTTGATTTATAATAAAATAAAATAATTTTTTTAAGATTTTAATCTAGAAATCGAATCGAAATATAATTAAAATAATAAGAAGAATTAAGGGAATGAAAAGAAACTGATGAGATTTTATTTTTATTTTCCAGAATCCTCCATCCCCACGCTAACACGTATACATTTTCTAAAAACTTAGCAGAAAGTATAGTAAATGATTCTCGCCATGAAATTCCAACGCTAATTTACCGTCCATCAATAGGTGAGAAAAATATATTTTTATAGTGAATTTATATTTTTTTTCCAATTGGGTGAGCAACTTTGCAGATATATACAATATCGCTACACGATTAAAGGAACATATTGGAGCAATTAAAAATAACAACTCCCAATAAATCGGCAATCTGCGAACATGCATCCAAAGGAAATCTTTGTCACTTCGTCAGATTTGACAAGACAAAAATCTTATCAACAGAACCGCACCTTATACCCAGATTAGTGAGGGAGTCTATTGAAATATACAAACATCCCAATTTCAATAGAGATGACAGTTACAAACTATCAAGTATTTGGCGCCCTGTTCTTACGACATTGATTCAACCCTTGAGAGACGTCGCAGTAAAGTCCGCCGACGTAACTAGTACATATTGCACATTGGCGACCTCTATTGTAGAAGAAGTGAACACTCCACAGCAAAGTGAATATAATTTGCGCTCTCGAAAGCAGTAATCAGTCCGCCCTCTACCTCTTCGGGTAAAGGTCGTCCTCCTGATGACGTTGAATAAGCATTCAACGGAACGTCGAGAATCGTTTCTCGGAAAAAGATACGGTTCGTATAAAATATCCGCAAATATTTACAGTTAAATAAGAATCCAATATTTTGAAAAAATTATACACTTAGAATATCTGAGAATATATGTGACAACGAATAAATATATTCAACAAAAAATAAATAGGCGGATAAAAAAAACGCTTGATATCTTGCTTTACGTCGTCGAGGTTGTTGTCGATAATTTTACCCTGACTCAACTAATAGCTCTATAATGGTATGAAGCTTGGTATATCTCTTTAGCGCAAAAAAGCAGAATGCACATCTTCGAAAGTAATGTTTGGTTTCAGACTAAGCGAGATGACCGGTAAAACGGGACAGTTATTCTTGCCCAACCTGCAGCTATCTCCTTTAAATGAGTTCCATTCGTGAAGATTTTTCCCTACAGTATGCATACATGCTGGCTGCATTTGAAATTACTTTGAAATTGAAGCTCCGTGCACTTTAATTTAATTTTCAGTGACTTCTTGTTTTGAGGAACCCGTCCAAGGGTGGGTGGACTCCGTGAGCGGGATGACGGGAGTGTCCGTCGGAGTCCTGACGGGGGTCTTGCGCGCCTTCTACGCGGACGGGAAGTGCATTAACGACTTCATGACCTGCGACTATGCCATCAACGGGCTCATCGCGTCAGCCTGGTACAGAGGCGTTGTCGACACTAACGAATGGTTATTTTCCTAATTACTTTAATAAATCAAGTAGATAGAATAACGAAAGGAGTGCTGAGATGCTTTGGTCATGTTGAACGTATGAGCGAGGAAATAATGGTTGAGAAAATATATAGGGCAAGTGTTAAAGGTTAACAGGAACAGAGGGCAGAAATCTTTCTTTAAAACATTCCCTAATTTTAGTTTATCTCCTTATACTTCTAATTTAATTATTTTTTAATCAATATGAAAATTATCGTTAAAAATAAAAACTCTTGATAGAATCAATATGCGTAATATTTCTTTGCATATTTGTATTCGCCTGTACTTTATTCCACGTGAAATTTTTTCCCTGCGTGATTTTATTAGTAACTAGCTGTCCTTACCCGGCATTGCACGGGTGTAGTATTAAGGTTAAAATTAATTTTAATCAAAGGTTCGATTCGAATGGTATAGATTTGCATCGAAAATATATAAGCGGAGGGGAAGAGATAAAAAAATGGAGGAAATGTCGTTCCTAACGAATGAGTTTCCAAATTTTGAGGTCCGATCGGCCGAAAGGTACAAATTTACGTAGAAAATATATCAGGGGAAGGGAAGGGTTAAAAGAATAGGGGGAAATGTTGCCTATGTACCGGCCGAGTCCTAAAGAATAAGTTTCCAAATTTTGAGTCCGATCGGTCAAACGGTATAGATTTGCATCGAAAATATGTCAGGGGGAGGGGAAGGGGTATGAGAATAGAGGGGAAATTACCCGCCGGGTCCTAAAGCATAGGTATGCAAATTTTGAATCGAATCGGACAAACGGTGTGGATTTATATAGAGAACAGAGACAGACATTGAGTTTTATAGGTACAGATCTCTTAATGTGTTATTTTATCACGACCTTATGGAACATGAAATTGAAACCTTGAAATTGCGACCGGATATCTAGGTTGATGATATGTGCTCACAATTTGGGTACGTATACTCGTAGATTCATCATCACACAAAACCCATAGCAAGCAGACTCAGTTACGTATGTAGGTTAGGGATGGGTCGTCCACGTTCGTCCATCGACGAGACGATCAACTAGTTGAATTCGTCAACTAGTTGATCTATTTTCAACTTTATAGATAAAAAAATACATCTATTATAATTTTGTTTACACCACTTTTTATTGATTTTTTACATGTTTCGGGAACAATGTTCCTTTTCTCAGATTGAGCCTTAAACTAAAGTTGACAAATAATACAGATATATTTATTTATTAATAATGTCACCACAAAGTGAAAACCTGACTTTGAAAGATGTATTCTTCAATAAATTTCTAGATAACATCTCAAATGTAAAGTATTTTTAAATTATGTATTTATTTATAAATTTATAGATAATAAATAAATGTAAAGGTTTTTATCATTTTATTTAACTTGTATTGAAACGAATGAATTTTTCGTAATCGATTTGAGTTAGTGTAGTGATAGTCCAACGTTTTCCAAAAAATAAGTCAGATATATTGAAAAAATTCAAACTTTGATGTCGCATATCTCCATTGATATAAGGTCATGATAGCTTTCAACTCATAATCAAGGCAGGAATATAGTCCTGCTAGGTTATTAATGTTTTCCATATAACCCTGTACACATGTAATGATATGTACCTAATATATTTTTTTATACACATTACTGCTTTGTACTTATTTATATTTTAAATTTTTATATAATACTCATATTTTAATGCTTATACCCAATACTTTCACTGCTTATATATGTAGTTTATATTTATATTTTACTGCTTACACCTGATATTGTTGTGTATACCTACTTCTTTATTTATTATATATAAAAAGAAGAATATAAAACAATATGTAAAAGCCTATAATGTGCGTAAACAAATAAATAATAAAATATTTCTTTTTACATATAAGCACAAGTAGCGGTTTTACTTTCCCCGAAACTATATTCCTTCGAACTTCTTTAAATTTTAAAAATTAACGTAATAAAAATAGCCAACGGTTGAACCGTCGAGTAGCGTCGCGTCGAACCGTAGACAGTTGACCATCGTCCCGATGTTTAGATAGAACGTCCGCGACGTCCGCGTAACGAAGATGATGCTTCAACTAGTTGACGAATTCAACTTGTTGATCGTCTCATCGATGGACGGACGTGGACGACCCATCCCTAAGTTCCAACCCTTGTGGTAATCTGAAACAAAAAATTCTAACGGATTCTTAATTAGTAAAGATGTCGTTACCGCCCCAATCTCGAAGAATTTTTTTTTATTTTTAAATGGCGGCCGTTTGAAAAAAAAAACACATTTTTTCGCCTTTTTTTTAACAGTTAAATTTTTTTTTTAAATTTTTTAAAAGGTTCATACAAAAATTTAAATAAATCGGTTAAGTAGAACTTGAGATATCATGTCCGCCAGTTTGAAAAATGAAGTTTCTAGAAAAACGCATTTAAAGTTTAGAGTAAAGTTTTAGTACAGTATACTTGCATATTTTTAATCTTCCTGCTTCATACAATGGACCTTTCTCCACTTCAAAATGTTCATTCTCTGAAGTTCTTTCTTGTAGACGAGCAGCATTTGAAGCATCCGAAGCTCGGATTTCAGAGCTTTCGATCTGAACTTCGTCCCGTTTCCCAGCGAACGCATGGGCTTCTGGACCAATCGTGATTCCCATAACGTTTAGTATTTTTAGAATGGGTATAAAACCTTCATTGAAAATACTAACAGCGAGAAAAATAGCAATTTCATTGGTCCGCGTTCCTGCATTATGTGTTTCGGAGCAAAAGTCCATATTACAGAATTCACGATTTTTATATTTTGACGTATAACAAAAATGTTATATTTTGCTTACATGTAGAACACAGCATTAATAATGAAAGTGATGTAAAAATAGATAAAAGTTCTAAAATGCAATAGCCGTAATTTTTTTCTATTATTATTCTTCGTCACCCGATCTTTTCAATTTTGCTGCGGATGCACTAGTGAAACTTATTTCTTCTTTTACAGTATGTTGATTACATCTAAATTGTCTTTTCGTCTTTCTATATGCACGCTTAGCACCATATGTATTGTATTTTATTCTCTCAAAATATTTGTAAAATATTCACAGAGAACGCACGTCAACGATGTTTAAAGATTGACTCGATTCTAACCTGAAGTAAATAGTAGAACGAAAATATTTTTAAAAAATACGTTAATACGACCTTCAGTTACATATACATTATTTAGGTATAGTATATAAGAAAGGTTTTATGAGGTTGATACGCACTCGTGATCATTTTCCACTTTTCAGAGGGCAGATCCCCGGCTACGATCGCTGCTCTGACGTGCTATCAAATAAATTGCTGAGCGATGATCACTAGGGGATGGTGGTGGGAAAATTTTAAATGAAAACATTCAAGTTCGAATCGTACATATATTTACATAATTGAAATTTGAAATTAATCGATAAATCTAACCTTATTATCTAACCTTATTTCTACCTTTCTACCGTCGTGAACGTGGCGACGTCCTGGTCCGGCGACGCGACGCTGTACGCATCACGAAGCGACGTCGCCGCGCGATTCCCTCGCGCTTCTGCTCCAGCGACGCCGAAGGTGACGCATGGCGTGAGGCCCATCTCACGCTGGTCTCCTTCTGCGCTGGCGGCGGGCTGGTTATCGCCCTGATAACCAGCTGACCATCTCCAATGGTCTTCGGCTCCGCCCTTGTCCTCTTCTTCCTCGTCCGTAACAGCGGCCACGTCAGGCTACATCAATCCACCTGACGCCGCTGTTGTTGGAATTCAGGCGTCCTCCTCAGCCTGCTTGACTGTCCCCTTGACAGTCAAGATCACGTCAGACCACCCGGCTCTCCAGGGAGTCTTCTTCCTCCGCTGGGGCTTCTCGGCGTGGTCCTCTCGACTGTCGCTCTGACTAGCCGACTTTGCTCTTCTTTTCGGCACTCCTTCCGCGGTTCACTTAATTGATGGTCGGCCGACAGCCATCTCATCACTGCCGGCCGACCTTCCCGCACGACTTTTAACACTTACTACTCACTTCTAGACTTCCAAGTCCCAACTGACTGTCCAACGAACTACTCCCAACTACTTCCAAGTCCCAACTGCCTGTGGGAGTGGCCACGCAGGGTTTTTATACATTTCAGCGTCCGCTCGCTTCCCTTCAAGTTTTTGGCCACTACCTTCCTGTCCAATACTTAATCTTATTCGTTAGGCTTAATTTTCGGTCACGCCTCTGATATTATCTTACTTAACTAATCTTAACTAACAAGAAATAAAAATCTTAAAATTAATACCACTTATAAATAATTTTTACATACAATTAATTACATTAAAAATTATTTGATTATCATATAAATTAAAATTATTATTAAATACCTAACATACAATTACCTATACACTATGTAATTAACTATACAATTACCTAAGTCTATACAATAAAAAAAAACTTAGCATACCTTATTTTTAAACTTATTGTCGGTGGTCACCCGAACTATGATATTAATCACTAGCAAAAATACATTACTACAACTAGATTAAATACAATTGATTGATAATTTTATAATAGTGTACATTTAAAATTAATAAATTAATCCTAATCATTGTCTACCTATATCTACCTATAATTATATATTACAATACCGCAATCCAGCTAACTTTTTATTATCTGTTGCTCTTATATATATCTTGTTATTAATAATTAGTCTAATCAAACAATAGATGGAATGCGCGTCATTAATACAAACACGGAAGCAAGGCGAAAGATTTTTCTACAATGCATGTTAACCATGTCCCCTGTCTCCTTAGAAATTAATGGCTTTCTAACATGTGCAGCCACGACCATGAGGGTGTTCTTACGAAAAAATTTAAAAACATTAAATCGTTCGCAGAATTACCCTTGGCTCTGAAATCTTACGGAAAAAAAAACGCGACCACCCCGAAGAAAGAGAACGAATTTGACGCGTTTTTCACAATAAAATTAATATGAATACATAAAGGTAATCCATCCGCAGATAGTCGGTAACGACGCCCCCCCTATTGTTCGATTTGTTCCGGTTACTTGCCGCGCTATCGAAATCGCTGTATCTCGGTAAATAATTGGAATTTTGAAAAACTCCTTTGAGGACATAATTCTGAATGTCTAAAATTACGAAATATACAAAAAAAAATGATTTTTTAAAAATTCTAGACTAGAATACCCCCTTAACTGTTTGCGATGGAAGAACAAGGAAAGCTGCTAACAGGTACACGTAGATTATCTGGAACAATCGCCCGTATTCCGAAAAAAGCAATATTGGGATCTATAATCCCCGCACTCAGTAGACAAAATAAAAATATACTAGGTCTTCTGAGTTCGTCTTACTGTTAGTCATGTAGAGATCTCATCAGTGAAGAGAAGCTCTGAGTCTGATGAAGGAGCCTCAGTTCTTATTTTGTATATAGGTACATATGTGAGTCATTTAATAATACGGTAATACAAGGTAATTTGATAATGAATACCAATATAATGAATATTTTCCAATTTCTCCTCTGCCTTCTTATCCGGGCGGTCTGGTCTGACAACTTCGCTCTGCCGCAAACGTAATCTCACAATTCTCATGTTTCGATGAAATAAGTACTAATGCTATAATTAAAGCTTATTAAAAAAGATTATTTCATATGCAACCATTCATTTGTTCTTCCACAGAGTCCTGATGTAAAATTACGGCAAAATTGTCATTGTCGCGTTGAACCGTAGAAAAGAGAAATATTGAAGGACTGTCTTTATATTTGAGGTTTGAGAGATAACCGTCGTGTACTTCTTTCTCCCTCTGATCACACCATCGATGTCTCGTTAATTTTTTATTTTCGTCTATTAAGTGGATAAAGATCTTAGATCCCAATATTGATATTTTCGGAATGCGGGCGAACATGTTCCCCGCCATAAGGAAATCAATTTTGCACACTTAGCAGTCTTACTTACTTTCGTTCTTAGCGTTCTTACTTGACTAAAAACTAACTAACCATTACACTGTTTCCCAGAAGGGTAGGCAGATAGGATAGAACTCTACACTCTTTTGTCCTGGCACACCACTTTTGCTTTGTCCACTTTCATACATCTTTTCATGCACGCTCTTCGTTTTTAAAGCTTCTAATAAGGCCAAATAAATCAAATATCCTCCGATATTTGATTTATCTGGTCATATTTAATAAAAAGAAAAAAATCTTTCGGCCGTTTACATTCATGCTGCCTGAATCGGTTGTTCAGTTATTATATTTATGCGAATTGTCGAAATTTCCATCAACACTAAATACATATGCATTATTTTTCAGTATAACCATCAACGCTGCTTCTGGAAATAATAAGAATATTTATCCCAACTATTTGACAGACCTGTTGGACGCAATGTTGAAGAAAATGCCTCCGAGCAGAACTCTGTGGTATCCCAAAATTACTGTAACAAAGAATCGATGGTTGTACTTAATTTTGGTTTATCTCACACACCTTCTACCAGCCATGATCGTGGACTCCTGTCTGAGATTCACGAAGATCAAATTCAGGTATGAACTTGCAAAATATTTAACAAATGATTCTCAGATTATGTTGTTCGTTAGCTGAGAATTATATATCGTTAATTTGAGAACACTAAGAAACTGTATAAACCATACTGAACGTTTTTAACGTTTACAGATTCGATACTGTACTTCGTCAGGACGGGCGTACTATGACTATGACTTCCATAAATTAAATTTGAGTCAAGTGTTAGGTAGGGGTGTGGTCTCATCTGTGGTGGGAAGAGAAGGGTATAGTTCGACAGTGGGACATTGAAATAGAGAATATTTTAATATACAGGGTGTCCCGTATCTCGACGTCAAGCCGAAATCGGGTGATAGGCCAAGTCATAAAGTATCAGAAAAATATTTTTAAAAATCTAAGGCATTTGTTTTAAAAATTATAAGCATTTAAAAAATATCGAAAAAATCTACACCCTGTGACGGTCTTTTCACTCCTGTTGCTACAAATCTTTATTTTTCTTCATTTTTATTACTATTATGTAATCCTGAAAAAAACTTTTATCCAAAATTTTATCCAAAAGCTTCTGTAAACTTTTATCCAAAATTCAAAGCCAACTGCTCCGTCTTGGAAGAAAATATCACTTTTTGACCAAACCAAGTATTCAAAATCAATACTTTTTTTAGTTTTAACTGCCCATATAAATATGCCAAAAAAAAGCCCAAAAAAACTGGGCTATAAAAGCCCAGTTTTAACTGACTGTACTGGAAAAAAATGTACTACGCGAGGTTGGCAAGTAACTTCAAAAGTTGTCGCATTTAATAAGGATTCCAAAATAGTATAACACTTGCTAGATTATTTCTTAAATTGTGGACAAAATATATTTTTTTTGTATTGAAACCCAGTTTTGAATATTTTTTTCTTATTTACTTAAAAAGAATTCTAATGTACCTAAACCTTTCTTTAGGGCCGTAACTTCAAGATTCTAGTCTAGTTTGAGTAAGACGGAGGAGTCATTGGATCTTCAGGCTTGGGTACATTAGAATTATTTTTAAGTAAATAAGAAAAAAATATTCAAAACTCGGCAAAGTATTGATTTTGAATACTTGAAAATTTTGAGTTTGTTCAAATCTTTCAGATCTGAAAGATTTGAACAAACTCAAAATATTCTGAATTGTAAATACTGGTAAAAAAGGAATTTAACAAAAATTGGAAATAATATTTCCTGGCGTATCCTAGTGTAATGCAAGTAATTCGGATGAATTTCATTACACAATAAAGTATATTGCTCTCAAAAATTCCGTAAAATCAATTGTAGATTTTCTCATTAGCGACATCTGTGGGGATTTAGGGGAATGAAAATGGCTTTGTACAGGCCGCATGGAAAGGCGGTTACAACTCATATGTGAAAGCTTTCCACGCAATTTGAACATATATACAACTTCCAAAAAATGAATTAGCATGGTATATTCTATCATGGGTGGAAATGGCGAATGTTACATTGTGTAAAGTGTTCACTTAAGCCAACCATAAGATAGGTCATAAGTCCTATGTACACCCAAATGACTTCTATACCTACTTTCCCATAAGAAATACAGTTTCTTCTCTGTGAGATATAATTTTGGACAAAAGTTTACAGAAGCATGATTCAGAATTACATAATAGTACCTAATAAAAATGAAGAAAAATAAAGATTTGTAGCAACAGGAGTGAAAAGACCGTCACAGGGTGTAGATTTTTTCGACATTTTTTAAATGTTTATAATTTTTAAAACAAATGACTTAGATTTTTTAAAATATTTTTTTAATAGCTATTATGACTTGGCCTATCACCCGATTTCGGCTTGACGTCGAGGTACGGGACATCCTGTATGTGAATTAAATAATTAATTATTCGTTAAATTTAATTAAATTCGATTTGGTGTTGAGGGACTTTCTGATTTCTAATATTTCTAAATTACTGTGCATCCGTCCTGACGAAGATACCGAACAGTATCGAAACTGGTACATGTTTAAAAATAATCAGTGTCGTTTGTACAAAGTTTGTTAGTTTTCTCAAATTAATAATTATGTCTACGCACAAAGCTAAAGTTATACAAATTATATATTATTTACGTAATAACTGTTATATAATAATATTTTAGGTGGCAGATTTGTTTAAGCGTATTATATTCTATTATGTTTTATTGAACTCAAGTGAAATACCTGAATTAAAATTGAAATTAATACTTATGAAATACAGAATTAAAAATTACCTGAGTGAATAAATCCAGGCTGCCAAAAAGAGTTACCATTCAATAATGTTAGATTGGACCAAGTACCTATTACCATACTCTACCGCAACGGTCGCCAAAGCGGTGGTCCGCGAGAATTTTTTTCTCAATATATTTGACATTGAAAAATCCTATTAGTGATCCGCGGAATTAAAAATTATGAATTTAGTGGTCCGCGAGGTCCTACAGTTAGCGACCGCTGCTATACCGTACCAAGGATATACCTTTGGACCTGCGGAAATGAGTTAATTCTACACGTAGAAATGTCTCAGTTATAGCGGCTCGAATACGTCTTTCGAATTACAGTCTTGGGTGAAGGCTTGGGTGAACTAGAGGAGCTTTACTACCACGAACTATCGTCAACTTCGGAGAGAAGGCGGCCGACTAGGGATTATAATCCCGGAGCATTTTTAAAATCCCGGGATTAAGGAAGGCCAATCCCGGGATCCCAGGACCAGTCCCGGGATTAGCCAAGATAGTTATAGGTGACTAGAAAATAAGAATATAAATTAAAATATGCATTAAAGTACAATACAAGTTATTTATTAAAGTTTTAGCACTTAGGTATTATTATTGGCGAAGTGCTTTTTACCAGCCTGAATTTTATGTTAAAGCACATTGTGGGGCGAATATTTTTTATCTCAATCATACAAAAGTTAAATCTCCTCTACCTATATTATAATTGTAATCCTATAAATTACGTAATTTATATAACCTTCATTGCCTGCATAATATAATGAAACAAAACTGTATAGAGATTATTAAGAAACAAAACAATATAAAAAATATTGACAATCAAAACAATATCAAAATTAAGCAGACAAATTGTTTCTCATATATCAAGAATAGGAACTAAATGTTGAACAAATCAGTCTTATATTTTTAATCAAACATATAAACGGTTCCTACATAATACACTGTCAAATTTGAAAATTTCGATTTTCATTTACCATCTTAAACCATCCAATTGACTCTAAATTTTGGGATAATATTTAAAAAAAACTAACCCATAAAAACTAAGTTTTTATTTTACTCCCTTTATTTGTAAATTAAATTATTATTTGATTTTTTCCCAAAAAGCCAAATTTTGCTGTCATCTGTGAACCAATTGTCATAAATTTTCGAAATTCGTAGTGATGTACCTATTATATTTATATAGGAGTAATTCAAATTTTAAATATTCCGTGACGTCGTCAGGCCGCTGTTGGTAGTAATCAAACATTTGTATTATTAATTTTTTTAACGAAAATTTGATAGATCGTCGCCACGAATCTGCTTGCAAAGTTTCAGCTCGATTGGATCACGGGAAAAGGGTTAAAAATCGATCCAAAGTTTTTTCGTCAATCAAGCAAACAGACGCTACGAGTTAAAAGAAAGGGAGTAATAGTTTAATTTTTCTTTATGTTTGCTATTTTTGAAAGGAAAATACAATGTTTTTAACATTGTCCGAAAATATAGAGTAAATTGGATGGTTTAAGATAGTAAAACGAAAATCAAAATTTCGCAAATTCGACAGTTTACGTGGGGAACGTCAATATTTAGTATTAAAAATAACCAAGAGAGAAATAATAAAATTTCAGTGTCTTGTTTTTAAAATTTTGGAAATAAGTTCTCAGCGTAAGAAGATTATCGATTTCCGAATCAACGAGACAGCTCTCACTTTACGATCAATATAAGATGCAGCAGAAAATTTCGGGCTTTGCGGGAGGAATGGTTATCAAGCATTTATAATTTTTTTCAAGATTGGGATCTCGAATTATAATTCAACGGATGTACATTTGGTCTTAATCCATGTCATAATTAAATTAAATAAGAAACATTGCATGCAAATCATATGAAAATTAGTTATTTATTTTTAGATATATATAGATATATATATATATAATATATATATCTAGATATTATATATATATATATATATTTTATAGAACTTTTGGAGTTCTACAACTTCCCTACAGAACGTAATTAAATATCTCTTACCGTTATGACAGCGTTGGTAAAAAACGCATCGCTCGACAATTTTTCGTTGACTTTATTTTTGTGACTTTATTTAGTGGTAAAATAGGTCACCAGGAAAAGCCCTTTTATTTTTACAGGATAATATATTAGCTATGTCCACGCTAAAAGTCCATTCTAAATATTGGTGAAAGAATTGTTGAAATCGGATGAGCAGTTTCGGATATTTTCATGCATCCAAACTTTACTTCTTTATATATTAGTATAGATAGCTACCTACGTATTTATAGGAAAGTATGTAATATTACTACAGACACAGACACATTTAATAAATCGACCGAACAATGACGTCTCGACTTGAGCCGCTCTTTATTTCACTTCTGCCTGTGGTCTAGTGGAACAGAGCGCGACTGGACCGGCATATTTGTTAATTCTGGGACGCACGGGCGGCTGTTCTCTTTTCAAATTTTTTTAATCGATCCCATAAATTTTCAGGATCAGAAAAATGTTCGGAATCCCGGGATTATAATCCCTACTTCGGACTCAGCTGGGATGAACAGCAAAAAAAAAATTATCAACATATATTGGGCTTTGATAGAAGCGCCTTATAAGAGACGAAGAAGATGAAAAATTTGTTTTTTTTTATTCCACTTTACGTAGAAGGTGTCAATTTTATTATTATTTAAAACTAATAAATAAGTAAAACTTATTAATATTGATAATTATTTCAGATTAGTGACATTTATGTGACATGATATTTATTTCAGATTAGTTACACTTTACCAGAAGATATTTGTTGCAAATGAAGTCCTGGCATTTTTTAGTTTGAGACAGTGGGAAATAGTGACACGCAATTATGATTCTTTGAAGACGTATTTGCATCCGAGCGACAAGGACAGATTTATATTCAACATGGGCACTTTAGATGTAAATATCGCGGCAGAGAGAGGGATGCTGGGAATTAAAAAATTCATCTTAAAGGAAGACACGAACGATGAGGCTCTACTGGTAGCGAAGAAAAGAATGCAAAAGTAAGAAATCTTCAATTTAAGTATGTATGTACTTAAAAATACCGTATATTCTCGAATATACTTTATTTCGCATATGACCCCGACCAGCATTGAGGACAAGCCCACTATTTGAGGTCTGCTCTTTAATACTGAATTATAATTTTCAAATTATGAAAAATTAATGAGCAGAATGAAAATATTTATGAAAAAAAGGTAAAACAAGTTTCTGTAAGTTAAAAATAATATAATTTAAAAAAAAAAAACTATGTAAATGTGGCACTCGTAGGCCATTGGGGCCCTCGTGGGCATGACGCTGGTTTTTCGTACCGGGGCGGGGGTTCAATATTCACAGATTTAGCGATGTGTATCGTTACAGAAATTGGGCTTCGTGGCCCGTTATAGTGTTAAAATAAATATGGTTTCTTGCTTCAAGTGGGACAAATTTCATCAAAGTTATTTATTATAATCACATTAAGAACACAATGCAATAAAAAGGTATACCATACATTTGTTATAAATTATCCAGCGTATTTTTGAAGCAGACCTATATTTTTAAGCACCATGTTTATATTAAGGGTACAGTTGATACTTTTTTCAAGGAGATAAATGAAAGGGTGAAGAAAACCAAAGAATGAAAATTGTTATGAATTTAGTGTGATCTAAAGAATTTTGTTAATTTTATTTTTCCTAGCACAAACGCTTTGCTTAGCAAAAAACAGAAAAACAGAATTTTTTTCAAAATCCAACCACGAGTGATTATAATCGTAAAAGTTAATTTTAGCTATTTTCAAATATAATATAATCGTAAAAGTTAATTTAATTTATGGCGGCCCTCGTAGCGTAGTGGATATGATACTGGCTTCCCACCGAGGGTTCCGGGTTTGATTCCCGGTGAGGTCACAATTAAATCCATACGATTTACTCAAGCCTGGGTGTTTCGTGAAGTATGTCGCTTCTGTAATTGGGCCTCCTGGCCTGTTGAAGCGAAAAGTAAAAAAGAAAAAAAAATAGTAAAAAAGGAAAATGAAGTATTCGAGAAAATGATGATATAAGTGTAATAAAAGTAGCAATTGGAAAATTTTTCAAAGATAAACCTAACTGAGCGACCTTGTGACGTTAAGTCTAACTGTAGGTAGTAGAAAAAACACGTTAAAAACGACAATGCATTGCTTAAATTATAAAAAAATCAACGTAAACACAATAGTATAAAATACCTACAATTGTATCTTTGAGAGTTTTTTTTTGTGCGATAGTGTTTTTCAGTGTTTTTGTGTGTTTTTCTTATTGCTGAAATATTTATTTTTGTAATAAAATGTGAACTTCACATTAAAAAAAAATGAGATTACATTAAAATATAATTTTTTCAGAATGTACATAGCAGACCGTCTACTCAAGGGAATACTAGCAGTATTGTTAAGCTGGATAGTATATAAAATTTTATTACATTATTCAACAAAGTTGGCAAATGCTTCCAATACGTACTAAAAACAAATTGGTTTGAGTTAATTGGAATATATATGGTGATTATAAATGTACTATAATTTTTTTTTAAATAAAAATTAAGCGCATGTTTTTGAATTATTTTTTTAACGTGTGTTCAAAAAATAATTTATTTAACCGTACTTTACAACGGTTTACAACATTTCCACTTTTGTATTTTTATATCATTTTCTTAATATTAATACAATCAATTAATATACTCATTCACACATATTTAATATATAGTTATATATATATATCTTATATATATAATATATTGGTCATATAAGGTGTCCCTTATATGACCAAAAAAAAATTATTTTCGATTTTGAAAACGCATACCCCCTAACTGATCTTTTCTTTATATGAGGGTAGTTTAAAATGGTCCATTTTTTTTAAATGATAAAATAAATCAAAACACCTACAAATAATGAGGAAATATGTTTAAAGTTAAAAAAAATATTAGTTAATTAGTGTTTCGTCTCCAAAATTATATCGAATGATTTGGCAATGTATTATATTAAAAAATGTCTTAAAAATTTGAGTTGATTTCTTATGTGCATATTTGTTTTTTGAATTAATAAAAATGTGTTTTATTTATTATTTACAAGTAAGAACTCGATACATTATTATTTTTATAGAAAAAGATTTGAAAAAGAGAATATGTGGAAAAAGATGTAACTATGCAAATTTTGTTTTTTGTGAAAAAATAATAAACAGAGGTTATAAAAAGGAAGAATAATGGAAGAAATGGTCTCTTTCAATTTCATCGCAGACGCGTGTTTGTGTTTGATCGTAGCCGCGGGTAATTATATATTATTACGTGTAATTTTTTAATCTCGTACAATTTTGATAAAGCTATTTTTTGCATAATTCTCCTTTGTCGCCTAAAATATAAAATAATTTTGTTTCATTCATCGTCTCGAACGAAGTTAGAATCAGTGGGTTTTTAATTTTTAAATTCAACCTCGGGAAGAGTTATTGTTAATTCGAAGATTTTTTCGTCTTGCCCGGGGTCCAACATATATTTCATCTTGCCCGGGGTTGGAGAGAACAATTAGGATATTTAATATATTATGTAATAATATATAGCAACAATAACTTGAGTTATACAAAAAAAGTGAAAGTTTTAAGTTAGTAAAAGGGGAATAAGGAATGGATAGGAAAGGACAGATGTGCTTAGTAAAAAGGAGAAGAGATAAGAAGAAAAAGATGTGCAAAAGATAATATAAGATATCTATACATCTGCATATACATTATACATACGCGAGGCCTGGACAAAAGAAAAAAGATGAATTAAAGAAAGATACAAGATAAAAATTACATATACGAAGTCTGGTCAAAAGAAAGAAGATGGATTGAAAAAGAGGAAAAAAAAGGTATATGAATGAGGTGAATATCCAAGAGTTTCAAATTCATAGATTGATGAATTGAAAAGATCCAAGTCGCTGAATATAGTGTTGAACAAATTAGACGAGCGATATATAAAAGAGTTTTGCCAGGAGTTGGTATTACAGTGTGAAAGGCTCAAGGTCTCGACCTTGAGGTGGTTCTTCCGGGACCCTAGTGGATCTTCCGGGTACTCTCAGGGAGATGCGCTGCAGCAATACCGGGCAGTCAATCTCAGAGGTAGCTAGTTTATGAAGAAATATAACATCAGCAATATTTCTGCGACTGACCAGGAGTGTAATGTTAAAGAAGGTCGCGGAATCTACGTTACTAATGTGAATATGATGGGAACGAACGTCGAGATATTTTATGAATCTGTTCTGAACACTTTCGATTCTGTTTATATGAACTTGATATCTGGGGTTCCAGACCTGAGATGCGTACGCAAGAATACTGCTAACAAAGGAAAAGTAAAGGATCTTCATATTATTTATTCCTTGGAACTGTTTACATGCGCGAAGAACGAAGACTAGAATTCTAGAGGATTTGGCGACCATAATATCAATATGCTTACCTAGTAAGAGTTTGCAATTAAAAGTTACACCAAGATCTTTTGCTTCCGATTTGGTGCTCAGAGGGAGCCCATTAAAAGATTAATTAAACGATACCATTTTTTTATTTCTGGTGAAACTAAGTGCAAAACATTTCTTTATATTAATCTGAAGGTTATGAAGACTTCAAAAGGCTTAAAGACGATTTAGGTCTTCCTGAATTTCGAGACAATCATCGAAAAACTTAACAGGAGCAAAGATCTTCATATCATCAGCGTATAATAAAGTTTGTGCATTAAGAAAGCAATACAATTATATGTTAAAAAGCAAGGGTCCTAATAAAGAACCCTTGTGGGACACCCGAGGGGATGCCAACCCAGTCAGACCTGAAGTCACCGACCACTACAGCATGGCTGCGATTGGAGATGTAGGATTGGATCCATCTATACGGGTCCCCATGAATACCTATCTGTGAGAGTTTACTTAATAAGATTCTATGAACAACCTTATCAAATGCTTTGCTGTAGTCGGTATATATTGCATCGACCTGGATCCGACGTATGGAAAAAGACCGAGAAATGACTATCAAGTCTATCAAGTCAAGAAAGCTCGAGTATCTCGGACATATTATGAGAGGACCAAAATACAGTCTAAAGTCTAAACCATCCAGGCAAAATAAATGGTAAAAGAAGCATAGGAAGACGCCGCTGTAATACTTACTCTTGCTGCTCTCCATGCATCCCGGTCCCGGGCTACCTCATTCGAGCTTAATATATACATAAAGCTATTTAAAAGTGTTTAAAATTAAATCTTAAAGATTAAAAAAGATAAAAGAAAAAAAAGTCTTAAACACTACTCACATAAATATCATCAAAATAATACACTATTGCTCAATTTATTCTCAGGATTTGATTTATTGTTTTTATTATATGATAATTTTTTTTATAAATTCGTAAAAAAAGTAATCCTAAGTATTAGATACAATTATATGTATATTTACAATATTTACAACTTCACGATTCTTCACAAATAATCAAATGAAGATCATGTTAACATGATTACTGAAAAGTAATTGAGAATGAATTGTAATCATGAAAGTGTTTATACATCGAAAAAATTAGTTACTAGTTATAATTTATCATCTTAATATTATAATGTAAGCAAATGATTAAAAAATATCACCCATTGTACTTTAAAATGATGATGGCGGCTTTATTAGAGCTGATAAAGAAGATTTTTTTTACCATTTTAAAGATCTCAATGAATATAATCCGTAAGATTTTAATCTAATGGGACTTTTTATTGTGCTATAAATTAGAGGTCCATTTAGAAGTCAAGTATTAACTGAACTTCTAATAAAGGTATCTTACGGTAGCTTCACGTTTTAATTACATAATTAAACGTGTTAAGAAATTTAAAAGTATTTAATTATAAATCTTTACTCATTTTTACAGTCGTTTGTAAAATTTGTATAGAAGGTAGGCACTGGCGTATCCAAACTATCCACGCATTTTGCGAAGCACCCAAAATTTAACTTCTTAAACCACCTTTAACTTTAACTTCTTACACCGATTCACAATTCTAGATAGCTAAGATCCGCGAAGACATCTTGGTTGTAATGCATATACCTACAAATCATAATTACTTCATGCAATGAATAACTGATATTCAGGTTTTCATAAACATTGACAAAACAAAATATAATTTTGTAGTGCTCAAAGCTTCTCCTGCCTCAAAAAGCATTTTATTACGTGTCTTATCCTGTCCGTAACTAATAAAATCTGCAAAATAAACTAATGTTTTCTAAATTAGTACTTTATTTGAAGTTAAATATTATAAAGATATAAAACCTCGCATAAATGATGGACATAAAATATGAATATTTCTGTTAACAAATCTAAAAAAAATATTTTAAAATTATATTCTAAATTGAATTATTTCAGTAGTTTACTTTTATATAATGCTGACAACCGAACCAGGAAATAGAGGAATTATTTATTTTTTCGGTCTCCTGTAAAATTTGCTCACTAGCATATTCATTTGCTTAAATTAATTGACATGGATGTTACTGTGTTTTTACTAGTTTTTACTGTAAGTTACTGAAATTTTATCTTGCACTCGTATTTGAAATATATTTTTGTCATGATTATAGTTTTGGGAGATGCGGTCCCTCGCATCACTACGTGTAAATGACAGGATTTTAATTTATACAAAATGTACTTTATTTAAAGCATTTAAAAAATACTTTTCTTATTGTAATCTAGGTAAGACTTGAACTTTAATACCGCAACTTCAAGATTTATTTGAGATTTTGCAAAAATGTAATTAAAAAAATACAATATAAAAGGGCAACTGAGTGGAGACCTCGGACCGGACAGTGAAATGTGTGAAGGTGTTACGTCCCGCACTGAACAAAAATATGCTGAAGATGATGATGATGAGTTACAATTGTTCTATGTCATCGATTATCAAAACATCATTTTCGGATAGTTATTCGTGTTATTTATTTATGTATTAAATAAGAAAACCTTGAAAAATAATTAGAAAATTAAATTCTCAGATTCATTGTAAAAATAGACTATTAAAACCTTCTCTATTTTAAACAAAAATAAACATACTAACATAACTTAATCGAATTCATAATATGTACATGCACTTAACTAAATTGTATAAATAAGACGGTTTAAAATTATCCGCAATTTATAAATTCAAATTAGAAATTGAAACAGAACATAAAATAAGACTTTAAAATCTACTTAGATGTCTGTAGCTACTTTCTTTACGCAACTTAACAATTAATGAAACAGCATGGGTACTCCTATTTAAATATAAATTTAATTTAACTAATGGAAATGACTGTTGTTAAGGTTAAATTCACTTTGTCCGTACACTTTTTATAAATATACAATTTGTATCTTAGAAAATTACGAAGAAATGCCACTATTTTCAAACATTCTATGTTTTTTTTTAAAGAACCTACTATTTTAGGTACACTATGTAGTTCACTTTGTGTGTTCGTAAATGTCACTGATATTTCACTCATGTTCACATTTTTATAATACCCAGCACTGCTCAGGTTCTCGACGAATCAGACGCTGTTGACGAAGGGGTTACAACAGTTATCACCTGGAAAAAAATATTTATATAATTAAGGATAAAACCACGAAAATGTTTAATCATGTTTAGGTTTTCTTGTGGGTAGGACTAGAGTTTACATTTTATTTATTTTAGTTATAAATAAAAGTAGGCCAAATATATTTCTCTAATTACGTGTAATGAAATATCGTTTAGAATTTTTATGTATGTTGTCTTACACAAAAGAACTTAGTTTTCTGTTGGAGTGAGATGATTTTCAAATAAGCTTTATAATAAAACATTTAATTAAGATGAGTGAAATAATATCAATGCACCTATATTTTGGTAAGTATGTACTAGAGCTGAGCTGATGACAATATTTCACACATAGCAATTTATACGTTTAATGTGTTTTGCTATCCACTACATTAAATTAATATTTGTTATATATTTATGAATAATATTATACAATGCTATTTACAAGTAATTTTTCCATTAACTTTATGTCTCCATCTACTTTTCTGTAATTCTATAAATTTCAATTTCTAACTCGTTCATAAATACTCATAGAAAAAATAAGTGATATCGAAATCAAGAGTAAAAAAATTAACCCATAAAAACCAAGTTTTTACAATACTCCCTTTCTCATTTTCGGGTTTCGTCAGATGCATCGGAGTATTTTCATACAACTTACTGAAAAAAAACATTTTGAAAAATCCAAAATTATACTATAATTATTAATGTTTCTTAACGAAAATTTGATAGATAATCTTGATCGTCGCCACGAGTCTGCTTGCAAAGTTTCAGCTCGATTGGATCACGGGAAAAGGGTTAAAAATCTATCCAAAGTTTTTTCGTCAGACAAGCAAGCAATCAGACGCCACGTGTTAAAAAAAAGGGAGTAATAAATACTGAATAATACACATGTGCTATATTGGGAAAAAATGTAGGTATTTAAATTTTCAATATTTGTAGATTTTATATCATTTATACTACAAATATAAGACATTTTGGGACTAATAGTTCTTACTCTTGCCTTTGTTTCCTTTCATTTACGCCACTGGATGGCTTTTATGCTTTTATGGAATATTATGAAATTGTTTTTGGTATACGTAGTTGTAGTACGGATGGGTGGCAGAGGGCTCTTGGACGGGTATTGTCGGCCGTGATAACCTATCCAGAAAAATATTACTACACGTAATAACTGTAACACACCTTGGAATGGCCAGTAATTGTCTGCACTGCGGTGCCACCAACTGGAGGGGTGTACGCTGTCACGGCAGATAGTCCAAACAAACTGTTGCTCGCACTCTCTGTAGTTGTAGTTTCTTCCAAATGATTAACTGAAATGACATTATACAGAAAGTTTACTTTCATTCACTAAAAACATGAATCTATAATAATACTAACAGAATTATACTAAAATGCCCTCACCCCCCCACCTAGAGTCACGAGAAGTTCATTAAATAAACTAGACCAGCAGTTCCCTAAGCGACTGTCTTACAGGAGTGCTGTGTCGGACGAGAAAAATGGGCGGCCCTTAATCAGGCCTTTTTTGCCAATCTCCATATTGAACATTGCCATGGTGAACATTTTTAGAAGAAAAAAGTGATTTTTTGTATTTTGATTTTTGTTTGATATGTACGTAGAATTGATAATTGCATTTTTAATCACATGAATTGTGAGCGCGAGCGCGCAGATGGGCAAGAATAAATAAAACCCCTTGGCTATGCCTAGCGCGCTCGACGCATTTTTTATTGAAAATAACCGAAGTTATTTATTTAATTTTTATTGAATGTATGTTTTATAATGTTTATTTTTGCTGAATCGTCAAATGAAAGAGTGTTGATGGTTCGAAGGTGGTGGGTGTACAATTTTACCACCTCCATATTTATTTAAATATAAATTAAATACCCTCTGGCGACATCGGTACCGTGCCGAAGTCGCCATTTTCATGCAAAAATTATAAAAATATAAAAATTAATATGATTTTGTTCGTAATCACTTGTATATGGCTTTACATGATTTTATGTTGAAAATATATTGAATTTGTGTAGCCAGGCACGCCAGAGACACCAAATATACGAAATTAATGCACCCAGCTTGGCGAGCCTGGCCCCCTTTTTACCGATTATCTCCATGAAGATGAACCTGAGAGACATTTGTTAATGAAACAAAATAAAGATAGAATATAAATGTGTAAAAATAGTATGAAATAGCTATAGTAGAATGTTTGGTTACATGTTTATTAATATTTTGAATACGGGACCACTGCTCATAGAGCTGCGACTCGAATTATGAGTAGTGATCCCGCCGTCCGACAGAGGTCGGGGTTGTCGGTTTCCGAAATACCGACCTCTGATTGGTCGTTGAAAATGCGCCTGGGCGTGCGGGCCCTGATGATTTGATTGAATAAATTCCGTGGCGCAGGAATCCAGAATTCAGTTCTGCTCCTGCGTTCACCTCCAGATCTACTTGCGACTTTCTCTTCTCCTCTACTCGACTCCTGCTTCAGCCTTTGGACCGCTCTAAGATTCTCAGATTTTTATACGATCTCGCTTTCGTCTGAGAATCTGCGATATCGGTGCCATCAACATCAGCCATACCACCTGACCGTAGGGCGGTGGAATAACCCCTTTTTTGCACGTTCCCGTCAGGAACAGGCGCCATACATCTTTTGAAATTGCTCAATATTTTAATTGTTTGAAAAAAATCACTGATAATTATGGAAATGATTTTTTATTTATCTATTTATTTTCTTTACATTTTTAGAATATCACTAGACCCTCAAAACGTCTTAAAAGACTTTTGTCTGGAGATTCATTTTCACAATTTAATGTTACACTTTTACTACGTATCATTCATTGTATAACCAGAAGAAAGAAAAAAAACAGTTTTAAGTACATTTATATAAATGAATAATTACAAATTCAGTGGCAGAACTTAGAAAGCGGTTGATAGCAAACGATATAAGTTACATATGAACTAATGTGATGTGTAGGTATTATTACTGTAATGATGAATAGTTTTTGCTATATTAAGATATAGCATACATCACATTAGTTCATATGTAACTTATATCGTTTGCTATCAACCGCTTTCTAAGTTCTGCCACTGAATTTGGAGTCTTTAGACCTATGGGAAAGGTGCTTTGTATTTTGTTCAAGAGCATGTCCAAGATCAATGAGGGTAGCAAAGATTGTTTCTTCTTGTTATAACAATTTATGACATTTTATGACGTTAGAGCACATTTCAACTGGTTTGAATAATACATATCGAGAAGTTCACACGGATAAATAGAGTAACTGAAACCCAATTTGACAATTGGAGAACCGTACAAAAATCCTGATGCATATAGGGTGTAAACTGAAAAAGTTTGATGGCCGCTGAACTATGCGATATTCAATATAATTGAGCGAGGAAAATGCAGACATTTGAATATAGACAAAAATAAGATCTCGACGAAGCTGTTTCCATAGAAAAGAATCTTTAAGATGCAATTGTTTGATTAATACGTAGTTTAACTACGTACTGGTTGCTATGTCATCGTTTAAAAATTGTCCTTTAAAGATATTCTTTACAATTTTATTTTATAAGTCAAGTTACTCGTAGAATTAGCAAAAGCAGATTGGAATACAAGGATTTACTTACTAGATCGGAGCCAGTCGAAGCCAGATATGGGAATATTTGACAGCTTGTCTCTCGCCGCAGCAGAGTGATCCTGTAGAACCTTCTGACTTCCAGTAGGACCTGGAGTTGGTCTGACCAAAAATCTTGGCGACTTAAATGTCAGATTACTTGATTGTTCCTTTTCAATAATTGTATTTGATATGGTATTATTGATCGCGTTCCATTTCGAGTCGATGTTGGTCCGTGGTTGCGGTGTTACCACGTAAACCTTTTCTTTGGTCAGCGGCGATATCGACGTCTGAATTTTATCCCACGAAAGTTTCGTTGTAGGTTTCGGTGGCTCAGTTGTCAGTTCCACATAAGGAGTTGTGGTCGGAAGAGCTGTGGATGTGTAGTATGTACTCTGAGCGGTAAATGGAATAGTATTTTCGTCATACAATTCGTTATTCAAATGTTCAATTAATTTTTCGTCAGTCAGTTCCGACTCTACAGAATGTTGAATGCTACCGGCAGCCTCATTGTCCAAAAATGAGGCGTTCAAATCATTTATTGTTGACAAAAATGATTTACTTGACTTCGTTTGTTGCGAAGGAGTTGTAGTAAAATATTCGTCAGGAATTTTCTTTGATCTCTTAAGATGTGATATCGTACTGGCCTTTTGCTGTCTTTTGTAAATTTTGGAATATTCTTGGGCCGTCCAGTCATCAATATTTTTTTGCAGTTTTTTTATGTCGAATGTTATCTTCCCCGATGGTTGTCCGCTTGATGCTGGCGTATAGGCCGTTATCAAGCCAGCTGGCGTCGCGGGATAACTCTTCGATTCGTAATTCTGTGTCGATATATTGAACGAAGGAGTGGATGATGATACTATTTTAGATTCTGAGCTTTCATGATAGTCGATTATAGAATTAGTGGAATGTAATCCGTTTAGACCATTCTGTATGACTTCAGGAGGAACTTTTCTCGCTGAATTCGTAGCAATTTCATCGATCATGGGAACCCACCCAGAAGATGAAGCAATATTATTACTTGAGAATTTGAACGGACTGGGCTCATTTTGCGATGTGTATGGAATAATGATTTGAATTCTTTTGGGTTTTTTGGTAGTATTTTCTTGTCCTTTCAAATCGGTTGCCGGAGGAGGCCACCTTCCTGGGACGTATCGGTTATTGTCTATATATCTGAAGGCGTTGTTGCTCCACGGGGATACTGTGGAGGACGGTGGATTGAGTGCAGATGTAACTATATTACTGTGGTCTTCATTATTTAATTCTTTTTGTTGCGGTGTAGTCACATATAAGTCGTTTTTGAATATCTCCGAGTTTTTATGAGGCGTGTTGGGCTTAAGATAGAGTAAGGGAGAGTCCAAGGATTGCAGAACTAATGGATCTGCTGGTTTGAAAGGGTTGGGATCGGGGGTTCCTTCAAATCTTTCGAAAATTGTTTGATAAACTGGCGGCTTAATGGATGAACTGGGGTAATTTTCGCTATAAAAACTCTGGTCTATGAATGAATAGGAAACCGACGGCGGACGAGTTTTGGTGTTGTCTTTAGAATTTACCTGAAGTGATGAAAGTGTCGGTAAAAAGTGTGCAGTAACTTGAGTGGAAGCTTCTGTCGTAGAAAATGTATTTCCGTTATCGTGGTGTAAGGTGCTGTGTTCCGATTCGGGGTTATTTTCATTTTCGTGATGTAGGGTTGTGCTATGTTGCGAATCGGGATTACTTACATGACCTTTGTGTAAGAAGGAGTTGTAATGCGAAATGGGATTATTTTCTTTTTCGTGGTGTAAATGTTGTAATGTGTTTTGTTCTGGTTTGAGATTATTTTCATGTTCTTGATGTAAGATTGTACTGTGTTCCGAACTGGGATTGTTTCCTTCTTCACGATGTAAGAAGGTGCCTCGTTCGGAATCTTGATTATTTCCGAGTTCTCGATCAAAAACTGCACCATGTTCTGAATCATGGTCATTTCCACCACCGGATGCTGCAGAATACGAATCGATGATTGGTTTTTTATTATTATTATCATTTTCCACTACAATGGGGTTTGTATTAAAATTATAGCTGTCTTGACTTGATTCTTCTTTATGATCGTCGTGAGGCCCGTGATGACTAGTGTCTATGTCCAGTAACGGCGATTGAACAATGCTGATTGGATATTCAACTGAAGAAGTAAATTCAGCAACCGGAATACTCGGCAGAAGTTGATAGATACCCGGATTTTTCTTTTTATTGTCATTAGATGTTGTCAAAGGTTTATAGGTTGACTGTGAAGGACGAGGGGGTGGCGTAATAATCACGCCGTTACTGAAATCTTTGTATTTTCTAAATGGCCGCGCGTTAAATATCGGCGGTATTGGAACGGGGCTCAAGTTGGGGAGAGGAATCGGCTGTAATATTTGACCTGGGTTAGGATTATACAAATTATTTATTCGGTATGGTCGAACATACGGATCATCATTACTTTCGATAGACAGCCCCCCTGGCGAAGAATTTTCATCAGTGGATGGTGTTGTATAATTTCCACGATGTGGAGTAAATCTGTTCAAAGATGATTCTTCATTAGGTTTGGAGATAAGAGGAACATTTTTTGTATCCAAGTGCTGCAGACTGTCACCATTGGCGTATCTACCACTGCCTTGTGACTCTTGTAGATTGCTATTTTCGACATTATGTTCGTTATTGTTACTGAATTGCCTCTGATCGTGAGGTATTACAGACAATCCCCCACCGTCATTTGTTTCGTAATAAGGTGAGTCGTAAGCGCTGGGCGGTATAGGAGTGCCGTAAGAATTTTTGAGGGGTTTCGGAGGTCCTGAGCCAGCTTGGGGGGAGTTGTCTTCTAATTGTATTTGAGATAAACTAAATGGTTTTCCAGAAGCCGTTGTTGGTGGGCTCGAAGGTCCGTTTGCTTCAATTCTATTGGAATGCTGTGATAGATAGTTTTCGTATTGTTCTTTTGCAGGTAACGATAGTTTCGATGGCAAGAACGTTCCATGCGACGAGCCTTCAATTCTAAATACATTATTTGCGTGTATATTTGGAGGTGATAAGTAATTATGACTCAATTGATTCCCGGGGGGGTTTTTTGCTCGCGCTGCTTGATACCTTAAAACGGGAACCCACGGGATGTAATTGCAAGGATAACAATTTTTTTTGGAATTCTGACGCTGATGCTGCAATCTGGTCGGCGGTCCGTGAGCACTCGGCGGCGGCGGAGGGCCGTATGTGGACGGCACTGCCAGCGGGGATGGAGGTCCGAAGTTGGATTGTGGTTTGTTATCATTATTTGAGAAAAACCACCCGGAAACTTTTTGGAAGAACGACGGTTCGTCGGGTTTCCCTGTTGTGATCAGTGGATATCTCTCAGCCTGGAATGGCGATGCTCTGAACGCTCCTTGACTGAGGGGGAAGGGGTGCCGGTTCTGCCTTTGATGCCGCTGTCCAGGGCTGGAATGCTGGAGCCTGATGTTCCCCGGAATGGGCGGAGGAGGAGGTGGTGGCCTTAATATTTCATCGTACGAATCTATTCTAGATTGAGCTCCGTGATGTTTTGGTGGATTTATGGTCGATGAGAACGCCGAGCTGAAGAAGGCGTGGACCAGTAAAATGCTGATAACCTGCGAAAAGAGAAATATTGTAATTACATTTTTCTTAAACACTTTCCTAATGAAAACTTGACACTATTGTAAAACATTATATATTTTAATGTTTATCATGTAATTTGTATGTATAAATAAATTAATACATAAAACAGTTTATTGCGAGTTAAAGGTATATTCATCTAGAAAATGCTCTATTGAACATTTCTGTAGAACTGTTTGGCAAAAACAGTATCTCATACGTAATTTCCGAAAATTTCAAGTACAGCATCGAATTTATGTGTCATTTTTTTTGACTTGCACATTATATTTCATTATTGTTCAACCAGATGTCGTGTTTTTATAACCTTTCTGGCCAAGGTTTCGGATCCCATTGCAGGTTACTTTCAACAAACATCATCAACATATATTACAAATTATCAGCCCTAATGATAGACCTTGCGGAATCGCAGAAAGGTCGTAGAAACGCGGCCGAATATTCCAGAAAACTCAAACCCGAAGATCCTGAGTGGCCTTGAAAACCTAAGATATCTACTATTAGCGACAATATTATTACTGACAAGAGAGACATTTTATTCAGATTAATCAATCAATTAATTAATCAATCAATCAAGTGGCTCGATAATGACGTCATAATCATGACGTCATTATCGAGCCACTTGTGAAAAAATGCCGAATAAATCACGTCGCCAATACACTTCGGGTGACCGAAAATAATATACAAACTTTTCCTTTCATATTTGTAGAGAATATAGTTTATGATGCTTCCGAAAATTAATTTTTTCCAGCACAGAAAGCGTGTTAAAGTATACAATTAAAGTATCTTACTTTTTGTTGATTTTATCATTTTAATTCATTGAAAGAAAGAAAAATGAAATGTCGACTGCCCGAGTATCTCTCGAGGTGTATAATTGTTTACTGTTTGAGGAATGACCTTCATTGTACAGCCTGAAAATATTCATTTCCATCCAGTCATCACGCCATGAGAATAATGTTTCTACTACTAATTAATATTGTTTTCGGTATTAATCACCGTAAAACGTCTCGAAACTCTCTTTTTCTTTAGAGGTTATGCCAATAATTCTTCTATACTATTCACGATTTGCTCTTGTAATTAATTTTAGAAATTTGTTTTCGGTTTGTTAATTTTATCAGTATGGAAATTTCTTTAATAAATCTGACCCTTGCTCTATTAATTAAAAAAATGTTCAAGTGTGATTTAGATAACGTCAAACATTTATATTTTATTACCAACATAAACATCTAATACCAAAACCTAAGCCAGCATTTTACACAATTAATTACACAGGGAACTTCTAACGTTTAGAAATAAGTAATGCAAGTAGAAATAACTAAAATCAGACTCAATAATTTTGGGAACACTTGTGGCATAGAGCGTTTTTCCACATCTTTAATTATCATCCTAATTTTATATTCTTCGCGTGTGGGGATGCAGGAACTACAATGAGTTATGAAAAAAAATTAAATACACATTGTTTAAATGGATCTTTGAAACAAAACAAAATAATATAACCGTTTATCACTCTGATGAAAAAAACATTTTCCAAGCCGATTATTATATTAATATTTATTATAGAACTAACGTGGTTAAATATACGGTTTACTGTATTTTATTAAAATATCATGCAAAATCTGGTCATAAATAGAAATTTATAATGCAGAATAAAACTAAAATATCAATTATATTCATCTACTAATACTGCACATCCATTAAGAGGCCCCAGTACACGATTTTCGTATTTGCTCTCGATTTTGCTAAATTTAACGTAAACTTATTAAATCATTTTGCAAAACCCATAGCTAAACAGACTATTAATCAATTTTATTATGATAGATCCATTTACCCGTGAAGTATTTCTTTAAAAAAATATGAACAAATATATTGTTATAACATCAAAAAAATCATAACCCCGAAACACTATTTTAGTTTTCATGCAATAGAGTTATCTTTGGTACACTAATCTCGTATACTTTCAAATAAAGACCATATATTTTATTTACAAATTGATTGTATAAAGTTTGAAAAAGAAGTGGTGCTATTCATAGATTAATATTTTTCGACAAGTTGTTAAATATATCGTTTTAAAAAACTAACCCATAAAAGTTTTATTTTACTCCCTTTCTTTGTAAATTAAGTTTACCATCATGTAATAATTGATTGACTGAAAATGAAACATGTCTAGACAAATATCTATGTCAAAAATCTCTAAAAATATCACTTTATTATTTGATTTCTTCCCAAAAAACGGAAGTGTGCTGTAATCTGTAAACCAATTGTCATAAATTTTCTAAATTCGTAGTGAAGTACCTATTATACCTAACGACGGAGTAATTCAAATTTTAAATATTCCGTGACGTTATCGGGCCGCCGGCGCAGTTGGTAGTAATCAAACTTTTGTAATGATTCCAATTAGAAAAAAACATTAAAATTTCTAAAAATCCAAAATTATACTATAAAATAACATATAACAACGTTTACAAAAAGATAAAAATTCACGTTCCGTCTCCTATTTTGCAACATCCAAAAAACCATAAAATGATTATATTTTTTGATTAAATTTTATATGGGTATTAAGATAATTCTATTGTCATTAATGAAAAAATATTCAAAAAAATATACCTCATGCTCAAAAAATTGAAATAATTCAGTAACAGATCCCGTTAAAAGTGAACAAATCATCTCTTTAGACGTCCACCGGACACCGGTGCTTGTGCGTGAAAAGTGTGACTCCCGAGGTTTTATCAAAATTATTTATAAAATGCCTGGTAAGCATTATGTGAATGTCAGAAAACGAAAGTTATCATGTAGAGGAATTAGTTTATGAAGTAGTTTGCCCCAAGAACACAGGTAAATCATTTTATAACACATTTCAAATATCGAGGTGACAGTATTCAAACAATATTTTTAGGTTAGAATAAAAAAATTCTGTCAAAATTCTCTGTTTTTATCGAATGAATTGAACTTTTTTTTTTCATTGTACTTATATATTTTATTAAAACAATATCATATATACACTTTGGCCTGTATACATGTAAAATTTTGGCAATTTTTAATACTTCATTAACGATATTTTTAAGAAACTAAAAACTGTATTTCGCCTTACGTTGACGAAGTAGGGATGGGAAATTTCTTAAATCGACATTTGTACTGCGCATCGGTATACTTTGTACTGTATGATTTTAGCTTTGTTTGTTAAGGATTGAGTTTATTTTTGAATTATATTTACATTATTGTATTTTATTTACACATATTATTTACATTATTACATCCATAAATTTACAATATTTTATTTATAATTTTTAGTAGGAGTCCACCCGAACCTCCTATCAAAAAAATAATGCACGAAACTTTGATTAGTGTTGATGAGACGGATAATAAATTGCAGGTAATTTTAAAAATATCTTACGCTAATTTATAAGGAATAATACTAAAAGCCCATATCTGTCATATTACGCTGGGTACCTGGGCATTTTATTTCCTTAGTAGAACAATTAAACTTTTCAAAACATTAGGAAAACAGCGAGTTTAAGTGCGTTTAATGTTATTAAATTTTTTTTTATAAATTTCGCCACCTCTTTTGACGCTTTATAACAACTTGCCTGACCATCATGTCTTATAAAATTTTCTCTGCATTTTTCACTACACACATTAAATTATTTTTTTATATATTAAATACTAATAAATATTTTTTTTAAGAAAACAAATGAACCTATAGAAATAATAGGAAGACGAATAATTGATTTCCAACACGTTTTTGAGCAGCTGAAGAAAATTGGTTCTCACTGTGATCAATATGGATGCACGCTTAAAAACATTTATATATACAATGAAATTAGGAAAGGATTTAAATCTACGTATAAAATGCAATGTAACATGTGCAATTTAAAAATGAGCTTGTCTTCGCACATTGAGTGTAATTTAGATATTAACCATGCAGCCGTATCTGGAGCTATGAGCATTGGTATAGGTTTTGCAAATTTGCAGTAATTAACTGAGACCATAGAAATACCAGCTATGACCTGTAAAACATATAGTAGAGTCCAAAATACAGTAAACGGTTGGTGGGAAAACGTCGCCTTCTCTAAAATGAAGGAAGCTGCTCTTCGTGAAGCAGACTATGCAAGAAGTATAGGAAATGTCACTGAGGACGGGACCCCACTTATAACTGTAGTCGCTGATGGATGCTGGTCTAAGAGGTCATACGGTACAAACTATTCTGCTCTGTCAGGTTGTTGCGGCTTTTAACAGGACCATCCTCAAATACTTGTAGTACCTGATCGTGCCAGGTTTTTCGCGGATGCCCTCTATTCCTGTTGCCTTCAACATTCGCCTCATATATTTTCTTAACCATCCTTTCCTCATTCATGCGTTCCACATGACCAAACCATCTCAGCTTTCTTTATTCTATCTACCACACTACAGCCAGCATTGAATTCATTTTTAGTTTGTTCATCCCTCACTCTACCGACCAAAGATTTTCCAAAAAGCGTCTTAGTGACCGCATTTCCACCGCATTCAGTCTATTTTCATTCCTCTTTTGCCAATTTCAGGCTTCACTTCCATACATAAGTGTTGGCACTAGAACGCCATTATGTATAAATAAGTCAGAAATATTGGAAAAAAATTAATTAGGACTTTGTTTAATACAGATTGTAAAAGAGATAGTCCACAACACTTACTAGTCCACAACACTTAACAGGTATATTCCTATCTAATTATAGACCTGAAAATGTTTCAGAAACAATATTCAAATATAATGGTTATGGAGAAAAATCACTTCAAAGTTTGCTTTTTTTATATTTCTAACATATCTTCTGTCAAACATTGGATTGTTATTAAAGTAACTTATATAAATTATTAAAAATACATTTGCTTCAGAAATACAAGTAAAAAAAATGTTTAATCATTTTGCATCATCACCTTGCAGAAATCATTTATCATTTTATCATTTTATTTGACTTGTATTAATGCGAATGAATTTTAAATATTCGACATAAGTTACTTTCACGAAAGTCTTACGTCTTACAAAAGATGATTCAGACTTTTTTTATTTCTATATCCTCTTTATACTTAATTATATTTTCACGGGTGTAAGACTAGTAATTAATAACGACCCTTGCGTGACCGCGCAACATGAGCCGAGGGCTGATTGCTTGCCATACTCTAAATATCTAATGTTGTCATTCCAGCAAGTTACGAATGGACAACGAAATTATTATATTTAGATATTTAAATTTTTTAATTGTTATTTAAGTTACTGATGTAGAATATTAAAAATACATTCGCTTCAATACAAGTAAAAAAAATATTTAATCATTTTGCACTATCACCCTTCAGAAATTTGAAAAATATATAATACTTTTTATAAAGTTAATCTGTGCTATTCTGAAAATAGCAATATTGGGATGTCAGTCAGATCTTTATCCCAATCTTGACAGGTATGTATAAAATTTTATTGCCACTAATTTCGATGTTTTAAGTTTGGCATGTTTGAAATTAATGAATTCAATCAATCAGAAAGCCCTAAAACGTAAACAAATGTTAATGTATTTACAATTAAAAATAATGAGCTTTCTAATTGATTGAATTCATTAATTTCAAACCGGTCAAACATAAAACGTCAAAAAAACGGCATCACAATGTAATACAATAACTGTCAAGATACAGAAATGGCAATTTTGCTTAGTTCAGAATATAGATGATTATAATTTTATTTGACTTTTATTAATGCGAATTAATTTTAAATATTCGATATAAGTTACTTTCATGAAAGTCTTACGTTTTGAAAAGATAATTCAGATTTTTTTTATTTCTATATTCTCTTTATACTTAACCATATTTTCACGGGTGTACGACTATATAGTAATTAATAACAACTCTTGTGTGACCGCGCAACAAGTGTTGAGCGCTGATTGCTTGTCACATTCTAAATATCTAAAATCGTCTTTCCAGTAAGTTACGGACAGACAACGAAATTATTATTATTATTTTGTCTTTATTCTACTTTTTAAGTATAACTTCTAACGCGCATACAAAAGTACACGCATAATTTTTTAAAATGGTTTATATTTGAATTATTTAACATTGATATTAAACAAAATGTTATAAAACAATAAAAAATATAGTTTAAATTTTCACACGTCATACAATTTTTCAACGCTAAAGAAAAAATAATAACATGTTACATGTAATGGAGATCTTAAAAAAATGTTTTTCTTAAAAATCAGAAAAATAGCATAAAAAAGCAAATTTTTAGTGAAATTTCAGAAAGAAACAATATCCATTGAATTAAGGCCGGCTTTGTGACATCTCTAATATAAGGATCAAATAATTATCGTAGAGAAAAATTTCACCAAACTTGCAAAACTTACGTTCATGTAGAAAGGGTTACGTATGTAGCACTACGCAGTTAAAAGGTCAGGCGTTAAAGTTTGCACATTTCTATTTCGTTTTATAGTATTGTATATTTCTCGATATCGTTTTTTGTGCTTAAATAATACATGTTTGAGCGAAACTAGCGCCATTTTTAGCGGGAAGTGATTAAACTAATTCCAATATTGAAGGTATAACAGCCTCTTAATATAAAAATATTCAAAAATTATACCTCATACTCAAAAATTCTTATTAATTAAATCGTATAGTCTGTTAATGCGGCGGCGAGCCCGCGCATTTCAGACCATACGATTTAATTAATTCGACTTCTTGAGTATGAGGTATAATTTTTTGAATATTTTTATATTAATGACAGTGATATCTATATTTTGGATTCGGAATTTTTAAACAATATTCTTTTTATGTATATATGACATTCTTCCGAATTATTAACATTGCACTAGAATCTTCTGTGTGCAGTTTTCTGGGCTATTCTGCCGTGAATATGTGACCTCTCTGACCGACGTTTCGGATCCCATTGCAGGGACCAGTTTTTATATATTCAGAATACTTTTAGTATGTTCAAATTTTCACAGTACTGGACTTTATCCCCCGGGGAACATTGATATATAATAGATGTCTCAATAAGATCTATTTTTTCCATAAATCCTTAAATAATAATTTAATATTATTTGGACATAATAATTATTAATTTGAGAAAACTAACAAACTTCGTATAAACAAAACTGATTGTTTTTAAACGTCTACCGACTTCGATACTGCTGTATCTACGTGAGGATGGACGCACAATAACTTCCACAAATTAAATTTGCGAGAGTCGAGTGTTAGGTGGGGGTGTGGCCCCACTTGTGGTGGTGGACAAGGGTGGAGTTTGACAGTGAGATACAGAACAGTATCGAAAGCGGTAGACATTAAACAATCAGTGTGTTTCATACAAAGTTTGTTAGTTTTCTCAAATGAATTATGATTTTTATACTTTTATTAAATACATCGACATTAAATTATCGCTCAGTTTGTTTAAAAGTTGCACACTATGCCGTATGGTGTGCCTATTCATTACGTTCACTCTGCGTTTCGGGACACGGAATAATGCAAGGAAATAATATTTTGATACAATGTTGACTCCTAGAATAAATATAAATTACATAATCACGAGAGCCACTTTGGCCAGCGCACCTTTGGAGAGACCATCGATGATTCGCACTACTCCTCAAATGCTAACAACCCAGATCTGGGGCGGTTCCCACGGGCTGGGCTACTTTCCCACGCGGCGCGGCGCACACACACGGGCACGCCTTGCAGCGCACACGAGACGAGCGGTATTGTTCGCCGGAAGATGCGCGCCTGCACAATGCGAAACGCGCGCCGTTCACACAAGCAAAGTTTCACACAAGCGGAGGGTTTCACTGACATAAATATGCCGTGATTACACCTCCGAGGCTGGGCGGCTCCATATTCATGAGCGCGCCGGGTTCCCATGACAACTTATTGGTGCATGGATTGTCGGTGTTTGAATTGTAATGACGACTTATATGTCTCAGTGCATTTCTATTAAACGTTATAATTACATTTTTGAAATTCCGCGTTCGGATAATGCACCTTCTTTGAGGTGAAAATTCTGTAGCAATGATGTAGTAATTTTAATCGTTCAAGGCCATCGTCACACGTATTTGAAACGAAGATTATGTGGTTTTGGATAATCAAAAAACTTTAAATATTTTACAGAAATGATGATTTCATTTCTGAGGCCGTCCGAAAAATAATTATTTAAATATTTTATTTTATGGACCAGTCAGTACGCGTCGGTCCTGACGAATATACTGTAGTATCGAAACCAGACGACATTGAATTCGTGGCAATAATTTAATTGTAATTAATAAAATAAATATGACAAAGGTTGTTAAATATTAATTGTTCGAAGAATATTTTTTCTTCTGAATGAAGGCTTGAACTTTGTGGTGACATTATTATTAAAATAAAACACAAATAACTTTGTTTTCACCACTTTATTAGACAATCTACATGTTTCGAGGACAATGTTCTCTTCTTCAGGATTGTTTGTGTATCCTGAAGAAGAGAACATTGTTCTCGAAACATGTAGATTGTATCATTTAATAAAGTGGTGAAAACAAAGGATTTGTGTTTTATTTTAATGTAAACATTTATTGTGCAGCCACAAAGCTAACATAATAAAATATATTAGATGGATATCTGTTGCATTTGCAATTATAACCAGTTGAAAATACTGAAATTGTAACACTACAAAGACAAAACTCGTAAATTGATTTACAGTTCATTCATTCGTTACGATTGAAAGTATGAGTTCACTGAGAAAGTTCAAATGATGACTTACGAAATTCCGCACAAGTTTTCACGGTATTTTCTTATGTGTTATTATAATAAGGTACATCTGCCGTTTGTCTAGTTTGGCGATTATTTTATTTATCTGTGCTTTCACCCTCGCCAGTTTGAATATGCATAACATATATATATATTTATATCTAATCAGTCCAAAGATGTGATAGGACTTTAAAGCAATGGTGAAAACGATCTTGAAAGTCAGCTTGACCAGGGGGAAAATGGCCTGGCGTGAGGCCAACGTTCAGTAAATTGTTATTATAATAGCTGAATTGTGAGAAACTCGCTTACTTTCATTCATTCATAATTTTATACGAAATTTTAATCAACGAGCATGAAAATATGTTGTAGGGGAAACTTTTAAAATACAACACCCCTGATGGTAAAATCAATAAACAATAGTCGACCACATTGCTATGTAAGCGAACAAACGCTGCGTATAATATCTGTTGAAAAATATTTAAAAAGTAAGTTTTTTTTACGTTTTTTATTAATATATTACATATTTCGTGAGATTTTTTTTCAATTGTTGTTTGCGTAAGCTGATAATATGAATGCACACTTAAGCTATGTTTATTTCTAATTATATTTTGTGTTTTAGTAATGCACGTGGACGCGAGGTGTCAATGTAATAGTCATTTTAGTCTGAGTGGTCTAGTACGAGTAGTTTGTGTTAGGAGTTACTCTCAAATCGTACTGGTACTATCTAAGAGAAACTGTTACGATTTGGAAACATGATTTTAAAAATAAACAGACTTTATTTCAAATATTCACCGGTAACTTTCTAATATTTAGTTAAAATGGCGAAACGACAATACAACCTGGACAGTGGTTAAGATGAAAGAAGCAATTTAAAAGCACGTCAAAATTTAATGAAGTATGCAGATATTACAGATACCAAAACTAACTCTTAATCGACATTTAAAAATACTGAATACACATAAAACAAACAAAAGTCCTAAGGACTCGACTGTAGTAATGGAAGATGAATTAGTGAAAAATGTTCTCGAGTTAGAATCACGTTTTTTTGACTTGACATGACAAAAGACTTTCACCATCTGGCCTACCAACTGGATGAAAAATATAACCTTCCCCATAGATTTAGTAGAAATACTCTCTAGAAAAATCTCACCTCTGCAGTAGTATTTTTTGTGTGACTTAGTACCTACGATTTAAGACCATTGCTATTAAATCGTACTTTTCCAATAGTTTTAATTGTGTATTGTTTTTTGTAATTTTTATTTCTTTTTCGTTGAATTTATTTGAATTTATTTTACCAACTTGAAGACTAATAAATAAAGATACCAATGACATGCATTTCCTTTTCCTACAAAACTCGATAATTCTATAATTGAAATATTTCCAAGGGATACTATTAAGGAAAGTCTCCCCTAGATCAATAAAATTGAGATTGGACGATACGGAATAATGGACAGAATAACCAAATAGAAATCGAATTGGAGTCAATGAATTAATTTTTGAGAGTTTTAATATTTATAAGATCAGAATTTCGTTATCAAAACTTGAATATAATGATTTGGAAAAAATCCTGTCTCAGCAAAATAAACCTATATCGAGACAACCTATATTAACAACTAACCGATGAAGCTAATTATTTCAAATGAGGTAAGCAAATTTAACCTACGATTTAAATAATATAACCAATGTAGTGAATGTAAAATTCAATGCGGCTATATGTAGTATTGCTAATTTTAACTCTGTAAATCTAACAGTGATGAGAACACAAATTAATTTCTTCTTCGATAACTGCAAAATGTCTGATAAGATTAAGAACTAACGTGAAAACAAATTTAAAAGTAAACTGTAAGATAAATGGATTTATTATAGTTTCTATTAATTTAATATTATAACCATTATCATTTGCAAATTCTTTGATAATATTTAATTCAATGATAATTTTTAGTATTTACACATAAGGACACATTAACTAATCTTCTAAGCATAGAAGAAAAATCTGAGAATTTTTGAGAATTTCGATGATTAGAAGAATTGTGTATATTTTATGTCTGTATAAGTATCTTTACGAAATATGTTAAATTCATTTTTATTATGATGAAGGGACCATTGGCCCCGAAACTGTCAATAAATAGTGGTTTTAAAGTTGGTTATCCAAAGTTTTTTCGTGTTTTAATGTAAATAAATTTAGTCAAAATTCATTAACCATTTTTTATGTCCTTTAAAAAGATTAAAAACACATTCGTCTTAATAAATTTATTTAACAACGTACGTATATAATTATATACGTGGTACATTTGAATTTTTTTATTTATGTGGGAAAGTAGGTATGGAAGTCTTTTTGAAGTGTTCATGGGGCTTACGACCTATCGTACGGCTGGCTTAAGTGATCACTTTACATAATGTAACGTTCACCAATTCCACCCATGATCTATCAGTTTTTCGATGTTGTATATATCTGGACATTGCACACTTTGTTCCATATGTGAGTTGAATTTTTATCACCGCCCTCTGCGGTGTGAAAATTTGTCATTCCCATAAATTAGTACTGATGTCGCTGTTGGTAAAAGATATCTATATTTTTGATTCGGAATTTTTAAACAATATTCTTTTTATGTATATATGACATTCTTCCGAATTATTAACATTACACTAGAATCTGTAAATAAATTAGAACGAATGTAAATAAATTTAGTCAAATTTCATTAATCATTTTTTATGTCCTTTAAAAAGATTAAAAACACATTTGTCTTAATAAATGTTTTTAACAACGTACGTGTATAATTATATACGTAGTACATTTGAAAAAATCTCATTCAAATGTCTTTTAGTTTGGGGTTTATCATTGAGACATATCAGTATAATTTCAAATACATGGCAATCAAAAAACGTGTTTTATCAAGTCTCCACACGATCGAAAAATGCGTAAAAATCAACCTGTATAGCTATTTAATTCACTTGTGGCATTTAAAATTCATGACACAATTTTAAGATTATCCTTATCTACAACAAGCCATGAATGTAGCGGAGTAGCCTATATTACCATGTTATGTTTTGACACAAGTGTAGTCTAGGGATGGGTCGTCGACGTATTTACCGTCGACGAAACGAGACCGTCCACGTCCATCCATCGACGAGACGATCAACTAGTTGAATTCGTCAACTAGTTGACGACGTCGCGGACGTTCTATCTAAACATCGGGACTATGGTCAACTGTCTAAGGTTCGACGCGACGCTTCTTGACGGCTCAACCGTTGGCTATTTTTAATACGTTAATTTTTAAAATTTAAAGAAGTTCGAAGGAATATAGTTTCGGGGAAAGTAAAACCGCTACTTGTGCTTATAAGTAAAAAGAAATATTTTATTATTTATTTGTTTACATATTGTTTTATATACTTCTTTCTATATATAATAAAGAAAGAAGTAGGTATACACAGCAATGTCAGATGTAAACAGTAAAATATTAGTTCAAAAAAAAAAAAATTAAACAGAATTGTTTTTTTTTTATACAGCGCAAAATTGGGAATTCAAGTCGACAACGAGAGACGAGAGAGAAATAAACGGAGATGTTTTGTCTTGCTCTCGCTCGTTGCTTTGCACGAAGTTGAATCTCGAATCGTCCACCGTTCACGGCGTTCGCCGTCCACCGTCTACGAATTCAACTAGTCCATGTGATAAACGTAAACCGTCGACGCGTCGACGCAACGTCAACGGTTGATTTCAACTAGTCCGTCCATTCAACGCCCATCCCTAGTGTAGTCTGTTTCTGCAGACTGACGGCACCGGGACGTCTCACACCGCTCTTCTCTCTGCTGCGGTCAGTCAAGGACAGTCGCGCTATTCGAGGTAATTTGAACGGAATTACAGTGCGCGTGAGAGGTTGTATTGCGGTAACGAAATTTCTTTGAAAGGTGCTATCGCGTTTATAAACCATAATTTGCAACCACGAAATAAACTTATACGACCCTGTTTATGTACTGAAGATATATTATTGAAATTCCGCGTTTATATTGTACTAGCGGTGTGTACCCGGCATCGCTGGGGTTTTTATTTTGTTAGAATTTATAATTTAAATAAGACTTTAGGGGGAAAAGATACTGTTTTGAAACCATCCAAATATGGTCCAGGCAAAGGTATGATGAGACATCCAAGATTCTAAAATGTCACTGAGCAAAATTTGGTAATATATATAATACTTTCATTTAAGGGGGGGGATATTCATTATTATTTAGTAATTCGATAATGTTCGATAGCTATTAAAAATACCCGAATGCATACCTATATATATTTAATTTTTACACATTTAAGAAAAAGATTTAATGCCGTAAAGCAGCGGTTCCCAACCTAGGGTACGCATACCATCGGTGGTACGCGAGTGGATATTTGGTGGTACGCGAAAAATAATCAGTAATGGCAGACATAAAAACTAAAAAAAAATATCATTTAAACTATTCTGTTCTTCCTATAATTCATAATTTTAATTAATAATATACAATACAGTTGTTAATATGTACAGTCGATGATCGAAAATCCAATAGTCAATATCTTATTTTTGGAGTACACTTTTAAATTTAGCGCGTTAGCTACCAATAACTTGTTGCCGTCACTTTTGAACCAAATTTCAAAAAAATATATTCTTCGAAACAAGCACAAGGATCTCATTAAATTTATTTTGCTTATATTATTGTGCTTATATTATTGTGCTTATATTTTCTTAAAATTAGTTTAAAAATGAAACTTATAACTTGATAACGATGTATTATAATCTTAAGTAACACTTTCATAACTATTATTTTCGATAATAAATAAAAAATTATTATTGTATTTAAAACAAAAATTTCGCCTGCGGCGCTGATGTAAGTTTGTAAAAATGAAAGTGTAAAGTGTCCTGTTTTTATCAGAAGAATTTTTACATTTACCGTGTTTAATTAATTTTATATACCTACATATATTTTCTATTAATATCGGTAATTTTTGGAAAAAAATGCCTGCGGCGCATTTATATTTTTATACAAATAATTTAATTTTATTCTATGTAATTTTTTTCAATAAAAATTAGTTGTTAAAAAATACTTTTTTAAATGTCCTGGTTTTGAATTTCGACAAGGAATGAGCTTCGGCACTTTTTATTTAAAAAAAAAACATTGTGATATGTAAAGTTCAAATGTCTCATTTTTATCAGAAAAAATAAAACCTACGGTATTTTTTTTAAACTTATATTGAATTCTGGGAAACATTGTCACCCTTTAAAATTTATAATGCAAATAGAATAACAAATTTCTCGAAATACAATCATTTTTACGAAGTGGTACAATTAAGCGTGATGTACTACCTAGTGGTACGCGAGCCAAAAAAAGTTGGGAAACGCTGCTGTAAAGGATTATATTTATGGTAGATGAGCGACTGGATGGCACTGGCGCAAGGGCAATTTTACGCGCGGGAGGGGAAACGTATAAAACTCAGCTACTGAATATATACAAGACTCGTGAAATTCTTTTTGATGGCGCGAAATTAAAATTTACCGTGAGCAAAATGCCCATAGCGCGAGTGCTCGCGGGTTAAAAACCTTACTCGAACACCCAGGCATCGTCGCACCACTTCTATTTGTTTCAAAAATGTTTACTTTTGACAAATGCTCGTGTATTATTTTCTGTGAAGAATTTAAGAAACATTAATAACTCTGCTCTCCTTTTTAAATCATAGTGCATATCATAATATGACGATAGCAAAATAATTATGCCCAGGCGCATGCGCGGTACGCACAGTCGTCTTTGACTAAAATTCGAATTGTATACTGAAACGCCCGAGTATACATCAGGGGTTAGCTGCTACGTGTGTCAAAATGTTTATTATTTTAGCTTTCGACAAATGCTCTATTTTATTTGAATATTTTATATTACTTTCTATATAGAATTTTAAAAACATATTAATAATTCTGCAATCCTTTTTAAATCATAATGCATATCCTAATATGAAACGAAAATTAACTACATGTTAGACGTCAATGCGCATGTGCATGTGCACGGCACATAGTCTTTTTCTCGACTTGTATAGAATATCGAATGGTCGACGCTGGACTAATCATAGTAAAATGAAAGAGGTGTCGTGCTTACGGCACGAAGATTCAAAACGATGAAACCGTTGGACAAATTCATATAAAACCTCATTATATGGGAGATATCAATTGCTTTCGATAGTTTAATATAATATTAGTTCAATTTAAAGAAAATTTGATATACACGTCTTCTACTGATTTTGAATCAAAAATAATGAGCAGCCGTAAATTGGCGCCTCATGTGCCTCCACTGCTGGCATGCGGAGGTTGATTTGAATTTGTTGCTTCGGAATTTTTATTTATAAATTGTAATTAATGTGACATATATTTCATGCTATGCGATTTTTATTTTTAAATAGTGATTAACATGTTTTTAATAAAATACTAACTTTTAAATAGAGTTTGAAGATTCAAAATGCGTGCCTAAATACAATATATTGTTTAAAATCATCCCTTTATGTTAATAAAAAGCATTTTAAAGTCACCCAAAAACGTAAAAATTTATTGTAAACTTTAAGATTTATGGCATTGTTAATATCTAACAGTTTTTAATGAGTTTAATTCAAAATCATGACCGTAGTAAAGTAAGTATAAAAAACATACTCTGCGTACACATATATATTCATTAAAAATTTATCCAGCCTAAGTCACTAAAATACGAAAAAAAGAATTTTTTTGACCGCGGCCTTTCGATTAATGGTAATATTTTCTTAATTATTGTAAATAATATACGGTTACTTTTTTATAGCAGTAATACTTTCTTGACGGATCAACATAAAGTAATTTACGTCTCGTTAAATAATTACAAAACGCCAGTAATAAACGTGAAAATTGTGCGAAAAGTGCAAGAAAATCAAAATACAACATCAAAATTAAGTTTGTGCCACAAAGCATTTAAAATCTATGCATCAATTTCAAAAATCACAATCTTTCACTGTTATTGTGTTTTCGAAGTTAGCTCATCACAGACGGCAGTCATACAGACTACAAAGACAGCTGCAAAAGTAAAGAACAACGTGTAAAAATATTGTTTTCACTGGAGTTGAACGCCGCTTACAAAAACTGTTTTTTTTTTTCTCATGTGATAGAAAAATGGAAAAAAGCATGGAGCTATTTTTATCGAAATTAGATGAGAAGCTAAACCAGCAAGTTGCACTTGTAACATCTTCAGTAACAAAAGATGTAATGGAAGCACTGGAGGAGAAAATGAATATAATTACGGAAGAAAATAATATGTTAAAAATGAACTCTCTATGTTAAAAAGAAATGCTCTCGAACACAAACTTAACATCATGGAAAAAGAAAAACGAAAGAATAATTTGGTGTTTTTTGGAATCGATGAAAAAGGGAAAACTGAAAGTGCACTGGTAGACTATATAAAGGAAACTATAATAGACGCAGGAGTATACCTCGATAGTTATGAAATAACCAACATTTACAGGGTAGGGCAGCGGAGAAATGATAAAAACCATCTCGTCGTAGTCTCTATATCATCAACGTGGAGAAAACACTTAATACTGAAAAACAAATCCAACCTCTCAGCAGGAATTTACACCAAGGTAGATTATTCTAAGAAAGTATTGGCGAAAAGGAAACATCTGAAATCTCGAGTTGAGGAAGAAAAGAAGAAGGGGAACATAGCATTTTTTAAATATGACAAACTAGTAGTGAAGGAAATAAATGACAAAAACCGAGAAAAGAGGAAAAGAGAATCGTCAGGATCACCGAACTCGGCAACGCAAAAGAAAGTTAACTCCTTGAATAACACGACACACCCGATGCCCAAAACCGCAGCTATTTAAACCACCAAATATACTTAACTATGTTGAGAGATGACGCTCTGCTTCACTACCAGATACTCCAAAAAACTAGTTAATGCTACCTACACCCGGAATACACACAAAAAAAAACAACAATATCCATACCAACTTTTATAAATAGCACCCCAAGCCGGCTAGTCACCGTGGGAGAAGTGGACCATTATCCTTCGATTGGGAGGAGGCCTTTGCCGAAAGGCATACAGACGGAATGTCTGAATAGGGACTATTATTATAGTATATATTATTATTACTTTTTTATAAAAATAAAGATTACGAGGTGAGAGTCCTAACTACAAGACCAACAAGCTAGTCTCAGAATACACGAAAACACGCATAACACAAAATTCACATATATACAGTTATACAAGTCACAAAATGATTATTTATATACAATACTAGCTATTCATACCCGGCGTTGCAAATTTGATGGGGGAAAATATATCAGGGGGCGAGGAAGGGGTGAAAGAATAGGGGGGAAATGTCGCCTACGTTACCCGCCGAGCATTAAAGAATAAGGTTCCAAATTTTGAGTTCGATCGATTGAACGGTACAGATTTGCATTGAAAATATATCAGGGGAAGCGGAAGGGGTGAAAGAATAGGGGGGAAATGTCGCCTACGTTACTCGCCGAGTACTAAAAAATAAGTTTCCAAATTTTGAGTCCGATCGGTCAAACGTTACAGATTTGCATCGAAAATATATCAGGGTGAGGGGAAGAGGTAAAATAATAGGGGGGGAAATGTCACCTATGTTACCCGCCGGATCCTAAAGCATTAGTATGTAAAATTTGAATCGAATCGGACAAACGGTGTAGATATGTATAGAGAACAGACAGACAAACAGACATTGAGTTTTATAGGTATAGAAATTAGGCTAAATAGGATCAAGTTGTAATTTATATATGTTGATTAGTTCTTTGTTCAAAACTTTTAATTAATTATTAATAAATTACAACATCCTATACAAAAGATTGCTCCCAATGTCTGAGGAAATCATTGGCAACTACCAATGCGGCTTCAGGCCAGGCAAATCATGCATTGATCAAATTTTCTCCTTGAGACAGATCTTAGAAAAAACCTTAGAACACAATGTCGAAACTCATCATCTCTTTGTAGACTTCAAGGCCGCGTATGATAGCATAAATAGGAACGCATTGTACAATGCAATGAGTGAGTTTGGAATACCGCGTAAGCTGATCAATCTGGTGAAATTAACAATGTCCCCAGTAACGTTGAGTCAGGGTTGGCAGTGATCTGTCCGAGCCCTTTGAAGCGCTCCACGGGGTGAGACAAGGAGATGGATTGGCCTGCCTCTTATTCAACATAGCCTTAGAAAAAGTTATTCGCGACTCAGGAATTAAGATAAGAGCAACGATATTCGACAACTCTGTGCAACTATTAGCTTACGCTGATGATATCGACATAATTGCGAAAACTCCCAATGCCTTCACAAATCTTGAAAGTTCTGCCAAAAACATGCGTCTCATAGTAAACCAGCAGAGGACCAAATACATGGCCGTAGGATGCACCCAACAAATCCCAACTCTCCCGTGTGGAAGTCAAAATTTTGAAACGGTACCAAGATTTACATACCTAGGATCCCTGATAACAAGCAACAACAATACTATAGAGGAGATCCAGAAGCGCATAGTGAGCGCAAATCGCTGTTTTTTCCGCCTACAAAAGCAGATAAAATCCAGACTGCTGTCCAGAAACACCAAGATATTAGTGTATAAAACGCTTATTAGGCCAGTGCTCACGTACGCAGCTGAGACATGGGTACTAACTAAGAGGAATGAGCGAGCACTGGACGTTATTGAAAGGAAAATTTTGAGGCGTATCTTCGGACCGGTTCTAGAAAATGGACTTTGGCGCAGAGTTACAGCAATGAGCTTTATGCTCTATTTAAGGAGCCAAACGTCACAAAATTTATAAAACTCGGAAGACTTCAGTGGCTGGATTATGTGGAGAGAATGTCCGAGCATCAAGCACCAAAGTCCCTGCTAAACTCAAGGCCAACAGGGCGAAGGAGCTTAGGAAGGCCAAAACTAAGATGGAGTGACGACGTCCTCAAAGATATCTCTGCCTTAGACCTTCGAAACTGGAGAGAGCTGGCACTAGACCGAGATGAGTGGAGGAAAATTATTGAGGAGGCCAAGACCCACCAAGGGTTGTAGTGCCAAGAATGATGATGATGATGATTAATAAATTAATTTTACAAATCTGATTCGACAGTCGAACGGTGTTTTCTTTTTGTAGAGTTAAATAAAATGGATATTTTATACGAACCGTATACTTTACTGGGAAGCAAATCGTGACATTTAATAAGTCTAAATAAATAGGTAAATAAATAATAAATGAGTCTCATTCAGCGTCATCAGCAGAGCGTCCTAGGCCGAACTGATTATCTCTTCAAAGTAAATTATATGCACTTTGTTGTGGAGTGTTCACTCCTTCTACTATAGAGGTCGCCAGGTTGATAGATTTGCTTCTCACTAAAAAATATGCGGTTCGTATAAAATATCTGTTTTATTTAACACATAAATGTGTTTTCTTTGTTCATGTCAATGTTCATTCAGACCACTCGTGCTCTTGGCTGGACCCCGCGGCAACTTTCCTTCACAATATATCATCATCAGACTTATTATGATCAAATTAGATGCTTGACTCATAACATCCGTATAGAAGTAATGTTCCAAAAATAAGCGAACATAATTGACTTATTTACTTTCTTCATACTTGATAATATTCAATTTATACTTACCTACTTTGGTACTGGTGAATATAGTTTTTTGGTATTGCTGCTTTTGCTTTTATACCCGCCATATGTAGTATCAGAATTTCCTTTTTATATCTCGTAGGTATACGAAACAGAACTAGTGTTCAATGGATCGAGATGTACGATGCAGGTTTAGAGTAATTTGTGTCAAACATGTATGTGAGTCATATGCAAGAACTTTTTGGTTGGTTGGTATTTTCTGTTTTATTTATGATGCGAGGATTGACATTTGATTTTGATATCATAATTGAAAGGTTATAAAACGCATGTCGACGGTCTGACGGTCTAAGAAGGAATGAATCTTGTATGCCGACGGAAGATATTTGAAACTGCCCAAGCACTCCGTTCTGGATAACGTCCTATTTGCTACACCGATTAACGTTATTAACTTTTATTTTTTATGCAACTTTTTAATAACGCACTCATTAATATCGTTCCATAAAATTATTCAATTAGCACTCTTCACCATCGAGATTATTGCCAAGTTCAGTGCCAGAAAGACAATTACGATGGTAAATAACGCGAGTTGGCGCCGCGGGAACTACGTAAGTAATCGCTCAAATGTGTGAGCCAATTCAGGTTTCAGGCACATGTACAACAATGACGGTTTCACTTTATTTGGCCTAGTCAAAATTCATTTTTCCCACTGCGCGATAGTTCGGTAAACACAATGGTCTGACACTTTACCGAAGAAAGTGGATCGAAGGGAGCAACGATAACAAGATCTACAAAGAATTTTGTGAGTGGTCGTTGGTGTAGACGATTTGCATTAAAGGATTATATTATTATATTATATTATATGATATTAAATTATTATTATTATATAATTATATTATTATATTGCCTATTACAAAAAATGTAATATGTTTATAAAAGATATATGATAATGATAAGGTTTCGATACTCAAGATCAGCCCGATTATAGACCCTGTAATGGGCTCCAAAACTTCGGCCGGAAAGGTCGTGTAGTTGAAAATCAAAACCTTCCTAGCGCCCTGAACTTTTTTTGGCAAATTACAAAAAACTGGTTTACGTCTTATTTATAACACGAGTAATATGAAATGACTAATGGAGAAAAGAACTAAGAATATAACATTAATAGTACATTTTGAAACCAGACATCGGATTTAGGTTGCTTTTGAAATACAAGCATTTGAATTAAGGTTGATAATAAACTGCAAGGAAATAATTATATACATTGATTGCCTCATCGGGATGTAGTGAAATAAAGTTCTTTGTAAAGAGTGTAAAGGGTGTCCAAAATTATTAAATGATTTTGAAATTTTTATTAAGCAATGAAGATAGTCATATTTTACTATAGTTTTGGATATTGGTTTGGATATAGGTTTGTTTTGAATTTTTGAAAGTACATTTGGATATAGGTTTGTTTTGAAACTCTAGCTGTTTTTTTAACAAGCAATTTCTTCAGATAGATATTTGTTATGATTGTTAAGTAATATTTACATATAGGAATGAGCTTAGAGAATGTATTGACATTCAAATCTAAGAGAAAACAAAAATGGTGGTTGGATATATTTTGATACTCAGCGACTTTGATACGGCAGAATCAGAAGAGATACAAAATTGAAATAAAACAATTTCATAAAACGAGTAAGTACTAGTTTTATTCAATTTTACTTTCACCGTTCAAGTTATGTAATTCATTGTATTTTAATATGCACTATTTTATATTAAAAATATATAAATATAAAATAATCAAAGAAATACATATGGAGTAGGTATAACAATATGTAGGTATGGCGAGAACTGGAACCCAACGAAAAGGAGAAATGAGTGATTCGAAGCGCGATTTATCCTGAGGACGAAAGCGAATAGACGAGGAAAATGATCGAGTCTCATCCTCCTGCCCAGCACATTCCCAACAGTAGTTAGTGAAGGAATGAAAAAATAAAGAATTAGAAGAGAATGACTGAGGAAAAGATAGAAAAGCCAGTAGTTATCGAAGAAGAGACCTGACGAAGAAAGCTGCAGCGACAAGAAAGTCCTAAAATATATTTTTGCTTTGTTTTTTTTTTACTGATGTTAAGTAATTAATACCAAGGGCTGGATAATAATGAAACCCATAGAAATATGAAATAAATAAAATTAAGTGCTTCTTATACGTTTCGCTTTCAATGAGAAAGTTATTGTGAATAGCGATATACATAGATAAATGGGATGGCCACGGTAAGCCGAACATATGTTGCCAGCTCCACATTTCCAGAGCGTCTATCCTCTTGCGCTCCCACTTTCTCAGATACCATGTTTCGGTATCATAGAAAAAAATTGTAAAGACCGGGTTTCTAGTCTCATTTCATCAGATTCAAATATTTAAACAAAATTTTTACATATTTGGTTAAAAATATATTTCATTATAATATAGACGTAAATGAAAATGCATTTCATAAAATTGAGGATCTGTCAAAGCAAAATATACTACGCCACACCGGGTAGGTACAGTTAGTTATGTATGAAGTGTTTTTGAGGTAGGTTGTCACAACGTTATTAAAATAATCACCCTATTAATTAGAGTTAACTTGGTCATAATGTTGCTTAATTAATCAGCGTATTCTCTTATATTAATCAATTACACTTGTAACTGTTTATAAATGTAACTGTTATTGCTAATTCAGCTAGCGGTGCGGCCCAATGTTGGGGATCGTATAATCAATAGAAAAAATTTATGTTGTTACCACCGCGACCCAAACTCAGAACTTTCTCGCTGAATTTTCAAACTTTTAATATTTTGTATAATAGATACATTTATTTTATTGCAAATTATACTGTTTGTTTTTCCTAGTGATGGGTTTAATTTTTTCTGATTATCGAATAACTATGTTCGAAAAATTCAAGTACATAATACCACATAATACCCACAATCAAAAAAAATTTCTGTAAACGTGTTTCACCGTAAAACATCTATACCTATAAAACTCAGTGTCTGTCTGTTCTCTACACAAATCCACACCGTTTGTCCGATTCGATTCAAATTTTGCATACTTACGCTTTGAGACCCGGCGGGTAACATAGTAGACATTTCTCCCACCCCTTTACCGCACACCCTCCGGCGATATATTTTCTATAAAAATCTACACCATTCTTTAGGACTCAGCGGGAGACATTTCCCCTTTATTCTAATACCCCTTCCCCTACCCCTGACATATTTTCGATGCAAATCTGTACCGTTCGACCGATCGGACTCAAAATTTGGAAACTTATTCTTTAGGACTCGGCGAGTGATATTTCCTATGCGAGTGATATTTTATAGGTGATATTTCCCTCCTATTTTCATACCCCTTCCCCTCCCCCTGACATATTTTCGATGCATGTCTGTACCGTTCGATCGATCGGACTCAAAATTTGGAAACTAATTCTTTAGGACTCGGCGGGTAACATAGGCTGCATTTCCCCCTATGCTTTTAACCCTTCCCCTCCGCTGATATATTTTCTATGCAAATCTGTGCCGTTCGAATCAAACCTTTGTTTCCCCCCACAAATTTTCAACTTAATCTGTAACCCGTGCAACGCCGAGTACGAACAGCTAGTATATGTATAAATCACGTTACATCTTAAAAAAAAGAGATGTACAATGGGTATGTATGTTTTGCGCAAGCCCTAAAATGGAACAATGAACCTAACTGAAAAATTTATTCCAGGCAGAGGTAAAATAATATGACCGGAAGGAATTATATTTTTCTCAGGATTCTATTATAGATGTTTGTGCAAATAATTATTGTACCATTTTTCTGCCATTTCATTCGCGATGTTTGTTAGATCTGCGGCCATCCGGAGTGACTACCCCCTGACTACATGGTTTGGAACGTGACAACAGGTTGACTTCGCACTCTAAATTTAAAACATCGGCAAAGAAAACTTTTACGCTTCGCATTCTTTTTGTTTTGAAAATATATATATATATATTGAGTACGCGATATATAATATAAATTGAAGAGACATTCGCATTATCTACAAGTGCAAGAAAAATAGCGCGCCTATCGAAAGGAAATTTAAAACAAATAATCGCACGGTAGGAACGCCGCTGTTTGTGCATGAGATCAAGGATCCAGCCATCTGGTAAGTAGATGTTATTCTTGGGTGGTTTTTTGGGTCTGACATTTATCCCGATTGACTTATTTTTTAAACACGATAGTTATTTGCACAAACGATTTATCTCCCTGGAGCTGGTCTATTTACATGCCCCAGTTCCAATAATCGCCCATTTATCATTCATTTAATAAATTTACAACTCCTTTTTAATTTAAGTTTTTCCTAACCTTTTAATCAATGTTGGGGGATTCAAGGATTTTGGATTTCTTGTTGAACGTGACTCTTGCCTGTTGTATTCTGCTTATGATGTCTCCATCTGAAGGGCCATCTTGGGAAATTTTGTTACCCAGATATGCGAATTTTTTCACTTGTTTGCTGCCACTCAAATCAACATTTGTCGACACTTCTCTTCCAACAACCATGCACTTTGTTTTATCTTTGTTTATTTTCACGTTGTATTTATCTATAAAAATATTTTCTATCTTTCTCAGAGCTTCGTTCAATTCTTGTTCCGACTCCGCAAGCAGTGCAATATCGTGTCCTTGGATTCTCACGCCGGGCCAATCTCTCATTTCTTCTCTCACCTCGTCGATAGCCTGTTGTATGTAGCAATTGAACAATGCTGGTGACATCGAGCAACCCTGTCTTACTCCCTGGCCAACATTGTATGTGTGCTGTGTGTGTGCTGTGTGTGTAGTGTGCTGATGTATGGCAGCGAAACATGGACCATCGGCCAGAGCATGTCCGGGAGGCTAGCGGTCTTAGAGATGTGGTGCTACAGGCGCATGGCGAGGATCCATTGGTCAGAACGTATCCGAAACGACGAGGTGTTGAGCAGGATGGGCGAAGAGAGGCGGCTCCTTAACAGAATCGCCCAACAGCGAGCAATTTGGATAGGCCATAATATAAGGCATCCGGCCTGCTTTTAACCATCGTCGAGGGGAATGTTGAAGGCAATAATCGTAGAGACCGCCCGAGATTTAGCTATGGTAGACCAGATTACTGGAGATAGCACCTAACAAGAAATGAATAGGCTGACAGATGACAGAGAAGAGTGGAGAAAGCGAGTGCTTGTTGCAGACCAATCGTAGGATTGTGACCCAAAAAACACAACTTCTTCTTCTTCCTCATCCTTTTTACCTTCACTGCTGGATGTAGGCTTCTTCCATTTTCCTCCATTCATCTCTGTTTCTCCCCCTTCGCATTCAGGTTTTTTCTGCTAGTTAGACTATGTCATGAGACCACCTTTTGGGAGGTCTTCTAACGCTTCTATTTTTCGTCCAGGGATTCCACTGTAGGATTCTGGGTTACCATCTAGTATCCTCCTGTCCAGCCATGTGTCCAGCCCACTGCCATTTTAATTTTGCAATACGGTCCATACTACTTTTGTTCGGCGTCTTATTTCTTAATTTCTGATTTTATCTCGAAGGCTCACGACGAACATCTGACTTTTCATGGCCCGCTGTGTACACTTTAATTTATGTGTGCTTTTTTCTGTAAGTGTTGGTGTTTCCAGGCCATGTCAACATCGGTAGGATACATGTATCAAACATTTTTCTTTTCAGGCATACTGAGATTTCTTTATTTTCGAATTACCAAATGCTTTTTTTAAGTGTTTCAATTTACCAAATGCTGCCCAGCCCGGACCTATTCTTCTTGGTAGTTCTGCTGTTTGGTTTTTTTCCCCAGCTTTATCTTATGACCAAGGTACACATATTCGTCAACTGTTTTTATTTTCCAATTGTTTATTGTGAATTTATGTTTGGATGTGGTTAAAAATTTTGTTTTTTTTGTATGTTCATTAACAAACCCGTTGCTTTCGATGCTTCGTGCAGTTCTATGATCATAGTTTTTAATTCTCTCACATTATTGCTAACAATCACTTTATCGTCTGTAAACCTGAGGTGGCTCAGATAGGTGCCGTTTATCTTCACTCCTTTATTTTCCCAATCTAGGTTTTTGAAAATGTCTTCCAGGACAAGTGTAAAGAGTTTTGATGAGATAGTATCACCTTGTCGTACACCTTTTCCGATTTTGAAGTTTTCTGTCTTTGTGTCTACATTTATTGTCACCCTCGTGGTTGCATTTTCATATATATATTTTATCAGTCTCGTATATCTTGAGGCGATTCGTGCATTTTCGAGCGCTTTTATGATCGCCCACGTCTCAATTGAATCGAATGTCTTTTTATAATCAATAAAGGCCATATGGAGAGTGATATTATATTAGAATATTTTTGAGTTTTGTTCAAATCTTTCAGAACGGTAGTACTGGATTTCTTGTCATAGAGACATCATTAATCAATTAATGCATATAATAAAAATAAAATACAGTTTCGTCTCTGTGAGACATCCATAATATACATTAATTGATATTATATTATGTTGCCTTTTCAAGAAGTAACCGAATTGTTTGTACGTGATCCCTTGTCCCAAAGCCTCTTCGAAACCCAGCTTGTTCTATTGGTTGGTATTGATCAAATTTATTGGTTAATCTGTTTGTAGCAATTTTTGTGAGTAGTTTGTATAGGTGTGAAAGTAGACTAATTGGGCGGTAGTTTTCTAAATTGTCACTATCTCCCTTTTTAAATAACAGTTAAGAATATACGTACGGTTGGAAATGTGTCATAATCGAAATCCAATACGGTGACGGATCGTCTATATTATGATCGTTTCAAAAACGCTGTATGCAGTGCGAAGATTTGTCATTATCAGTATTAAAAAAACAAATCGTATGAAAAGCAACAGGCAATGGGTGATAGTTAATCGAAGATATTAACAGCCGCGCAGCGGCCGCTTCAGACCGCGCAGTGCGTAGCGGGCAGTTACGACCGCGCACCGGCCAATATAGTCACCCGCAGGGCCTAGCAACAAGCAATCGGCGATAATCGACCGAGTTATATTATAATTGCTTCCACAATGATGTTGCATGTAGCGTACACCCTGCCATTATCAAATTGCAGCAACAAAGTAGCGAAATGGTACAAAGTAACGAGATGTAAAATATATATTGTTAATATTTAATGTGTAGCTAATTGTTTTATTGCTGCTAGTATTAATTATGCGAATCCATGGATGATGCCTACTCTCTAAATTCGAATGGCAATACTATAAACATAATATGTAAAACGGATACATTTTATCTGTCGTCCATACAATAAAAATATGTCCATACGATCGGCCCTATTCTGAAATAAGCAATTTTGCTATATCTGTAGCTTGACAGTTTTATAACATTACAATGCCAGATTTTAAATGAATGAATTCAATCAGTCTGAAAGCTCTAAAACGTAAACAAACGTTAAGTTATTCAAAATTTTGAACAATGTTATACAATAACTGTCAAGATACAGGACATATTAACATTCATGGATCAGGTAGGTATATTTTATAGGTATATTATAGTGAAAGCATGTTTGATAGAAATCTGATGATAAGAAAGGTCAATTTTGGTGTTTGGGGAAAAAATTTTGTATTTTGTTTTTTTGCGATGTCTGGTATAAAATCAAACAAAATCTACAGTTATCTGTGAATACAGTTCAATGAATTTTTGGCTATAAACCAAGTTTAAAGCCATAATCACAAATAATTCTGAACTAACTGTCTTTATTGGCAATCGGAAATAAGACGAATCTTCATAGATATATTAGTGTAACTTGTTCATGTCTTCATTTTACTTTGCACCTGACCCCAATGAATCATTAAGTCAATTTGCCTCTGAGCAGTACAACTTGTATACCATAAAAAGCGGGTTAGCTTATTACGCTTAGTTTCACTTTTGCTCTATTAGATGGCGTGAGAGCGGTCTGTCGTTCATACACAACACATACTAAATTACCGGAAAAGGAAAAAGCCATTCAACCTTATCTTAGATTCGGTTGTAAAAACCTGTTAAACACTGAAACTTTTGTTTTCATTTTCCTAACCTGATTTTGCTGTTTGTTTTATGAGTTTGCTTCATTCTTAAGGTCTCGGTTATTTGCCGAAGAAAACTGAATCGCGTGGTTGACGTTCACGGTGAAATGTGGATTTTACACAAAATTCATCTTTTCAAAAAGATACTGCTGCGTTAAAATTTTTTAAGTTTTTAAATTTTTTAAAAACAATTTCAGATTGAATTCGCTAATTTCAAACCTTCAAACTTAAAACGTCAAAATCGGCGGCTTTACAATGTTATACAATAACTGCCAAGATACAGAAATAGCAATATTGCTTATTTCAGAATACGCCCAATTGTCATATATATAAGTAATAGTAGCAATATATTATAATAGTGAAAATTGACATAAATTGACAGAATGTATTGTAATAATATTTAAAAGTATTATATTTAATTATTGTTTTTATAAGATTATTGTCATATCATTTTTTTACGCTTCAACAGGCCAAGAGGTCCAATAACAGAAGCGAAATACATCACAAAATACCCAGGCTTAAGAAAATCACATAGATTAATTGTGACCTCACCGGGAACCCGGAACCTTCGGTGTGGGAAGTCAGTGTCATACCCACTGGGCTACGAGTGCCGCCGCAGTACTCATCCCTACATTTTTACGATTTGACACATCTTAAAAAATCAAAATTGAATTAAAAAAGAATACATACTTACACCTAGTGTAAGTATATATTAGGTATAGTGCCAAATAAAAAAATACCAGGGCAGTATTCGATTTCGATCCCCCCCACTTTTCGTTATATTTAAAAATATTTCTTAATATTGGTAGTAAATTTTCATTCTTTCCTTCCCTCTGTGTTTACTTATCGCGTAACATCCCAATCGCGTGATTATTAGCTAACCACGAGAGTATTACCCAGGTTCACTCGATATTTATTTAAAAAAATAATCTCCGTAAACAAATAGCGCGGCGACAATTTATTTCCTTTCCCCGCCCCCCGATTAAAATTGCGGGTTCCTAAACAAAAAAGCTCTTATTGTTTCGGAAAAACAGAAGTGTTTGAAAATCCCACAAATTTACTCCCCGGGAGTAATTACACCACCTACCACGAAAGTGATTTATTAAGGTGTAATAACTGCGATGTGGTAAGTGGCGTAGCACCCTACATCGTGTCGTGATTGATAGCCCGCGATCGGTGTGAACTCGCCTTAACAATTATATGTTCCGACGGTGAAAGGCGAATTACGGTAATATATTAATTCCGTTTGTAGATTCTTCACCAGACGCATCACCGCGGACATTAGATGATAAATAGTTGAAGAGTGACTACTGAATAGTATGGCCCAAATCGAAAAAAATTATCTTAAAAACTTAACGATACAATTGTTTTTGTAATTTAATGCATTCAAAATGTCAATGGCTAATAACAATAAGTCCATTAATTGTTGGTGTCAAATTGACGATATAACAGTATTTTTATTTCTACTCGACCTTATTCACAACTTCAATCTTTGGCATTAAAGAAAATGGGTTAATTTCGATCATGATTAATAAGATTTATAAATTAACTTTGTGTACAATACTTGACACGAAACTGGTTATATTATATTATATGGTTATGTTACTTTATATAAATAAATAAACAAAGGTGGTTATAAACAAAGTCCATTATAAATTTGACTAATTAGAATAATTACATTTTATTAATTAATTAACATATTTGCACCGAATATTAAAACTGTTATGTTAAATATAATGTAGAAAATGTTGGTCTGAAATCGAAATAACATGAAATAGCAAATAGAAAAAACAAACGCAAATTAATTTTAATTTCTAATATAAACTCAAAATCTAATATTTTTCTAATATTGTGGAATGAAATGCACTTTTTATAAGCTTTGATTGAAATACATATTAAGATATATCATATATAATATTAATAATATTAAGATATTAAAATTAAATAAATTAATCAATTAAAATGATATGACAAAAAATGCATCTGTAGAAACATATTTGATCACCACCGGGATAAGTAGCTATTCGAAAATATAGTAATTTATTACGAAAATCATTTACAAAATACTACATTATATATTGTGGCCCTTCGGGAACGCCGGATTTAATTTTTGCTCAATTTTTTTTAAATATAAGTTGGCAACTCAAATGTTTCCAACTTATATTACGATCGATCGTAAGCCCTATAAACAAACACCCTTCCCTCTTTTCTCATATAAAAATAGCTTTGTCTCTATGAGACATCTAAAATATACCTTGATTAATAATGTTCCCCTGGGGATAAAATCCAGTATTGTGATCTTGAAAAATTTGAACGCACTCAAAATATTCCCTTAATATAAGATCTATTATTTAATAGATTAAAAATTATGTCAAAGGCAAATCACCATTTAGTGGGTATGTTTAAAAAAAAAAGTTTATGCAGAATTCATAAAACAAAACGCGAGGCATGATCACACTGAAATATAAAGATTCCGCATTTTTATACACTCCGATTCCTCTTCACGTAAGCGTAATATATTATTTGCAGTAAGCATGTACTCGTATATGGTTAATAATATTTTACATTACATTATAATATTAAGTAAGCGAATGACGTTGTTCGGTATATTGCAAAACCTTCTTGAAGTAATGGTCCAATATAATGATATTACAGTTTATTTATAGCCTAACCAGAACGACATAAGCATGACATGAGATATTACAATATTAGCCAAATAATGACAAAAACCAAGGTATAAGCCCCTAGGACTGTCCGCTGCGATTGAAAACAGTAACAGTTGTTAAATGAAACACTGACAAAATAAAATAAAGTTATGTTTTTATTTTCTAGGTATCAAAATATTTTAATATTTTCAAATAATAAGCTAAATATTCTTTTTAATGCGACCAAAGCGACCGCGGCCTGGAAAAGCTCTGTTGTACACCGGCCAAACCATTGCCCCAGATTCTTACGGCATAAAGTTATCCTTTTCTAGGGTCCCAATCTCCAGCTATGTTTTCCTGCATTATGAGATGCAACGTAGTCTGATACATCCCTGCATGTGTCATTTCGTGTTCCAAATATTGAATTTTTCGGATTTACATAGTTTTTAATGCTTATTTTACTACATTTTATTATTCGTCCGAAAAATAACCATAACCTAATTTTTTCCATGAAAAATTAAATTAATCAATTGAAATAAAGGTGAGGATTAAAGGGAGGACCGGAAACGAAATTCTTCACGACCTTTTATTTTATTTGTGAAATACACAATGCCTTCCTTGATAACGTAGAACTTTATAGTGTTGAGATAGGTACTAAACCGGGTCATAAACGAAATGTACGTGATAAGGGGTTTATAATGTATGCACACGTAAGCTAAACTTGACAGAGATTTAATTATCTGTTATATAATCAAGACTTCTATTCTCCCTACCGTTAGTTTTTAAATTTATTAATTGCATATTTTTTACAATTTGTAGTTATTTTATAAATAAACTTCCATAAAGTCTGTAAAAATACGTGACATCTTATCATTAGAATCAGATCAAATCTTCGGCCAGCCGGTTAAAAATATTGTAAATACCATTTTATAAAATTATTAAATTCAATTGCTACAATACAAGTAGTTAAAGTGGAATTAGGCTGCTGCTTGATAATATCTAGTACAATCTCACACTGTTTTACAGCATGTTGTGGACTTAGATTAGTTGCCACACTTAATCGCTTAATACACAGAAAAAAGAAAGTTCAAATATGTATCACTCACTGTTATGCTAATACGAATCGAAACACGCGGAAACGGCTCGCTTGCAACATGTCGCGGTGTTTACACGACCTGTAAAGGTGTAACAACTGTTCCCATTTTAGTACACGAAAAAATACACTAAGTTAGACATGCACAAGCATGTGACTGCCACTGATTTTAATGTAACGCGGCAGGATTAAGCTTATAATCAAATATCCGTGGGTAATGGTAATAGATATTGTCAACGTTTTGTGTTGTGTAATATTTCGTTGTAGTGTAGTATAGTCTTGTATAATGTAAGACTTAAAAAACATGCGGACCAAATTTATGTCATTGTTCGTAACAGGCATGCCTGTGCAAAAATACTGCATGGGCAACAATTGTAACTGCTCTCATTTTCAAGACAAGAATTGCAGTGTTTTGAAATTTAAAGATATTTCAAATGATTATGCAATTTTTTTAAACAAATGTGTTCTCGAGGTGAGAGAAATTAAAGAAACAAAGGTACCCTTGTTTGACAAAGACCTTCTAAAAAGTATGCTTGTGAAGATTTTTAAACTGCACTACTAAGGCCCGGTTGTTTCAAGATCGATCAAAGTAAGCGTTCTTTTAAAGCATAGATTTTTACGTTCTCCACCAATCAGACGATCCGTTTTCGTAAAAATCTATGCTTTGATCGACCGCTTACTTTGATCCAACTTGAAACAACCGGCCCTAACTGACATCGTGAATGTAGGTAGGTAGGTACCGATGAATTTTTATTAATTTGTATAAATAACATACTTTAACGTTAATTTATCACCTTCATTATTCATGTATATGAATAAGTCTGCCGGTTTCAGTATCGCTGCATCTTTGAAGAGTAATTGTAAACATAATAACAGATTTAAATTATTATTAATTATGAATATACTAGTTGAAAGCCTTTAAATATTGACATGAAATTTTGTATACAATTAAATTACTATAGAATAGGAGGCACCTTTCTTTCTTTAAAAAAGTGAAACGACCGCGGTGTGCTATTATTTTGTATTTAAATATCAGACAAAAATTTATATTCTTTGTGAATATATGTTTATAAAAGTGTGACGTACAAATGGCGGGAATTATTTTAATGTTGATTATAATGTACATTAAAAAAGGCAATGTACATTAATGTACATTTAAAAAACATAAAAGTGTCTGAATTAAAAATATATAAAGAAGATCGACTAAAATTTTGTTAATTAAATAAAACATAACTTGGTATACACTTCTAAATATTTATTTTCTTTATTCATAGGAGAACACAATGTACTTATATCTTCCTGAGGAAGAGAACTTCATTCCCGTAACATGTAGGGGTGTTTATTCACATTGAATAAAGAAAATAAATATTTAGTGGTGTATACAAAGTTATGTTTTATTTAATTATTAAATATGTCACCACAAAGTTATGAATCGTTCATTCACAAAGTATAATTTTGTTTATTTGTCCACTATATATGATAGGTGGCCTGTAAACTAGTGGCATTTCTAATACTAATATACTTATATAAAATCACTATTGTATTCACAATAATCTAAATCAACTTAATGTAAGTATTTTTTTTATCCAAATGCACAAAATAAGCATTTTTAAAATAAAGAACTTATGACTATTTATACTAATTATTACTTGAATTGAATAAAATCAAAATACTGTAAATATGGAAAATAAAATAAACATACCAAATTTATTTTTGATTGAAAGTATAATAATATAAAGAATTAGACATTCGGTACCAAATCGTGTCCATTTGGGATAAAAATTATTTGAATATGATCTGAGTATATTTGGCAGAACTGTAACAACTCTGCATACAGTTGGAATTAACAGTACCTACATTAAGATTTCAACTAATCACAGATATCAGACTATCTACACCTATAAAACTCAATGTCTGTCTGTCGGTCTGTCTGTCTGTTCTATATACAAATCCACACCGTTTGTCCGAATCGATTCAAATTTTGCATACTTATGCTTTAGGACCCGGCGGGTATCATAGGCAACATTTCCCCCCTATGCTCATACCCCTTCCCCTCCCCCTGACATATTTTCGATGCAAATCTGTACCGATCGACCGATCGGACTCAAAATTTGGAAACTTATTCTTTAGGACTCGGCAGGTAACATATGCGACATTTTCCACCTATTCTTTTAACCCTTCCCCTCCCCTGATATATTTTCGATGCAAATCTGTACAGTTCGATCGATAGGACTCAAAATTTGGAAACTAATTCTTAAGGACTCGGCGGGTAACACAGGCGACATTTCCCCCTTATTCTTTTAACCCTTCCCCTCCGCTGATATATGCAAATCTGTACCGTTTAACCGATCGGACTCAAAATTTGTAAAATTATTCTTTAGGACTCGGCGGGTAACATAGGCTACATTTTCTCTCTCCTCCTTTACTCCTTCCCCTCCTTTTGATATATTTTCGAAGCAAATCTATATCGTTCGACCGATCGGACAGGCTACATTTCTCCTTTCCACCTTTAGTCCTTCCCCTCCTTTTGATATATTTTCGATGCAAATCTATACCGTTCGACCGATCGGATTCAAAATTTGGAAACTTATTCTTTGGAACTCGGCGGGTAACATAGGCTACATTTTCTCTCTCCTCCTTTACTCCTTCCCCTCCTTTTGATATATTTTTGAAGCAAATCTATATCGTTCGACCGATCGGACAGGCTACATTTCTCCTCTCCTTCTTTAGTCCTTCCCCTCCTTCTGATATATTTTCGATGCAAATCTGTACCGTTTGACCGATCGGACTCAAAATTTGGAAACTTATTCTTTAGGACTCAGCGGGTAACATAGGCGATATTTTCCTCTTATTCTCATACCCCTTCCCCTTCCCCTCACATATTTTCGATGTAAATCTGTACCGTTTGACCGATCGGACTCAAAATTTGGTAACTTATACTTTAGGACTCAGCGGGTAACATAGGCTATATTTCCCCCTATTCTCATACCCCTTCCTCACCCCCTGATATATTTTCGATGCAAATCTATACCGTTCGAATCAAACCTTTGTTTCCCCCCACAAATTTATTTTCAACTTAATCCTTAACCCGTGCAACGCCGGGTACGAACAGCTAGTCTGTTATAAAATCTGTTGCTTAGTAATACTGAAAACCTCGGCAAATCAAAATTCAAGGGACACAAAAAAAATTCTAATTATGCGGAACTCCGGTAATTCGAAATGCAAGGAACAAAAAAATGGCGATGCACTTGCGAAATTCCTCAAAAATCATAATACTCATGAAAATGGGCGTTAATTTTATGAAATACGTATTTATGTTTGCATTTTTAAAAAAAATTATTCGAAAACGCGATATTACTTATTCGAGGGCAACGATCGCGACATTCGTATTACTAATGTCTCCGATATTGACATATTTGCTGTTCTCACTATCGAATTTTTTTTCCGTTTCGTCACGTATGGATGTTCGTAATCTGTAATTATAGAATTTATGGAAGGCTTCTTCGATCTTTTCCCAATTTTAATTTCGGTTCCGCTTTTTTCCACATTTATTAGACACAATCGTCCATCTCTGTATCATATACCATAGATCTACTAAGTAATATTTTTTTTACTGCGAATATATTAAATTTTTTAATGCCTCAAGTAACCTCTTAAAATACGATGAATAGTAAATTTCATAAAGTAATAAACTAATGTGTAAATTCCATATAACATTCATTTACATACACAGTTTATGAACACCTTATAAATTATTTTCATTGACTATTCCAAATAATTAATTCTGTTATGTCTTTCTTTCTTTCGATTCTGTACGACTCACTTCAACGCTGCAGGATGAAATTCAGAACGATGAAAAAAGTTGAGTATCACAACAGGTGTTGATGACTTGCTCTTTTGTAGTCTAACCGTCTTTTAAATAACCTGACAACAAATGAAAACATCACCACACACCGTACTGCCTTCACAATGCATCCAAAGGGCGGGCCCTCACCGCTCGCCGCCTTTACAAATATGTATTTAAATACCTCTGCAGCATCTCGGCAGGGGCCGCTGGAATGCGGGGACCGAAAAGATAATTCTGTCCTGCGGTGTCGGGAGAAAGCGATATAAGCTAAGAAGATAAGACAGTTAGAGAAGAACAAACTAACCTCCACAGAATGTGGAACAATTCTCAATGCAGCTTCATTAGTACCGTTGGTCAGACAATCTCTATATAAATAAAAACGTAACCGATCGTTTGTACAAAATCGATAATTTCTGAAATTTTCACCGATTGCTTCGAAATTTTAGCACAATGTTGCATTCAAACACGAGGTTATGTTTTTGTATACCTACATTATTTTTATATACTGAAACGTAAGAAAACAATTACTGAAAAAATGTTATCGTACCGTAGTATCGCGACATGTCTTTGAATACTACACAACACTAAGAGTCCCCTATCCCTAGTGGCGGGAGCCTATAAAAACTCTCGCGCGGGAAAGATCGGTCTCTTCTGCACACATTTCTTTGAGCTACTACAGCCGAGGATTCGGGAAGCTAACGTCTAGTTCTACCCGGTAATAATCGCTATTGTGCACGTCCATTCTAGAGATCAGCAGATCATAAGGTACATTACTAATTTATGTAGTATATTCTCTTTTGCAGAAACCTCCATGGATTCAACTAAATAGAAAATAAATACTCCTTGGATTCAACTAAACTCATTTATAAAATATGTAGATTGTCCAGTTTCGCGATCTAGAAACTACTGTATAATCTTGATGGTGTGCATTCCATCAACATGTTTAAATTTAATTTAGAATAATTTCACAAAGGCAAGAATGTCTCGCAACACTAATGATATCCACTAAATTAAGGAGGCATCTCCAACCATTTTCGTTAATAATAAGTAATTGTCAATCAGAATGCCAAGCTTCTGATCTTAAATACTAAATTTTACAACGACGCAAATCTATCGCTCGATGGTCGGTTAGCCAGGACAAGGATAAAGGAGAAACGCGAGGATTGCTGCCACGAGACCCTGGAATTGCGGAACAATTTCCAGGGACCTCCAAGCTTATCACCAACAGGATGGCGTTGCTCTAACATCGAAACGCGTCTCAGGACACTTCACATTTCACTACGTCACTCATTAATTCTAGCGTCAAGATTAGAAGCTAATATGTTATATGAATTTTTACTGATAGAAAATAGGTTCAGGGAATAGATAGCGGCTGACTTCACTAGTAATTCTTTTCAATAATAAATCTTACGTAAAAAATCTTACTAAAGCTAGAAGTAGGTAGCTGTAGGTTCAATGAAATATGCTATTGTATAATAATTTTGTAATAAACTGAAATAATAATATAATCTACTTTCAGTTCCACCTAATGTAAAATCCACTTATTCAGTCTAGCATTCCACATTACAGCGCTTTATCCGTTCACTACCGAGTAGATCCCACACGCGCACCCTAGTCTCACGCATCTCTCTGGGTAGTCGGTGTGGAAGGGCAAAGGTCAGATCACGCGAGCTCCTTCAGAACCTGGTGTGTTCAAACTCATCTGTACAACACCCAGTCCGCGAATCTCGACCGACTACCTACTATCTATACCTATAAAACTCAATGTCTGCCTGTCTGTCTGTTCTCTATACAAATCCACACCGTTTGTCCGATTCGATTCAAATTTTGCATGCTCATTCTTTGGGACCCGGCGGGTAACATAGGCAACATTTACCCTTATTCTCATACCCCTTCCCTCCCCCTGACATATTTTACATGCAAATCTGTTCCGATTGCCCGATCGGACTCAAAATTTGGAAACTTATTCTTTAGGACTCGGCAGGTAACATATGCGACATTTCCCACCTATTCTTTTAACCCTTTCCCTCCCCTGATATATTTTCGATGCAAATCTGTACAGTTCGATCGATAGGATTCAAAATTTGGAAACTAATTCTTAAGGACTTGGCGGGTAACACAGGCGACATTTCCCCCCTATTCTTTTAACCCTTCCCCTCCGCTGATATATGCAAATCTGTACCGTTTGACCGATCGGACTCAAAATTTGGAGACTAATTTTTTAGGACTCGGCGGGTAACATGGGAGACATTTCCCCCCTATTATTTTAACCCTTCCTCTTCGCTGATATACTTTCGATGCAAATCAGTACCGTTTGCCCGATTGGACTCAACATTTGGAAACTTATTCTTAGAGACTCGGCGGGTAACTTAGGTAATATTTCCTCCCTATTCACATACCCCTTCCCCTCCCCCTGACATATTTTAGATGCAAATCTGTTCCGATTGCCCGATCGGACTCAACATTTGGAAACTTATTCTTAAAGACTCGGCGGGTAACATAGGTAATATTTCCTCCCTATTCTCACACCCCTTCCCCTCCCCATGACATATTTTAGATGCAAATCTGTACCGTTTGACCGATCGGACTCAAAATTTGGAAACTTATTCTTAAGGAATCGGCGGGTAATATATGTGACATTTCCCTCCTATTCTTTTAACCCTTCCCCTCCGCTGATATATTTTCGATGCAAATCTATACCGCTCGACCGATCGGACTCCAAATTTGGAAAATTATTCTCTAGGACTCGGCAGGTAACATAGGCTATATTTCCTCCCTCCCCTTTTACCTTTTCTCCTCCCCCTGATATATTTTCGATGCAAATCTATACCGTTCGAATCAAACCTTTGTTTCCCCCCACAAATTAATTTTCAACTTAATCTTTAACCCGTGCAACGCCGGGTACGAACAGCTAGTTTATTTATATAAATAAAAATTTAAATGTTCGATTGTCCAAAATTTAAATCTCCTCAAATTGCTCTGAAATTTTGACACAACACAACATTCCATTCGATTTCGCACAAATTATTAGAAAAAAGCGCCGGTACCTACCCTTATATTGGTATGAGACAAAATATTTATAACGATTAAAAAAAATTTTTTTTTTTGTAAAACTGCACCATCTGCTGGACGAAAAAGCAACACATACTATCTATACCTATAAAACTCAATGTCTGTCTGCCTGTTCTCTATACAAATCTACACCGTTTGTTCAATTCAACTCAAATTTTATATACTTATTCCTTAGGACCCAGCGGGTAACATATTTCATCCCTCCTCTTTTACCCCTTCCTCTCACTATTTTTTATTATTTATTATTTATTATTATTTAGTATTTTCAATGCAAATCTATACCGTTTAACCGATCGGACTCAAAATTGGCACACTTATTCTTTAGGACTCGGCGGGTAACATAGGTAACATTCCTCTCCTCCTCCTTTACCCCTTTACCGCTCCCCTTGATGTATTTTCAATGCAAATCTGTACCGTTTGACCGATCTGATCCAAATTTTGCATACTTATTATTTAGAACCCGACGAATAACATCAGCAACAGTTATCCCCTCTCCCTGTACTCCACCCCCTCCACTGATATATATTCTGTACAAATCTACACCGTTTGGCCCAAATTTTGCATACTTATTCTTTGGGCGGGTAACAAAGAACTTTTCTCCCTCCCCTTTTATCCCACCCCCACACCTGATATATTTTCTATACAAATCTACATATTTTATTTATCCATTTATTCCTTAAGACCCGCGGGTAATAGGTAACATTTCCATCTTATCCCTTTACCCCTTCCTTTCCTCCTGATATATTTTCAATACAAATCTGTATTGTTCTACCGAATTATGCATAAATATTCTTAAAGACCTGGTGGTAAACATAGGCCGCATTTTCCCCCCTGGACATCCCGTCCACCCAAGCCTAGATTACATGGAAACGTGTTTTTTTTGAGGTTTTGCAAAACAATGCAACCTTTGTTTCCCCTCACAATCTTATACTTAACTTAATCCTCAACCCGTGCAACGCCCGAACAGCTAGTAATTTAAATAAAATAAATATTTTTTTATAAAAAATTATAATTGCGGACACGGAATACGAGTGGCAACAATATTCTTACTATTTTCAAACTTAGCTAAACGCTTGTGCTATGAAAATAGGACAAGCGTTAGCTTAGTTTGAGACAAGATAAACTTGCTGGTGTCCTGGAATGGGGCTCGAACCACAAACCACCAGATCAATAGGCGAGCGTCAGGACTATTACACCAACAAGCTACTTGTAATATGTAATTGTTTAATTTTAAATGGAAAGCAATTTTTCAAAACCAATTCAAACAAACCAAACAAACGTCAAACCATCGCTAAAATAACGCGAAATTATAAGATTCTTTGTAATGTTTACAAATTTCAATACGACAATGACAGCGACAAAATTCAAATGACAAGTACCTACATGGACAAATGTCACATATTCAAATCAGCTGTGAGAGGACGGCCATTTTTTTTACCAAGGATTTTACCTTTACTCACCGATATTGGAGAGTAAAAAAATTTACCTTTGTATGTACTTCGGCGGGTAAAATATTTTTTACCATAGATGGAATAACCCGTTTTAATAAAAAAAGTTTCTCGGGTAACTTTTTTACCTTTACTACGGAAAGACTACTACTAGGCCTAAGAAATTCGACAGCATCTTTTACTCGCTAGCGATAATGATCAAATTTTTTATTTTATTTATCAAAGTATTTTCATAACTCGTAAAGTTGAATGCAATTTATTTAATAAATATCGAACCACTAATGTTGTTACCGACGAAAAATTTGGGCAAATTTGGAACTCTCGCAACCGGATGAGGAATACGAAAAAAGCGTACTGCTGCGCTCTGCAGACATTCATGGGCGAGGAGCGGATGGTAAGGAAAATATATAAAGCTAGTTTCGAAAGCAACAGGAACAACAAAAAGGAAAAAAACTGGTTTATCAGATAAACCAACGATGTTAAAAGTTTCAACAATCAATAAACCTGCATGAGAAAACTTGATGTAAGAGAACGAGGCAAAACTGTTGCCAGGACAGAAGAGTGTGGCGTTCTATCCTATGCGCCTAAGTAAGAAATCCTATGGTAAGTTAGATAGTTGATTAGGCGTGACCAAAAATGAAATGATTTATAAAATGCATAGTGATTTGAAAAATGATTTTGAGAAAATTTTGAGAAAAATGAATACGTATCAATCAACCTCCTAGCAACTCTCGAAACAGATGTCTCATCCTGGAGAGTATTTAGAATATTTAGATCAATTTCTCTTACAACAAAACACGGTGATTGATTTCTAGAATCAGTGAAGAAATCAGAGTATTCAAATGAGTGAAGAGCTCTCGCTTTCACAACAATAAAGCCTTGGTGGACATTCAAACTGTTACATAAACAGGTTTCTACCGTCCCATTACGCAACGCAGAGAGCGCGCGGTGAATCCTGAATTACAGCCTTCCTCCATTAAGCATTCATAGACAACACTCGGCCATTTGAAACCGCCGCAGTGTTGCCAATCGCCCAACTATTACCATAAACAATTGAATTGCATCCGCGCGAACAGCGAGGAATCTGAAAAAACGCGACAATCTCGTTGCGAAAGGCGAATATGGGCTTTTAACATTCCGCCTGTGTCCGAGTCTGAAACGCCGGGTCGCTTGGGATGGCTCTGCACGTAATATGGGTGCAAGTACCTGCGCACTGTTCTACTATACGTACGTGTGGGTAATTTCTCTTTTTCGTGTGAATTACTCTGCCGATAGCATAATGCACAAAAGGAAACGATGCGCACGCGTGACGCGCAGACAATGCAGCACCCTTTAATTTTCCGTGAACATAGCCAGCTGCACTCTTTATGCTATTCGATGCGTTATAATACACACACATTCATTTTATTTCGCTGAATTCATTCGACGAATGAATGCTGCGTCCTAGCAAATCAAAAAATCGACTAACTCCATTGACGTATTATAAATAGACACGTTATTCCCATACTATTCTGATTTCAAATGTAGCAAATGCAGAAAAATCAGGTAATTTGAAGTAACGGTGACTAAAATAACATACTCGTTCTTACAATAGTGTGCGATACTCTGTTCCTTTCTCTCCGGGACTCTTTTTTCGGCGTGCCGTCGCGTCCAATCACAAAGATAACGAATGCAAGTAAGGCAATTACCTTCTTTTTGACTTGCCACGATTTCACGCTTGTAACGTATCTACAGTTTATTATATATTAAATCATTGACTAACTCTATTTGATGCATCGAAAGGAAATTTAATTTATTACCTTAACATCGTTTTAAATGAATAAAGGTAATCAATCATTGAAAAAACAGTATTATTGATAAAACAAAGAATAATATATGTCGAAAAAACGACCAATCGATATTACAAACAGTACCCACATCGTGTAAAACACACATGTTTTGACATTTATTAGAAATTCACATTTAAAAATTTGAAATATGTGCTTTCTTCTCTTTCATCAGTACCAACACGGCATCAACTTAAAGATTTGAACTTACAAAATAATATCTATGTACCTAGCACCTACCTAAACAAGTTGATGATATAATATGATGATCCAAAAAACTGTGTCTCACCTCTCTGACCGGCAATGTCACATTTCGAATCCCACTGAAGGAATGGACAATGGACAGTGCTTAGGGAGGAAGATCAGTATAGCAAAGAAAACTGTGTATAGAAGATTCTGAACTAACCTGAGAACGTTTTTAATTTCATTTCTTCCATCTCTTTCAGTGAACTGTAAACACGACACACACATACACACTTGTGATGTTTATACGTAACCATGATTGTAATGATTACATTTTGACAGATTGAAAGTCACTCTATATTTGTTTATCGTCTTGATAAAATATAAATAGAATAGGTAAAAGCGTATAATAGTAAATAAAAATCCTATCCAAAAATCTAACACTTTACTAAAATACCCATTCCATCACATAAATATAAATGAAGTATCTAATATGAAATATCTAATACAACATTAGAAAATTTATCGGCTTCTGCGGTCGTATTATTTGAATGCTTGTCTGCCACTAGGAGGTCTGAGGTTTTATAATTTCCTATTTTCATGAGATATTTTGCCTCGGAAATATGAAAACAAAAATTAATTAAATTATTGAGTAGCTTGTCGGTGTGGTGGTCATGACGCTCGCCTAGTGATCTGGTGATCGGTGGTTCGGGCCTCACTCCAGGACACCAGCAAGTTTGTACTATTTTCACAGCACAAGCTTTTGGCTTATTGAGAGTAGTATGTGTATTGAAGTATGAGAATATTGATGCGTATTGGCATCAATATTAAACTCTATTAAAATATATATATTCTTATTGATTCCATTGCGAGTATAAATTCCTTACGTATAGCAAACTAAGATTTAGGCAATTAAAAATATTTTCATTGCTGCTCAGAATATCCTGCCGTGTTTCTCTGTGATGCTGTGTCAAAATATCCTCCCATGACCTCATTGATTGACGTTTCGGATCCTATTATAGGACCCATCATTAGAGTTGATGTCACTGATACCATGATATATAGTAAATTTCCTAAATATACATATTTTATTTGTATATCTACGTAATGCACATAACATCATAGGCGTATTACTGAATAATCGTACGTACACCATTAAATACGAATAACTACATAATACAGCACATGACACAGCACACAGCACAGCAACACAGCAATGGAGAGATGAAGGCTGAAGAAGAAAAAGAATACTATGTAAATCATCACAAATAAAGAGGAAAAATAAAGAATTCATTTATCTCATAATTCATTTAATTCTTTCACTTCTGGAATTCCAATAACATTGTGTTTTTGGATCAATAAAAAGATACAGGTCTGTTTGAGAAAAACAGATGACGAATCTTTGCACGTAATGATTGCGTGTAATATGATGCGGTATATCTGCCACATACACTGCTATGATTGGATAATGATGCTGTAGTCAAAGATATCTGTAGGAAATGAAACTCAATCAAATATAGTTCGAATATGAAAAATTAATAACCATGTGATTAATGATTTTAAAATAAATTTCAATATAAGAAAATGTATAATTTATGAGCATCAGAAATATTGATATTGGTTAACAATCAAGACTCTTTGTGTACTACTTTATTCTAACTTTTACACGATACGCCGATAAATATTTCAATTGAAAAATATTACAGAGGCGGTTTATTTATTTATTAATTATATTATTTATTAAATTATTTTCAAGTATTCAAATTCATTCTCAGACAATAATTATTCAATTTACGATGAAATGCAGGTAAGCGTCTTGTTCCTTGTCATTTTATATTTAGAAAAATTGCCAGAAATGATGCTAGTTTATTGTTATATGCGCTTAACGACAGAATAATTTGGGCTTAGAGACAGGGAACACGAAGCAACCGCGACTATGCAAAACTAAACGAGCGAAATAGGGATAACATGAAAAAATGAATATTTTCATTACTTTGGTATAATTACGCACTAACTGTTATTATTAAAATAAATTAATACGAACTCTATATATTTTTTAAAATATATTTCCATTCTAACAAATGTTTTATATCAGAAGTTCATTAAATGACATACCATGTTGGAAAATATATGTTTGGGATACCTGCTTTAAAACCAAGCCAACTATTGCTGACGATGAGTGAGAGATAAGAATGACTTGTTGGCAAACAACGCAACAAAATATTTTATTACACTAATTTTCGTTCAGCCAAGACGTCCCTGTTCGATCTAATTGTGATTTCACATGACACGAGAATTTTCTATCGTGAAAACTCATGGCGTAAAAGGTTCGCATGGGTTTTTACTCTGCTCGCGTAAAAACTTCATTCACAATCTAGCAACGCGGTCTTAGCTGGAATTTGAATTTCTTCTGATGTTTTTAACACAATTAAGCAAAAGGCTTTCCAAGCAAACTATGAGTATTATTTTTAGATATTTATTAGAATACTTGATTTTTATGTGATTTATGGCAATGTAATATATATAAATATAATATAACAATGTAATAATTATAATATAATAATTCTATGTATATGACATGGACATGTTTTGAGAATGCCAGTAGGAAACCAGTAGGAAACTTAAAGCGAGTATGCCTAGTGCATATATATAATTAGGAACACGGCTTTCCCAGACATCCAGCAAGTACTGTACAGCCTTTTTCTCGGCAGACTATGAAATTTGTGGCGAAAATATTCTCCAATTTGGGAGTAGAGGCGGAAATGGTAGAAGATTTAGTAATCTAAGATTTTTCAAAAAATATTGAATTGGTACTTAAGACGTCTTCAAAGATGACATCTAAGATTTTTTTCCCATTGATACACAGTTGTCATTGTCACTCAAATGTTATTTTAAGCATGTATATTTGTAGAAAATATTTGAATAATTTAACTATTATATTTTTGCAATAGATTTTTATCTGTCCAGTTCAGATTTACATTTACAGAGAATAAAGTAAACAATGGATTGTTGATTCAGTGATGAGTAAGTAACATTAAAATAAAATTGCTTAAATAAAACTAATATCTAATTAGGCTGTGTTTATTTCTTCTTTGCTTGTCTTGACAAGGAAACATGACGAACATCGGCCTATTATTTACACACATTTGACAAAAAAAGCTCCTAGAAAAAAGATTCCTATCCTACCTTCTCGTGTAGCCAGTATTAATCTCGGTTAGAGATTATATCATATTTTTTTTGCTTATTTGATTCCTTTGATTGTATGATACATAATGTATATATTCCGGAACTTCTTCAACGAATATCTTTCCACATCCCAACTCGCAATAACGGACATTCACCTACTTTTCATCTCCCCTTTTGTAAGACCAACTCAAAACAAAACTCCTTTATGTACAGATCCACAAATTCATTTAACACAAACTATCACCACATTGACATTTTCAACTCAACGATAAGAAACATAAAACAAACAATATCTACACAACCGCACCCAAACTAATTTGTACAATTTATTTTCCCATCTACTCCCGTCCCACATTCCCCTCCACCCTCTCCGCTGGCTGTTAAAATAATTTTTAAAAATTATTTTACTACGTCACATTTGTTCTAATAAATTACCATATTCTAATAAACTATGTTATAATAAATAAAACTATGTTCTAACAAATTACTATATTCAGTGGAAAATTTGTAATTGGCATAATTTTAAAATCCATTATTTTATATTTATTAATATATAAATATGCTGTCAATTTTCCCAAAAATAAATAAATAAAATTAAATAAATAAAATAAAAATTGTCTATTTTGAATTGTCATATATAAAATTTAATTTAAAAAGTATCATATATTTGGTACATGATATGTGACAATTTAATTTGTGACGTCATCATATCGTGTATTCGTATTTGTATTATTATGTGCGGAAATTTTAAGGTTATAGAGCTAGTTGTTAGTTATCTTTAGTCCGTAACAGATATCCGCGAATGTATAAAAATGTTAGTGTACAAATAGATGACCGAACTTTTGAGTTGTCACAATGAGAGACTTTCTGGCCCGAAAAGTGATTTAGCAATCGATCTTGCACAGTATCCTTGCTGTCTGCGATTTCTGGCTGCGATTAATGGCTGGTTAGAAAGTTGAATAGTCCCTAATATAAATGAAAGCCTGCTTTATGCCAAAGCCGTCACAGTCAGTGTATAGAGGCGTAATATAATTATTTTTAAGGCGACAATAGCCACGCGTGTACGGTTTTACACGTATCTTTTTAGATCAAACTATTTATATTTCGTACCTGGGAGAAAATATATCGTGTTATATTACAATATAACAATCGCCAAAAATGCACATTAAAAATAAACAATAATCTGTAAAGCCGTAAGGGCGTAAAAAAGAATAGGTATATTGAAATGACGAACTAACTACCGTTCAACATTTTCATTGTGGAGAATGGTTTACAATAGAATGTAGACGAAATCTTACAGTAATGGAAAATCACTGCTATGTTGCGAAGGTTGACCTGGTATGCCCAATGACAAGACAAGGCATTTCTCAAAAATACCAAAATACCAGAGAAAATCAAAGTGATCACCTCAGAATAATGACATTACGGAGTTGCCATACATTTACATTCATATTACCTGCACCATAAAAAAAGAAATCAGGTCTTATTTTCTCATTCTCGAGATGTTGTTCAATTTAATTTGAAGACATTTTTCTAGGCGATACGATATTTAATATATTTGTGAGATGTAACAGATTTGAAAATAAGAGTAAACAATTGTCTAAACTCAACTGAAAAATATATATAGACGTCATAAAGAACATAAACTACTATTTTCTCTTTAGGTAACTTCTTCAATCCTTGTGGTGACATTATTTATTAATTAAGATAAATTATAGGAGTCTCACAGATACGAAGCTATGAATATGAGAAACGTGCGTGGAAGTATTTTGTACGGTGGCTCAGGGCTTACAACCTTTATGAGCTTGCTTAAGTGATCACTTTTCACAGTGCAACGTTCACCATCGTAAGAACATCCACACATTATCAAATTTTTGAAAGTTCTAAAAATCTGAGACATTTGTAGTCTTTTCTCATGTACTAGTTAGTATATATAAGCTAGGTATATAGTATTCATCACTTAAGCCAGCTCACACAGGTTGTATAAAAAGACTTCCATTTTTTAGCTTCTCATTTTCTTAGCTTCTCATATTCATATCCATAGAAGCAATTAATAAATCTTAATTAATTAATCATCCCTCTGGGGACAAAATCCAGTAACTATGTTCTTAGAACATACCTACATATAAAAATATTGTTAACATTGATTAATTAACATTTATATTGACAAAAAGAAAACGCTTTGTATAAAACCACTATTTACTGAATTATCAACATATTTCGGTGTCAATGATTCCCTCATCAGGTACACTAAAATGTACGCTAAAAATTAATTTGACTATACTTTTTCAAATTACCCATTTCAATTTTTAGTCTACGTTGTATCCTAATGAAGAGACCGTTGTATCCTAATGAAGAGACCGTTGTATCCTAATGAAGAGACCGTTGTATCCTAATGAAGAGACCGTTGTATCCTAATGAAGAGACCGTTGGCCCAGAAACATGTTGATTATTCAATAAATAAGTGGTTTTATATCATACAGTGTTTCCTTTGTATTAATATAGATTTTTATGTCTGATAAATATTTATCTTTAAATATTTCGAAACCGACGCATGCTATTATGGTAGTATATGCAATATCACAAACTGATTGTTAAAAGACTGCTAACGGTTGGTGTTAAGTTCTGGCGGCAACGTTGGTTCCAAATAGCACATTAGTATTTTAATGATAAAAATATTAATAATTAATGCTTAATATTAATAATTGAGGCTTAAAATATTAATAAATCCAACCATGAGTAGATTTATTAATATTTTAAGCATTTGAATGGGTGGCCACGGGCTTTACATTCAAATACCTACAAATACTTCGCTGATCATTGTACATCGTACTAGACTACCAATTCGTAATCCAAATGGGGCCCGCTCTCAACAAATTAAACATCGCTGCGTGAGAATACACATTTTATTTGCATTTTTATTTTATTTTATGATTGAAAAAAGCCACCAATTAGATCTCAGACATCAAGAAGACGCGGAACATCAAGTTTAGAATAGTATTCACGCCAAAACTATGATGGAGTGGTAAAATATCCTCCTTCGAAATCTAGAACTGGAGAACACAAGACCGAGAATAGTGAAGGAAAACTCCTGAGAAGGCCAAGACCTACCCGAAAGCTGTCCTTCCCCTTAGAACTGCCTGTTTGCTATTCTTTTTCTTTACGGTTTGTCCTCCTGCTAGCAGTTTGTAAGACGCTAATCCATTTCTTTTAGTCCTGTAGCTAGCTGGGAATTAAAAGGAATGATTATTTTCTATTATTATTTTATACTATTGATTATTTTTCAAGGAATCTTTAAAGCGCTTTTTGGCATTGGCGTAGCTAAATCGTACATATTTTATTAGTCTCGTATCAAGAATTGTGACTGTGAGTATAAGAATGGAAGCAATTTTTAAATATTTTATTCATTCTAAATTATTTATTACATTTAAAAAGGTAAAGATAATTCCTTAACTAGACTAGTCAGTTCTAAGGCAAATGCCTATACTGCTTTTGAAATTTGGTTATAATAAGTGTATTATCACAAATCGCTCTTTAAGGACGGATTGCCTAATTTTAAGAAGAAGTATAATAAGCTTATAAATTATAAATGCACTAAATTACTAATTCAATCACATAGAAACAAAAATCAAATCATATTTACAAAAGGTATTTGAAAAATAATACTCACAAAAACGTGTTGCAATGGAATCTAAGCTGTCACATTTGACACAATGCTTTTGTTATGAAGTCTGCCTACGTTTAATAACCACTTTGTTAACTTCTGTTTAAATAATTATTTCACTTTTAACCCTTTAATGTTAGATAGAAATACGTTACTATCACACTGTCACGGTTAATTTATTTTGCAATTTAATTAGTGTATATTATAGATATCTCACAGAGACGAAACTGTATTAATTATGGGAAAGTAGGTATAGAAGTCATTTGGGTGTAACAGGACTTATGACCTGTCTTTTGGTAGGCTTAAGTGATCACTTTACACAATTGTAACATTCGCCATTTCCACCCATGATAGAATATACCATGCTTATTCATTTTTTGGAAGTTGTATATATGTTCAAATTGCGTGAAGCTTTCATATATGAGTTGTAAGCGCTTTTTCCATGTGGCCTGTACAAAGTCATTTTCATTCCCCTAAATCCCCACAGATGTCGCTAATGAGAAAATCTACAATTGATTTTACGGAATTTAGAGAGCAATATCCTTTTTATTATGTGTAATGAAATTCATCCGAATACTTGCATTACATTTTAGAAATCGTCGATGGTGCCCTTCCAGAGCCTTGATGTGTCCAAATTGTAGTACTCCGCCACCAAGCAAGGGCTGGGCGGTGCTCACTTTCTGTAACAGACATCTCCGGCAGTGGTCAGTTATTGGGAGCGGTCGTGCGTGAGAGAGGAAATCTCCAACCAATCCAAAAACCAAATAATAACACCGCTTACCAAATATAATCGGTCCGTTCACGATTCCTCATCCTCTGGATGCAAATAAAAATAGATACTGATGAGAATTTCGCGTTTCCATAAAGACGAATATAAGAGACGTTTGCTGTTCTTGAAAAATAAGAGAAAAGCAGTAGTGTATTTTTTGTCGGCGACATCACAACACGACAAAGAATAATCAAGTGATGATTTGCAATTTTTTTAATACAAAAAAATTGCTTAATTTTGTTTTTCACCTCGATTTATAGAAGTGAAATGTCATAGGTATAAATGCTCTCGCGTGCTATTTGATTAGTTTTTTATAAATAACACACTTTTCAAATAATAATTCATTTTTTGTTTATACAATATGTAGGTACATACATATATTCACTGCATTACCTTCCTACTTCCTATGCTGGGATAAATATAAAAAATTTAATGACAATGTTTATTTTCACACAAATGCCGTTAAAGTGTACGAATTCATCGATAGTCTCTATATTTACTTTATAAAATTGATTTGACAAAATAGCGGGATTACAAAATAAATTTCTAGGATACATAGATCTATCGAATTTCAATTAGAGAAATTATATGCAGGTATGAACATAGCATACCTAGAATTGAAATTGATCATTCCAACATCAAACATAATAATTTCGTCGCCTGTCCGACCGTCCGTTCATCCGTCTGTCTGTCCACATAACTTTGTGTAACGTCCATAATTTCGTTCGAATTCACGGCTAAAAAACGAAATTAAACGCAACCAAAAATTACTTAATTTAATAAAAAGAGATTCCATAAAGACGTGTGAATAAAACAATGAATATTTACTTACTGCAAGGTGACGTAGTGTCTTTGAATAATTTATTTTTCTTACTTGTACATTCGGAATTTTTTTTCATCCTAATATATAAAATAAAACGAGTAAGTACCTATCATTAAAAGATGTTCAAAAAAGAATTTAAATAATTTTAATTGTGGAATATTTGAAAGACACTAAAAAGTAGCTACTTGCATATTTTAAAAGTAATCTCAAAACATATTCATAGTTGAAAGAAAAAAATTTATAATATATTATGTATTAGTAGTATTGAATATATTATTATTTTAATTGCTTTTACATTACTAAGACCTTATTTGACGTTCGTAAACCATTTCGGCTAGTGATTAATTACTTACCAAAAAAAGTTAATGATTCTTCATAATGTGCTACAAACCCTTATCCAAACACAATCATCTTCCATTTTTATTTCATTTTAAAGATTTAACTTAGTCAAAAAAATTAATATAATAATATTAACATTTCAACGAAATCAATATATAACAGAATATCTAGCATGCCACTTAAAATGTAGATAGAACTAATTATCTCAGATTTCCAATAAGAATATATTTAGAAATGTAGTTTTTTTTACAAAGCAATTAGCTACATATCTTGTCATCTAAAAACTTGCTTCTACTACCTGCTTATACAATTGAAATATATGATATTAACATTATTTTTCCTATTATTTTTTCCTGTGCCGGTTTTAATAGTGACAAACTTTTCGCAGGATACTTTATTGGCAACCATTCTGCTGGTTCGAAATAAATGCTACCATTTTCAGGACGTGACTAATTATGGTATTTTAACCGGTGACACACTAATCTTTATTTTAAATTTGTATCTGATTGTATCGATGATTGGTAACTGATTTTTCGCAATTCGACGGGCAACTTTCGGTGCTAAACAACAATTATATCTCAGTTATTAATCATCGACATCATTAGATACACAACTCAAATACCACAAAAAATACAAAAAAAAGGCATAATAACAACCTTAACTCTTTAATAACTGTACCATATGCAATCGCTTAAAACGACGGTTTGACCGTTGAGACCTAACTGAAGAAAACTGTCTTATTTAAGAAATATACACAATTTTTAGAATAAAAAATATACTAGAGTATACATATTATGAATAAACAGATATATATATATATATATATATTTAATTTAATGCTGTTTGCACTATTGATGAATATACCAAATACTGATGAATATAACGAATATATCGAATATAACAAATAATTCGAAGGAAAATATTTTTTTTGTATAAAAAGAAATTGATAAGTATTATGAACAAATGTATCTTGTAATTGACAAAGTTCTTATTATATAAAAATAAAGTATACAAAAATGGCTCATTTTGTATTGATTTACTGCGAAATTCTAATTGCCTTTTCCTACGTTTCAATGGAGCGCCTGACCTTATATTCGTACACAATGCTTCGTCCACATTTGTACATCTTCCGATGAAAGCTCGTCGATTTTTGAAGTTTGTAACATTACTTCCAGTATCTAGTTTAACTTGGCAAACATAATTTTAGGTGGACGTCCTCTACTTTCGGTATCGACCCTCGCTGCTCACTTATACAACATTAACCATAAACACTTAAGCGACCTTTTTAAATAATATTCGTTCAATAATAATTCCAACTAGCAGTTAAGCAATCGGCTATCGCCGATTGCTTGCTGCTAGGCCTTGCGGGCGGCTGTATAGGCCGCTGCGCGGCCCATAGTGGACGCTGCGCGCCCTGTAGTGGCTATCGTCCATTGCCTACTGCTAGGCCCTGCGTGCAGTTATGGTGGTGTTTTGCGACCAATTCAAGTGATGTCACAATGCATCTACGTGGCTCTCTCAAGCATCGGAATTTCGAAAACAATATATTTATTATGCTAATACAAAGATCGTGAAATTTTATTACTTAAGTACCAACCTACCCGATATTGACACATTTGCTTTTTTCAATTTCGTCTAATTTTAACTATTAAAAATTTAAATTATGAATTAATTTTCGGGTTAAATTAAATCGGGTTAATCTATTTTAAAATTAACATTTGGGACTTTTTTATGTGAAAATGAATTATAGGGAATTTCAAATTATCGGGGTTCGAATTAACGGGATTTTGCTGTATATTAGGAAATTGATACACGCTATATATGTATGTTCACCTAGAGTTTTAAAAGATAATTATCGTCAAAATGTTATAAAAATCATATACATAAACCAAAGAAATGAAATTATAGTATAAAATTTAAAAAATAATTTAAATTCTCAATGAATACAATATTTACTGTAAAACAACCAGTTTCAACAATCCCTTGAATACAATTATCAACAATATAAATCAGAAATGCACGTTCAAGTAACCGACATATAATTTATTGTCTATGGGTAAATTCTGATTCAGGTAGAAGTCCAACCACAGGGCCTAGCAGCAAGCAATCAGCGATAACCAATTGCTTAACTGATTGTAAAATATAATGTTCCCTGCTTTTCAACTATATATATGTAATTTAAGTTTTCAATATATGATTACTAATGTTTCTTACAACCATTCTTGTACCATTACATAAGCCGTCACCAACGGATAAATTTCTATGAAAAATAATAATTTCCATTTATACTGTTTGAAAATTGAACTGGGAAATTAAAATGTTCATTTATATCTAAACCACCTTCATCATTACTAATACTATCAATCGAATTGTATATAAACATTCCCAATACATCTAAGTCAACTAAGCGCGTTCGTTCTTTGGGCAAAAAATTGCATGTTTACGCATGAAACATCTGCTACGGAATGGATTTCATTAAATATGCTTTTGACTTCTAGATTCACTTCACATTCAATTCAGAATGTCTATGCGGTACTGTTGAATATAAAGATTCCTATTATCATCATCTTCAGTATCGTTGATGATGATGATAATATCGTACGAGGATGATGATAATATCCAATACGATGATAACTACCAGTTGCATCTGATAATAACATAATAACAACACTCATCCCCCAGTCAAAGACCATAGTGTGCGTTTGCAACATATCTCATACATCAATATTTATAAAAAATGGAACATTAGAAAGAGCGAGAGACGTAGGTAATATATTTTTGAGAAAAGTTAGTAAGACACCTATTTACCAATTTCGAAATAAACCAATAAATTATATCTGCTCCATTAAAAAAGAAACAGCGTTAACAATGTCATTTATATGAAAAGGATACTGCTGCATGATACATTCACGCAAAAACTTAACCTAGAAACAGTAACTACGCATAAGGTAGCATGTGTGTTTTAACCTCACAATTTAGGCGCATAATATAAAGATATAACCTGAAAATTAATATTCACCGTATTAAGAATAATCTAGGTGCATAATATAAGTGCATAAAATAAAGATGTATCTAATATCTAAACACCGTTTCACCTTTCAAACGGCGATATGTCAAAATTCAATTTCAATATGACTTGCTAGGAGTAAAAATAGAATTGATCGAAGAAAATGTGGTATTTCGTTATTTTTAATCAATAAATATCATCTTCGTATTAAATAACGCATATAATATTTCTACATATTAAATTATATCTATATGTATTTTTAAAGTGATCTGTAAAAGTCAAAAAAATCAATATTTTTAATGTACTCTAAAATGTTTTTTTTAACTGGCAACAGAAATCATCCACTTACAACACAACATCATCATTTTTAGCGTAATTAATACAATATATATATACCCTAATTTCTTATTCTTTCTTTATACCATCATAAATAAATTTGTCACGTATACGCCTAAATGGTCTCAAATCCATGGCATTGAGTACAATTCCGTTCGATTTGTGTCAAAAATATTTTTTAAATGTTGTTAGGTATTTTGACTAAGGGCCAAATTTATATCCTGATGCCGAAAATATCACTATTTCATAGCAGTGAAAAAATTTGACTATTTAAGCTTGTAGGAACTATATGAACTAATAAGGATACGAACGAAACTTACACAGAGTTGCACACAGTGTATGTCAAGTAGGTAACTACCGGAAGGAACTGTTAGTCTCACTTTCTCTAGCATTACACTTGTCACTCTCACTCATCTCTAACAAAATGTACATTGTAATTACTCTAGCCCGACAAGAATATATTTCCGGTGTGAGTGGCCATTTCGCTTCGTTATATAACTCTAGAGTTGCTGATGATAACGTCCTGCGTGCCTTAGAATAAATAGTATACTTTACAATAAACAGATTACCCAACACGTATTACTTGAGTGTTTGATGATCGAAGAACAACAGAAAGCTTTTCTTATAGCTAACATAGTAAGCTGCTGCTCATTATAATACTTGTTAGTACATAGGTACGTACATAAAATGTTGATATTTCATTTCCGACGACATTTTCACAGAATAAAGCTGGGTTGGAGAGCCTAGAGTTCACTCTAACTTGCTTTTCACATCTGTCTATCTGTGCCGTGTTTTAAACGAAAGTTGTTTAACCAACAAATACTTCTAGTGTTCATGTGCGAATATGACTGCGAAAAATAACTTTGAAAAAAGAATAGGAATAGAAAAATGTGATAAGAAAACATATATTTGTGAATGACGTAGGAGAATACACCACGAAAGCGGGCAGGTCACCGCCCTGAGGACGGACAATCGTAGTCGTGTAGTAATTAATAATATTCATGAGAAACCAAGAGACCGAAAGGGTGTAGGTACTCAAAACCCTCTGGATTGTGAAAATTACAATATCATCAAACTTTGTGCCCATTCGTGGCAGCGAATAACAATGGACGGGAGACACCTGGGGAGGCCTTTATCTAAAAGAGGATAGAAAACTGCAGATGATGACGATAGGACTGTAGCGTGGTGTCATTTGTGCAGATTGTAATTTTTTTTGTACCTAGGATACACCTTACTGAGGATGAAAGGAAGACATCGTGAACAGATTAGCAGTTTGAAAGGAAATAATTTAACTAATAAAGGAAAAAGAAATATATAAACTTAAATTAATATGAACAGAACCAAATTTATATAAACGAACAACTGGAATGGTACTAATTTTATCCATACAATAATAATAATCCTCGATTGTTAACAAAGAATGGAAGTTAAAAAATGGTTTCAATCATACTAAAAACAGCGAAAGTGCGATCACTAAGAAGAATGAACAGGAAGATGACGCGTGCCGAATAAGAAAAGACGATATAAAAAGTGTAAGACCGAGATGATCGTTATACATATATGTATACAAACATTACAAAATTAAGTACATTTTGTATAGAATTATTGCTTACGCTTTCTAATGTAAGCAGTATGCCCACGTAAAATGGAAGGAGATACTATACATTCACTTTATTCTCTTCGTTTAGAGTATCCGATGTAATACATAATTTTTCCTACACATACATATCATAATTTATTATTGCCGTAAAAATCCGGTCCATTGATAAGCCACGGTTTATAAAAGTGAATGGAACTGATACACCAATAAATTGATTGCTGTATTAAAAGTAAGTAAATTATAATCAAGGTAAAATGTTCGGGAAACAAGTTTCAATGTGAAGGTAGCTAACTGCGCAGTTATTAATTTTCGTCGTACATGAAAATTAAAACTGGTTAATCTTCTTAAAAACACAATCATTTTTCCTGCAGGCAATTCAATAGATTTTTTTATATGTAATATGGTATAATCAATTCACTGATATGATCAACTTCATTTGAAATTCAATGCATAAATCTACTACAGAACCGCCGGCAAAGGGTAATAAATTTTTATAAAGAGCTAAGTCGTTTTGTTTACTATTGCTGAAAGAATACGGCACGTACATTTTTTTAAATAATGATATAGGTAACTTTCTTTTCCTTCACGATTGATTTGTCTAATAATTTTAAACCCCAACTCACTGATTACGCTGCGGTACGTAGGTATGTGGCGCTTTCAAAGTTACGCCAATCATAACACGTAATAGGTAAGACAGGTATAATCTACAATCTATCGCTGATTAGATCAATTTCACTTTCTTAACCATTCCCCTTTTTCACGATATTAGAACAAGTTTGTCTTGTCCTCTGAATAAATTATATTACTATTTTACAAAAATAGATTTATAAACGTTCGCAAGTACCCAACCTTAAACACATTCTGGGTAGGTTTGCAAGGTGGCATGATAAAATTAATTCGAGCATTAAATATATCACGTCGCAAATTGTTTTTATTATTATTGTTCATTTGTTGTATAGCTGTTCGTTGTCATTGTCATATAGCTGTTCGTTAAGTCTACCCTCATCTTCTACATCAAAAACACAAACCACCTAACAGCAACCAGTAACTCGCATTCACATAATACTAGACAAGCATTACGAAACCTTGACGAAATACCAAAAACTAAGACAACACATGGACAGAAAAATTACTCATACATAGGGCCTAAAATATTTAACATATTTAAAACAGACTTCCCGGAAATCAGAATATACTCAATTAATAAAATAAAAGCTTTAGCAAACAACTGGCTTACCTCCAAAGGTATAACAGCAACTGAAAATTTACTTACTGTAATTGCATAATAATGTCTTCAAATAAAAATATATACCTATATAAATTAATTAATTAATTAAGGAAAATAAAAAATAATCTTAAACAAAACTTTAACCCTTTTTACATTAAACAATTATTCTACACATATTTACACTTGGACTTATGACTAACTCAACTTTCACTAACATTCCACTTGATACTCTGTAGATACATAATAACTACCTTATGAAAATAAATACTACTGACGAACTCGAAAAAATATTATAATTGTGTTCTATAACGCCACTCTGGGACAGGCGTAGCCTAGTAGAGTGGCATAATCCACAAATTAAACAAAACAAAAAAATGTGTAATTTATCTTATGTTTTATTGTTAAATTAGTATTAAGTATCTTTATTTGTAAACAAGGATTTTTTAAATAAATAAATAAAAAAAATAAATAAAAAAATATTATTATCCACGGTGGATGGATTACCAATAATGTGTGAAGTATTTAAGTGTAAAATTAACTGTGATGATTTTATTGTATAAACATATTGAACATAGGTAAATTAAACAGAATTGTCTAATGTACAGAGGTCTAAAAATATATGGCGGCCCTTGTAGCGCAGGGGGCATGACACTGGCTTCGCATACCGAGGGTTCCGGGTTTGATTCCCGGTGAGGTCACAATTTAATCTATGTAATTTACTCAAGCCTAGGTGTTTTGTGATGCGATGTGTTCGCTTCTGTAATTGGGCCTCTTGGCCTGTTGAAGCGTAAAAAATGATGAAGAAAAAATGATGAGATGTCGGAAAACATGAAGAATATAAATAATATGAATGATTTTAAAAACAAATTATATAATTATTGTAAAAATAGTATGGAGTTATAAAATTTATTATATATTATATTAAAGATTATGCTATATATTGTAGATTAAGATGTATTACACATTGCATTATATTATAGGATATGCAAATGTCAATATGTAAGTTATTATGGATAGTATATTAATAATAAATTGTAGAATATAATAAAATATTATTAAATAATAAGTATACGCAATGTCATAAAATAAAAATTGTAAAATCTTCTTTATTTTCGTCCTACTAAGAGTAATTGTGAACCTGGAACTATGATGGTTGGGGGCTCAGTCTCAAATATTTTCTTAAATTTATTATTACTGTTTTTTATTTATTTATTTAATAAAATATATTATTTATTTATTTGATAAAATATACAGTATTACATTTTATTCTATTCTAATTATAATTATTACATAAATTTTATTCGTTGCACCTCTCCAAAAAGAGACTAACTGTTGCTTTACCCCTACTTAGTCCCAACCGCCCTCCGGGGTTTACAAGAATGTATGTCTTGGTATTCATTTCTCTGGTATTTGCATAACATGTCCAAGCTACCTCAACTGGGATTATTTAATATGTTGAAGTAAAGACACCATGGTGAGAGTCTTCTACACCGCAGTATTTAATACCCGGTCCATTAAAGTCGCCCATTAACAAATGAAAACCATAAATAAATAAATCAGGTTCATTAATAACTCAAGCATTAGTTCGTGTCGTTTTCTTCTCTTTAACAATAAATTACTCGACTTTCAATAAATAAAAAATTGAAATATGCTTGTTTAGTCTAACGACAAGACATTCGTATGAAGTGGTCGAGGTTCGTCTCGGAAGAACACCGGGTTAGTTCTTTTTCGTGGAAATAGGACTAACTCAACTAGACACTCATTAACATTAAGCTTGGTTTGGAAATGATAACATTAATTTTATATGTATTCCGTGTCCGCATGTGTCTGTTTAAAAATTATATTAAATAACATGTATAATTAGAGTAACATCTGAGAGTGAATACCATAATACACTGTATACATTAAACACTGTGAAAGCTGGAACCTAATTAAAGAAGTCAAAGAGAGATTTAGAGGTTTCAAAATATGCTGCAGGAGGAGAATGATGAAAAATATAATTGAACGCAAAGGAAACGAAATTACGACACTTTGGAGTAAGTAGAGGCGAATATATTTATACCAAGTACGAAAGCTAAAATACACGGTAAATGTTTAGGTTCAAGCGTCTTCGGTACAAGGCTTGTACCTACAGTGACGGATGGAGGAAAAGGACGACATAATAAAGGACGGCCGGATAAAAACATTCATGTGTCAGTTGCTGGAATAGAGCAGATACAGAGGCTACCGGAAAGTAAAAGATCAGGCGCAAAATGCAGATAACTATAAAAATGATATAAAATTTAAAAATAAATATCTAAAAATGAAAAGGATGATCCAACTATTTATTTGATACTCTTACGAACGTCAATTAAATTGATTAAAATAATGTTTCACAGAATAATAACCGTTAAATCTGTTTTCAAGTACGCTGCACCATGATTGTATGTTCCTACAATTACGCGGAAGATCCTTGTTAACCACGAGGGTTCGTGCCTGCCTCGGAATGTCCCACACGGGATCCATAATCGCTCGGGTTCTAGTCGACTAACTCAACAGAAATATAATCTACTACAGCGTAAGTGAGATAGTTATCTCACGAGCATGAAAACGTATGGAAGAAACATTTGGTAACAGGATTAATTTTATTAATGCGTTTCAAGTGTAACCAGAACTAGCAGCACGTGTGACATGAAAGAATGCCAAGTGTAATCAGATGAAAATATATGCTTGATTTCTTAGATTTGATTAATTTTTTTACACACATACTTAATACTGGTAAAAAAGATACTCTTAACACATGATAAAAATGTATAAAAAAATTTAACACCTTTTTAAAGAAACTAATAATTAATATACTATTTGATATAAAAATATATTATTTTATGAACATCTGCTCCACAGATTGGATTTCTGAAATTTTCAGCCAGTTTGTGTCCTCTTAAATCTATCTTTCAGTCATCATGAAGGAAGAAATATTTCCACAAAATCAAAGTACCACATTTGAACCTGAAAATCAAGACGATATTTGAATACACAAAATACAATGATCTGTATACGAACCAGAACCAGCCATGGTGGTGAACTAGAAAAATATATTCTATGCAAGATTAGAATGATACATATGTCTATGTTACGAATTTTTAAAATCTAGCACTAAAATCTAAAATTAAAAATTAGCACTAACATTTTTTGCACTTTTCACTCAGTGTAGCATACAGTGCAATGAATGAAGTGATTGCTTTGGTGCTAAAATTCTCAAGAATATTTACACTACACATATGATATTCTATGATTATTTCTTAATAAACCTATACATATAATGCATATTACCAAACTATTATTATTAATATGAGAGAGCTTGAGAGAAAGCGATGAAATAATGTTTTCATTGCGTTTCGTTCTTACTCTAGAATTAGCTCAATTAGATGTTAGCGCCGTATTAGATAATATGATATTTTGTGATAATTAGTGGTCTGATACATTCTTATTATCAGTAATTTTAGCCATTATAAGACAAAAGTGTAGATTGTACGTGCTATTTTTCGAGTCCAATGACAACTATTTTAAGCATCGTGTGAGAGAAGGTTATTTTATAAGGCTAGTCAAAATAATTTTATCGGCTGAATATTTGCCAGGTTTTTCGCTTATCCGTTCATTGACTTTGTAATCCAAGTGATTTATAATGTTCCGTAACTTGTAAAAATAAATATAATTACTTTTAACTTTATATTCTATTCAAAATTTAGTGTTTAATTTCTCAACCCATTACATATTTACTTTGTAACATATTATTCCCCTTATTGTCATACCCTTAATGACCTGTTAACCTGCCATAAAAAATAACATTTAGTCATAACTCGTAATGAACTTTTAATTTGTTAAAAAATTAAATTCACAAAATAATTAAAATTATCTTCCAGGTTTTCATCCTCATCTTCGCTGCCTGAAGGTTCAAAAAACTCCCGACGTCTAGGCGGAACATCTCGTTAACTTTTTTCACAAATAATTATCATTACACATTCGTTATATCGTCCGTTACACCCTGCTGGCTGCGTTATTAACGATTAACGAGATAAATGTTTATAACGATTTTGTTTGCCCTCTTAAATTATACCTCAGGCAATCCCTTGATTCTTTTTGTGAATTAATTTTTATTGGTCATGGTATTTCTAGTGTCTTATATGTATCTTCCTTAGTATCTTAAATCTTCCTTACTGTCGGGGATCGGGGATCAATGTTTTTTCGTTAGCCTAACTGTTAGAGTAGTACTTACTTATTTATACATTCAAAGAAACATGGATTCAATGAATTGCAAACTTCGCGCTTCGTTACTATTCCACATTCCTCATACCAATACAAATTACAGTAGAAATAAATTTATGAACTCGATGATTTTACAATAAAAATAGAATTAGAACATGTTAAAAATAAATAAGATGAATCAATAAGAAGAAAAAGACAAACAGAAAAATATTTTTGTCGGAAAAGGTTTTTGGGATTCATTGCATTGACAGTTATTTAAAAATAGAATAACTACGTATTATATAATTCTAAAATATTTTACAATCTTAAATGATTATTAGCATAGCTAAATTTTTCCGGATCAGAAAAGTTGAAAGTTCCTAACTAAATATTTTTCGATAGATTTTTCTGTGTATCTTTCTAATATGCCTTAAATATATTGTATATTGTATCCAATTCATATTCAATATTTATATATTGGAGCATTATAGTAAAGTATTTTCTGCCACTTGTCCACTTAAAAAAATCAACTTTTGCCTCTCCTAGGTCGGTACCTACTTTCCCGGTGTCCAATGTTATTTTATTTGATACGAGAACGTACATATTATACATACCAGCTATTTTTCTGTCTTTTAGCTGATAATTAATAAATACATAAAATAAGTACATAATAAATACAAATAATTGACAGTATTGTTTTACGCAAAGAAGTAAACGACCTGTGTATGTGATTTATTCAACGATCTTGACCGTGGATAACGTAACAAAACATGTTTTTCCGTTACGTCGATAAAGCCCGACTTCAGAAATACTCTTTATAAAAGAGACAACCCTATAATACTACCCGATTAAATTAAGAACTATACAACATACCCGTTTTGCCCAGAACCAAGATTTACCGGCATGTTTTCTCTTTGACTAATCATCTCGACTCTGGTGAGAGTTACACAATCGAACTGAAGTTCGATTCCAATAATGTTGCTAAACATTTCAGTAGACAAGCGCACAAATCAGACCGCCAGTGCCGTTTTGTAACAGTCTAGCATTTATAACGTATAGAGAGTGAAAACGAAAAAAAAACTTGACCGAGCGTAACATTGAACTTTTCACAGGTATGCGCGAGGTTTTTCATAAAAGAGCAATCTCTTGTTTATTCATTTAGATGAAAACCATACGAAATGAATGGTACACTTCTTCACGTCGGATTGATTTAATATCATTTTTAAATAGTATTTATTAATCGTGGACCGAAAGTATAAATGAAGCGCGAGATCACGATTACGTATCAATAATTATGCGAATTAATTTATGGTTTTAATTATTTCTTCCGCAAAATAGCCGTAATAATGGAGTAGAAAATAAGAGGAATGCGTCTGAACCAGCTATTTAAAATAAGAGAAAGGATATTAATAACTTTCAATAAATATTTATGCATTTTCATTGTTTTTTTTATGATTAGTATTTCAAACTTGGCCTGGGTATTGGCGTATGATGAGTTTGAAATCATGCACTATGAGTCAATCACTGATATCTGTATTTCACAAACACTACCTGCGATCGAGTATCTGAAAATATCGTGATTTGCGATTCTTCTCCGAAAACACAGTAAACCAAAATAAATAGATATTTAATTTATTAAAATTAATTTGATAGTCATTTTCATAAAACTATTGCCACGTGTCGTGGCTACGGGAGGAATTAATGAAAACGCTGGAATTTAATAACGGATTTATTAATTACTGATTAATTAATTATTTGATTTACAAAGTCACTTAACACTATTAAATTTAACGCTATCCTTTGTATCTTAATTTATCACTCGTAAATAGACACTTTGTTATTGCTTTAACACTTTATTCAATATTCACTAGAACATTCCATCCAATTTCCGTACGTATTATTCGCTTCGGTTTATTTCGCTACGTATCTACTTTTCCAAATTATTCGCTGTCGAATTATCGCTCGGTTGGCCACCCTGACCTCCGCAGCTCGCTGCTGCCATCGCTTTGGTTTCGCTATCAAGCGCGCTAAAACAAAAACAACTTTACTCCAGCGCGCGTCTTATTTATATATGGCCAATGCCAGTATCGAACCTCCTAGGCGTTCCCAGTGTTTAGAAGACGCTTCTCGTGGCTTTTAGATTCTTGTAGAAAGTTTCAGATACTTCCCGAAAGCCGTAGAACATTGCAGACAGTTCTCGATTCTTTGATAGCGTTGTGACCATTTCAAACAACTGTCAACTGAGTGCGTGTTCTTTCTTTCTCTCTCTTTCGTTCTCTTTTTAGCCTCGTTACTTGATGATTTCATGAATCGTATAATTTAATCAAATAACAACCACACTAGTAAATCAAGAATAGCATTTTATCTCTTAACTAGTCGGTAGATGTCAAGGGTTTCTGTTATTCTTTTGATAAAAAAATACATTTATAAAGTATAGTAAGGATAATTTCATGTTAATTAGTTTATATGGCGTTAGTTTTATGGTAAAATAGAATATTGGTCTAATACAATAAGATTGAAGGTATAACGGTTAAAGCTTGAATACAGCTTTGACGGATGGTCCATCTGACAAGCAATTCAGGACATGAGCACCAGGGAACTGGCCCGTTGACGCGGCTAAACGGATAACAGAATGCGCGGAGACAATGAAGTAAGTTACATAATCAAATATTTTTCACATCTTTGAGGCCTTCAAGCTTTTCTTATCTTAGTATTTCAAGAAGTTTAGTACTAGTATATATTAAATATCGATAATTATTAGGTTTCTAAAATGTTTAAAAAAATTGACAGTATATATAGTTATAGATACATATGTATACAATAGTAGTTTTTAAATTAATATGATTTTTGTTTTTAAAGAAGAATGATGTGAACACGGAATACGTGTCGCATAAATGTTCTTATTATTTTTAAAATAAGCTAAACGCTTTTACTATAAAATGATGAAAGTAGGACTGACTTGCTAGTGTCTTGGAATGGAGCTCGAACCGCCGGCCATTGGATAACTAGGCGAGACTCATAACCACTCCACCAAGAAGCCATTCAAATATTTTATAGTCTTTGCGTAGGTTAATACAACTACACATTCTTAACCGCTTTGGCAATGAACCTCACAGGAGAAATTAGTGATAAGGTCTAGATTTGAGGGAATCCGTCCTGGTGGAAGTTCTACTGACGAAAAATAACAGAAGTTTTAATACATACTTCGGTTAGGTCACAGGAGGCACAGACGCGATGTGGAGACCATAATCTAACAATTCGCTGTGGAGTCGATGGATACCGCTCTTGCGGAAGATCGCCAACAAGTAAAAATCTTATAACGCGTGTTCATGGATGAGGCTTTGATCTCTCGTCGCGCAGTTTTGCTGGTAAAGATCGTTATGTATCAGAAAGAACGACTGCTGCGCTAAGAGCATAATGAAGAAGATATAAAGTAGAGTCCGCTATTGTGAATTATCGCCGGTAGGACGGCTTGATCTGATGAAGTCTCGAAACAGATGCTCGCTTTCGGAAGGTACCAGAATATCGGTATGATCAAGAACGTACGTCAAGAAGATAAAGATGAACAATAAGTTGCATTAGCTCTCATAATGATCGTTCAGCTAATATTGTAACATCATTGTGCGGTGAATGATTTCCTTGGAGAAACTGCAGCTTCTAATCCCATCAGATGAGAGTCAACAATACCAATACTGGCCACAATACTCACACACTTGACTCAGTTTCAATTGTGACTGAACATCACGTCAGCGCGACAGCGCTGGGAAACTACACAGATCATTCATACGAATATGAAACCCGGTTAATGGAATTAAATGTAAACGGAAATTACACTAAGGCGACAGGTGTATACGTAATTACATCCGGATTATGCACCTCACCTGTGAATGAATCAAAATATTCGGCGGCGCGGCGTAATGAACGCTATCTTCGTAGTAACAGATGGATCACGGAGGAATTAATAAAAATTAAAAAGCAGAAAGATAATACAAAAAAAGTAATAATGAAAAATATTAATAATTATATTTTCACTATCTAACGCCTCAAAATATTATATTTTTAATTTAATGTATGTATATTAGACGAAACAATGAAAAGCGTCCAGTTTTTCCATAAGATTGTGTGTAAAATGAGATCATAGAAATCATAGAAATCAAAAAATATAATAAATTATAGAAATCAAAAAGATTTTATGATGTCGATTTTAAAAAGAATTGAATATTTAATATTAATTAGTATTGTATTATATTGTCGACTCATCGTAGGATTTTTCTCGCGGCCGAACAAAAATACCAGTACTGTTCGGATATTCAAACAATGGTCGTGTTAAAACACTTGACCCAAAAGTGGCGGGTGTCCATAAAGCAAAACTATAATAAAAAACACGCCAAGTCTGCGAAAAAACCTGTCGTGAATCCGGCAAATGTGAAAATGTGCCTCCTCGTATTAAAATTGATTCCAAACAAAAGAATTCAGTAGCGCCTCGTGGGGGCGTGACTTATGACTTATGCTACTATTCTTCCTATTATTATTTGATACTATTCAGCTGGAGAAAACCATTCTTATTGAGACAGAGCGCATGTACACAATCACACAGGTGTGTGAGTGGATGGTGTTTTCTATTGAAAATGAATTGCGAACGATTTCAAATTAAATAATTTACAGTAGCGTGAGCTTAATAATAATAACACTTTGTAACGCGGCCTTTAGTTGTAAATAATATAAAAATTATGCGCGCACTCAATCTTCATTAATGGTGAAGAAATTCAGTTTCCCGCAAAACGACATTTTTTTTCAATTTATGTTAAATATTGCAAGAATTAAAAGTAATGTAATATTGCGCAATTAGAAAAGTTGATGAAGGTGCCAAAAACGAGACCCTTATTAAAATGGCGATATACCTGAATTACCTGAATACACTTACAACGCGACTACGAATTTTAATACACTTCATTATAACTTTTGCACTTTCAATATTTGAAGAAAAATGTTGATGTTAGAGTGAAGAGTGAAATCTTAAATTATTATTACTTTCTAAACAGTTGACATCTACAACCCACTTTTGTATGAAGGTAATTTGTAAATAGTGTTGGGGGGATATAGACATGTAACTACATTCTTTTTTTAATTCACTACCTTAGATTAGATAATTTTACAAATTATTTTATAATTGTAATTGTACATTGGTCTTTAACATTCATTTCTCCCGCTGGAATTCAGGCTGCCTGGGTAGGAAAAGGTTGTGTCTACGTAATTAATCATTGTAATTTTTATTTTATTTTATTTACTGTCTTCTTATTTATTACATCCGTTTAAATATAATAGTATATCAAATTGTGCTACATGATGGTATATTTTATCGTCCCATTTTGTATCACGCACTTATAGAAGCGATTCAATCTAAATATTCTGTAATGATTTAAAAGTTATGTATAACGCACGATACAATAATATAAATACTTTTCGCACACAGCGACCAAATCAATGAAGAAGGTGGTTAGACGTACCTAATGCAAAGAATTTTTGTATAGTCAATATCATTCTTAATCCTTTTTTTTAAAATTGCAACTCTCCGAAGCTGATTAGTTACAAATTATAACTGTAAAACAAACTAGACGTATTAAATAGAAAGATATACAGAAAAATCTATATATCGATACAATAATTGGTAAGTTTTCTCGGACTGGTTTATCATAGTTCTGAATTTGTATCTCGTTGGTAACCAAATACTTTTTCCTGTTATTTTTCTATTTGAATAATCTAATTTGTTTTAGGTATCATAGAACTATGTTCTTAGGAATTGCAGCGTTATAATTGAATAAGTTATCATTAAAAAATAATAATATCTAACTTTTACCTATACAACATATTTTAAGTCATGTGATTAGACTTCGTTGACCTAAGTCATTCTATACTTGAGCGATAATTTTGTTGCATAATTTTTTAATTTTATTTTACATTATTTCTATTTTTTCATCCACAAGAAGTACAATACCTACATACATAAAAGTTTATTTTCCCCAACATTATAATAATGATTTAATTTTTCACCAGGTTCATTTGTCAGTCATTAATAAATCGCGTATTTAAAAAATGAATTTTATTACGTGCAAAAAATACATAGTTTTTCGTGTCGACTCATCCTCGTAATAATATTTCACAAATACAATCGTTCTTCTCCGAGTCGGCTACAGTCGATTCTTTCTACTAATTTTCAATAAGTAGGTTAAATCTCCTATTCTTACAACCATTTTTTTCAAACAAATCAGTGATATACTTATTATATATTATATTAACTCGACAAACGACTCATAAGTTGATAAGACGTAAACCTGTATTATTTTAATTAAAACACGAATCAGGCCCTACCGCAATGAAAACGTGATTCGTCGCACGCAAATTGTATGGTAAAAAAGCACAATTGAAATATCTCAAGTCATTAAGTTATTAGAAAGTGTCACCCAGAAGGTCGCATTCAAAATTTGATCCAATTTTCGGTAATCGTTTTGTCGGCAGATTATTGTTCTTGTTACGCCCGTGGCTCCATTAGAGCGCTTCTGCAGATAATGGTAAACAAATTACTTTTGTATGACGGAATTTTTATTGTTATTTTAAGGCAAGGATGAACAATGTACTGTACATAGCTGAAAAAGAGTATCAGATGGCGAATCATCCATTTTTTCCAATGGTTTTGAAGCAGAACATAAACTACAATATAATATAGAAGATGAAATCTGTGATGTGCTCGGTATATGAACTCGTAAATATTCAGTCAACTCAAACACTGAAACAACTACGAAGCTAGGTAGGGCTTTCAAAAGTTGGTGCGTCATGTAAAATGTAGGTAGTAATATTCAACATCAGGTTCGTACACTCGATGTCTTATCTGGCTAGACTGGAAGGTAAGATGCGCATTAAAAATATATTTTATAGCATTTGCACATCGTATCATTATCTTATCATGTGTTAACGATCTATTGATCTAGGCCCCCTCACGTAGTAATTTTGGCTACTAACTACAATCTATTTTAACTAATATCTTTACAGGCTGTCCACCAGACCGCTTTTCCGCTTTCTTAGAGAATTAAAGATTTCTTGCACGTTCGCAATATTATCACCAGCTCTTCTCCGAGGTCACGTCTCCTGGAGTTGCTGATACAGTGCCTTGGATTATCTTATGTGTTATCTTGAAGCAAGCGCGGATCCAGGGGGGGGGTCATGGGGGTCATGACCCCCCCCTGGGCTGGGTCCAGGACTTAGGTGGACCACTAATTAAAATACTCATACTCACATTTAGTCACTTACTAACTTTTTTATTTTTCAGGTACTACTGTATCTTTAAGCAGAATACTGCAATCGAACTCGATTGATTTAAAAAAAGCTACGGACGCTATTAATGATACTATAAGTGTTCTACAAAATAAAAGAGAAAATGCGGACGTAATTTACCGACAGCTTTTTGAAGAGGCTAAAGAAGTAGCTGAGCAGCTAGATGTAGAAATTAAATGTCCCAGAATAGTGTCAAGACAAATACATAGGACCAATAACCAACCTGCTCAATCGGAAAGATCGGAAAGATCTTTCTCTACGTTGCGAAGAATCAAATCGTGGCTAAGAGCTTCAATGGTTGAAGAACGAAGAACTTCTCCACGTCCATAAAAACGTACTCATTGGAGTAGATGAAGTGATAACGCGTTTCGGGAGAAGACGTAAAAGAAAAATTGATTTTGTTATTTAAATATAGGTAGGTATTTTTAAGTACAGTAAGTAGTTACATTTATCAATAAAATACCTACGTTTTACTTGTAAGTATCTATTATTATCAAAATTAAATTAAAACTTCTTGTGACTTGACCACGACTATGTGACCCCCCCCTGGCGCCAAAGCTGGATCCGCCCTTGTCTTGAAGGAGGCATTTTGTGGACACGTCCAACCCAGCAATATTAGGCGATCTTTGTAAAGATATACATGTTGTACGAGTACATTCATATGACTCTCATTGTCCTAGTGACTTTTGATATTCATTTGCTCTGTCCATTCTAAACGATCCTCAATTAAAAATTCTATATATTGTATAGAACTATTGCATTTCGCAATTTTTATCATGACGCATTAATTCGAATGGACTTTCGTAATAATAATAATTTTACTGTTTCAGAGTTCAGTTCTTCAGAATAAGTCAGCACACTAATAATGTCGGTTACTTTTCTCCCATTACAAGGTTGTGTCGCACATATAATTTGTATTGTGCCGACCCTAACATTGATGCTGATATTCTTGCAGACACGTTATCTTCGTTCAAAAACTCACTCATACACAACATCCATTTTCTAAACGACGACATGAACCTAAAGATCATTAAATACTAATCGCACTACACTCAAACACAAATATATAATATACATAAATGTACATGTGAAATATAATTAATTACAAAAATACATGTTACTAGAGCATGCCGAAGACACTTGTAATTGGGATAATGGGCATAGTCTTCACTACAATGTTTATTATCTGAGTGTCATGTACCCATTATCCTGTTAGTGTCTCTAATAAATAAAAATAAAAAAAAATAAATAAAAAAAATTTTAAAAAAAAGAGGTGAGTTTGAGTGAGATTGATAATGCCCCCTTAAGACGAAACATTAAATAATGTCATAAAAATATTAAATAATGTGATATTCAATCCCAATGGGCTTCCATGCCTTACGTTTAGGGAAGGTAACATGAAAGGAAATATATTCATTACACTGCAGTGTCAACTTCCTCTGTCAGTTTTCTGGTAAATATTCAAATTAAACGGAAATAAGATTTTTTTTCTAAAGCTACATTTTTATTATAATAAATTTGTAAACTGGATCATTCCTTTTGGGAGGAATAGAATTATTAAAATTGTGTCCTATGTACATGACTAAGTAATTACATGTAGTCAAATTCCAATACATACACGTCTTTCGTGGCCATCTATAATAGATTTAACACTAAAGTAAATTATAATTTTAAAATGAATACTAGTTATACACTATTTCGCTTTAATCTATTGATAGCATTTTAAATATATTTAATCTATATGTTATTATATTTATTGCGAAATCACTTGAATACTCCACTAAAATGCTTATTTATTTATGCACGAATAATTATTTATTGTTAGCTAGTCATTATAAAACACGAGTTGTTTTGAAAGCTTAAAATAAAATTTTCCAGTAGTAAAAAATGCAAACGTTTTCACCTCCTGCGCGCCGCCTGTGGCCGTGTTGGCTAAATTGATTAGAAATGGCAGTCAAGTTCAAGTCGCAGAATTAAGTCAATAAAATTATATTGACTCTTACTTTCTTCGCAAACCAGCGTGGATTGTTGACCGTATACGTCGGTGCGTTTGTGGTGAGAATTGTTAACGTGGCCGTGTGTTACAGGAAGACGACAACTCTTGTCTCTGCCTGATACCGCACGCCAAGAATTTACAGTTCCTGTACTGACTTGGCAGAAGTATACATGGAGTTGCAGTATTACACCATATTATATTAGGATTCAACCGATTAAAAAAATAATTGTAACTTTTTACCATAGTTTTTTTTTTAATAGAGATGCGAACAAGGAATGCGTTACATGAATAATATTCTTACTATTTCCAAAATAGGCTAAATGATCGCTACTAGGAAAATTGGACTGAATTGCTGGTGTCATGGAATATGACTCGAACTAATCACTACACCAGCAAACTACTAATTTTTTTGTTTAGTTTAGCTTTAGCTAGATATATAATTTATAAAAGTTCTCTTAGGGGAGTAATCTAATTATATATTTTTTTAATATGTTTACTCTATTATCTGTTTTAAATGAATTTTGCATATTTAACATGCGTGTACATTTATTATAAAATACTGCTAAATTCGTAATTATATAATTATTATATATAATATTATGTATATAATATTATATAATTATATAATTCGACCGTGTTAGTATGACAAGTCGTAAAAGCCTGAAAAAATACTAACCGACTCTCTTTGGATCAATCTTATAAAAAGGAAAACCTAACATAAAAACAGCGTCATATTTATTATAGAGGTTTAACATCATATATATTTATTACTTTTTACTAATAAATAAATTGCGGTATAAAACAATAATAAAAGAGATAAATTACGGATTCAATTATGGCCCTTGTGGAATAATACAGAACACAGAAACCCGTATTCAAAAAATTCTTTGTATGGAGAGGTGTAACAAATTGTATTTTTGTTTTTTTCTAGAAAATATTTGACTAAATGACTATAAAACGGTTTGAACAAAATCTCTTTTAAAACAAAAATTTGTTTTATGTTTGTACCTCAAATTATTAAATAAGGCAATGTTTCATAAAATAAAACACCTTATTTGAATATTGAAAATTTAAAACGAAATATATTTTAAACGAGGCCTTAATATTAATAAAATTTGTTAAAGTTAACTGTGTCAAATCATAATCTTACAAAAAAATCATTAAATTATACGAAATCTCAAGAAACTGGAAGGCCGTGCATCATTAACGCGTTTGACTAATGAGGTTTTGTCTAGTTTTTGGTCATTGTTTTAAAAATGTCTGTTATTCTTTAATATCATCATTCTTCTACATTGTTTATTAATAGTTTATTGTAAAAAAAAAAATAATTTACGTGTCCGTTTTTTTTACCACATATATTTTTTTGATAAATCTCTTTGGTTTTGATAAATTTTTACTGTAGATACCTATTTCTATTGAGTTTTAAAAATGTGCTGGGATGTATGCATTACGTAGCGTTTAAATACATTCGCATGTTTTTTTTAAATAAAACTTTATTACTCAGTATGTATATTTTTTTGTGATTTTACTAAATTTGAAAAATAACAAAAAATAGTAATCTAGCGTATTGATAGAGTAATGATAAAATTTGAATTTGAATAAAAATAATTGGTATTTTAAAAAATGAGGGTAAACAACACTCTTTTATTCCACTATATTTATTTTGAATTGTTAGAACGTTTTCGGGATTTCTCTCATTGTCAATTACAACACGTTTACAACTAAATTAAAAATAATTCGAGACATAATGTAATGGTGGTGGGGGTCGGGGGCAGGGTTAGAATGGATAGGAGAAACTTAAACAATTAAAAATAATTGGTACTAAAACGGAAAGAAATATCTGACCTTAAAAGTAATATCTTCTTTTTTATATTTATACAATTTAAACATTTATTGAATACCTCTTTTTTGATAGAACACTATATTTTGATTGTGATAACCACCATTAATAGCTCAATATCATTTTTTGATTCTATTTATTGTTTTGCAAAGCAGATGGTTTGTTGTAAAATACAAAACATTAAGAGGAAAGTAATAATAATACTACTGATTTGAAAAGTATACTAGAAACCAAATGAAAATCTGAAAAAAGTGTTAACATAAATTTTATCGTTAAAACAATATAACTTAACAAACATCCGTACATTGAGAAAATTATATTAAAGGTCAACAAGTGACTTGATGGCATAGGAATTCGTGATTCTTTGAGATCCACTTTGCACGATCAGCTTGATCAGAAAACACGAACATCCGACCAGATTGATCTGTGTTTTGGTTCATTTTAACATAAACTTGGTGACTTTCTAAATCAATATTTTATATGGTATTTGTAGGCTATTAAAGGTAATTCTATATATTTATATAATTGTTATTTTCATGCATATTATATATGATCTTAGTCACAGTATAACGAATAATGTTTAACGTTTAATTTGAATTTATAAATGCCAGCCCGCAAAACATAATGCTTCTAAGTTTTTTGAACAACAAAATTTGCAACAAACAAATTACCCAATTTTAATGGGTATCTTTTTCGCGGTACTCCTCACGATACATATTTAATAAAATGTCTAGAGAAAGTTTCAAACGTAACAATTTTTCCACGTCCATTACTAAAACATAATGTATACAAAATAACATATTTATCTATTTATACTCATACATCAGGACAAGACGTTTATTAAAAATATTTAATGCTAAATTATATCTGATTCTTAAAAAAACATCAAATAATTAGTTAAAACATTTTTTCAAAATGTTCTAACAGTTTAAAAATTAAAAAACATATGTTTACCATTTAAATCATCTATTATCACTTGAATGAAAAATTGGTATTTGAGATTATTTAATATTGTATTCATATTATTCAGGCTTTTATTTTCATATCCTCGCGCCTTATGCGTTTACTGCAATCCGTTCTACAGAAGATATTAGCTAAACCTTCGCGTTGCATCGATTTGTTCTACCTGTCTATATTTTTATTATTTATTAATTCAAACCAAAGCATCTTCATTGAAAACTCTACTCATCCAGCTTATTTTGGGCACTCTTCTGTAGATTCGCGTTTCAAATACATCAAGTTGCCTTAGGATTTCTTCGGTAAGCGTCTACACTAATAGTCGCATCCATAATTTGAGGTTTAGAGAATGAGTACAAATCATAATATTATATAGTGATACTGGAGTAGCTTTGAGATAATGTGGGTTAAACATTCAACATGTGATATTAAAATTATTGAAAGTGTTCAAATTATGAGTTTTACCACTAAATAACTATAAACAGACACGGAATATTCACTTATGATTTTTTACATGGAATAGAGTTGGAAAAAATATTAATGTTGGTATTCATAACGTATTTTGGCCAATATTGCGGTTAGTGAGTTTTACCTCTAAAATGACGATATTTTTCAAGTATAAGTTAAAAACTACTTTAAAATATTCATTTTCACTTGAAGTGCACTTGATGTATTGCTAAAAATGCTAAAATTTTAGTTCATAGGTATATTACAACACTCTTTTTGTTCTTTATTTGTTCTTTAAAATTTGTTTATGCTAGTTCCAACACCATTTCTACACATTATGTTATTGTTATTTAGTTTATGTATTTTAAGTAAGTGTATATATTTTATACAAGCTATTAACGACTTATTGGGAAGGTCAAAATAAAGTTTAAAAAAACCACTTCTAAACAACACATAAAACGCATTAACGATTGTCATAGACACTAACGGGTGCTAACGGCTTCGGACATTATTCAAAATTTATAATACGATTCTAAGAGATTACTATGGTTCTATTTTTTTAAATATACAGGAATAGTAGTGTGTCTCGACGATGGCTGCGGTGAAATTATCAAAGTAGATCACCACACATATGTTGTGACGACTGATGAGCTGAACTATTATTAGAAAAAATGTCTTCTCACGCTTCATACGATTTGCATATGTTCTCTCATAACCGTGATCTACTTGACCTGCGCCAAGTTTTCACTAGCACACTTCTATGTACATTTACACACGTTGGATATGTCGGTGAATACCGGAAGAATATTATTGGTTTACTTCAAATATCGAGTCTATGATGATGACACAAATTAGTCGAACGGAAAAGACTTGAATTTGAGTTACGCTAACTCGCGGATGTTGGTGTGAGTAAAATTTGAAAAGTTGATCAGTTGTATAATGAAAATTAGAATTGCAATAAATACGATTTTTTTAATGAAAGGGGATTTATTACACTGATTAATTTTTTTTAAAATTTTAACGGAATATATTTCTCCGTCGGTAAAATCTGCCTTAGAAAAAAATTGTAACGTTCATACTCTCAGTTTTACCATTCGTTGTATTTTCGATTTTTTTTTAATTAAAATTTAGCTTTAGCTACGCCCGCAGCAGGCTGCCACGCCGAATTGTCGTAAAATAATATAATGCTTATTTTTGCACAGATTAAATGTATTAATAAAAAATAAATCAAGAGAATAATAGGTCTTCTTACCTTTTTTCCCCTTCTTTCATTCCCAAAGAGAACGAAGAGTATGGCTGTTGGACACTACTATATAAGAACGATATTATGGGTACCTATTTAACATCTTTGTACATACCAACTGTGAAGTAATATGTAGAAAAGCATTTTCTATAAGGGGGTTGTTGACGTTGTCTTAGGCTTCATCAACGCCCTGTGGCAGGATAAATGCACTTGGATGATTTTTGTCAAGTATACAAACGAAATGTTGAGTTGGGCACTTACTTACACACCATACACACACCATCACACCGTTTCCCCGCGGGGATAGGCAGAGAAGATAGAGCTCTACACTCTTCTATCCTGACACACAATTCTCGCCTCATCCACATTCACACATCTTGGCATACATGCTCGACTATTGCTGAGGCTCCTAACAGGACCATCTTCGAATATCTGGTTAATCTGGTCGTGCCACGTCGTCCGCGGTCTTCCTCTCTTTCTGGTGCCGTCAACATTTGCGACATATATTTTTCTTACCATTCTTTCCTCATTCATTCTACCCAAGCCATCTGAGTGACTTTTTTTTCATTCTATCAAGTATGCTTAGATCAGCTCTACATTCTTTCCTAACATCTTCATTATTTACTCTATCATAAATGAACTTGTCGCACATATCATCTCGCTCATTTCTCCCACATTAAATTTAGTCTACTTACATTCCTCTTCTACTAGCTCCAGGCTTCACTCCACTGTGTACCGCTAGTTTTGCCTCGGAAGACATATTTATTTTAGAAATTATTGCATTCGAAGCATCGTTCACCTTATTCCTGCAGTCACCCTATTTATTTATTTGTTTATGGTTGGGTATATTTACAATTTTTATAAAAAAATATTTTTAAAGTAACCTTATTCGATTACTTATTGAACTTGTGTATCGAACATAATTACAACGTAACAAGAAAACGCAGCGAATGTTTGTAATGGGATTTGGTATCGAGGTTCGAGATGTTTCTAATTTTTAATTGCCACTTATCAACTTGTGTTAGTGACCCCAGCAGCCTTCAAGTGTGCCGCCGTTTTTTCTTATCACCGGATACATAATTATTTCCCGCTCTTATTTTGTAAAAAAATATTTGGCGTTTTGATCTCTGTGTGTTTGAAAAACGTACCTACTCACTTGAGAATAAGTTCATGTTTAAACCCGTTTTCGAAGAGAAAGAAATTTACTAACAGACTTCAGCCCACATCTGGTATTCTTTAGTATATCTATTTTATTTTTGTGCTCAGATATTGCATTGCCTTTAAATAGTTATATGGACCTCAAAATAGGTATATTTATTTACTTAGAGATCTTAATTTATTTATTATTATTTATTGGCACTTAACTGAACTTGCCTTAATTAATTAAAATATGGTAATACTCACGATTATTGAGTATCTTTACACAATCAATTCATTCGATTCGAAATTATATAAATAAAATATATTAGTTTACATATGTATTTTTATTTCATGTCCTTAAATCATAAATGTTTTCTGTTATTTAAAAAAAGTGTAATATGTATTTATTTTCTGTTATTCTGTTATAGATGTTTAATAAAAATGTTAAAGCATAGATAGTCAATTTACCTTTATATTTCCCATCTTGAAGAATTACAAAAACTGTCCAAAAAGTTGTCCACCTAAAATCACCTCATCCTAGTTTTCTATATCAGTCTACAACTTGAAACACACACCTTAAAGAGCTTTTGCTCACACAGTCAAAAAAAGGAATCAAGATCCTTATTTTTAAACACACATACAGTTAAATTTTCACATAAGTGTTCTACACGAAACGTCTTTAAAATGTACAATTTAAAAATTTCCATATAGTTTTTTTATTCACTCTATAATATACGGCTGATTTTATAACTTTTATGAACACGGCGTATTCGACGATCCTTTAGAGCGTTCTTTTCTTAAAAGGTTTCTCGCGCTTTCGTGACGGTTTCGCGCTTTTATTATTCTCGGCGTTGAAGTTCGGAATGTCTCCCGCGCTCGTGGCGGCCGGCGGATGGAAGAGAGGTCGCGCGTATGAACCTCGCGATGGCATTCAAATAATGGAGGCGCGCGACGCGAAGCGGCAGTCTTTATACCCAGTGACCCATTTCACTTTACCTGGGCCCCCATACACCACCGGCCATCGGCGGTGGCGGGGCAGAGCGCACCCAGCATGGCAGAAGTGACCCGCTATTGGTCCAAAGCTGTTCTTTAACTGATATCTATTGAAAGGACAGAACCACTGGTAATATAAAAGAAAGGTAAAATTTAAACTACTTAAAAAATTGAAATTGAAAAAGACGTAAAAATGTCGCAGATAAAAAAATGTTGTTTAATGATATGTGCATCACTATATTATATAATTTGTCAATATATTTTAAGAATGACGTGACATCATTATATCAATTTAAAAAAATTATTTAATATTAATTACACGTTTGATTTTTTAATTTTTCTCACAAGAGATACTTTAGTCAAGACTGTATGCAAGAGTTGTGAGTGAAAATACGTAAAGATTTTACTTAAAATGTTAAATTTTTTTGTTGCATGAAACGTAACGGCGATATTACTCAAAACAGATCTTGAATACAACACACCCACATAATTTAAACGTAAGTGAAAATAATTTTAATGCTTTTTATTTTGATTTATGAGTTTAAAAAAAAAAAAAAACTACATGTCGCAGATACCAAACACAAATTGAAGATAATTTCGACAATATTTTGACCATGAATATACACTACTTGAATATATTTGGTATTTATTGTTTTTTTTTCGAGTAAAAATTTGAACAAAATGGCAAAGTAGTTTTATAGACTATGTTACTTATGAATTGTTTTTTTGATTATATTATTTTTATTTTATTAAACTCAAAATTACAAAATGTAATTCACCAAACCATATTATTTTTATGGATCTCCACTCGCCGAAAGCTATATTGGGTGCGGTTTATCTTTAAAACGAAGTATGTGCACTCAGATCGATCTTTTCCATACTTCATCATGTATTAGCAACTCACGATGTAACCACTTTCTCTCTCTGTCTCGTTCTCTGTCTTGATACAGTCCATGCGTGTCAGAAAGGGATAAAAATATTCATATGTGTGTTACGAGCAAAAGCTTTTGCAAAAATAAGGGATGCTTTATCTCTGTTCCTGGAAAGGACCAATTTTTATTACAGGTAGATAAAATTTAAACTAGTTTTTTTTACAATAGGCTTTTTCTAAAAATTTTAGGTTTTGATTAAATAAAATAATTAATTGTTTTCTAAAATATTCTATTATATTAAAATATGTTTTTGCTATATTCAAGAACACGTTCTTATTGTGAAGTTGCAATTTTTAATAAGTGAAATTTAAAACCAAATTTATTAATCAATTAGAAAGACATACAGAAAAATCAAATCCACGAAAAAAAATTCTAATTGATTAATTAATTTGGTTTTTATATTTTTGCTCTTCAATTCCACTAATAAATTTCCGAAAAAAAACTATAAATATCAAATGAATATATTACATTTAGTTAAACTTGTTCATATTTAACTCCCCCCTTCTCTAATATAAATATGTAATAACTATGCTAAATTGCGTCTTTAGGACCCTATGCGAAAACGTAGGCATCTTATACTTTCCTCCCAATTAGGCCAACCCATCCGTTCCAAAATTAACTTAGTTATAGTCCAGGATTCTGAGGAGAATAGAGACGTAGACCGATCGAATATTTTGCACAGTCCCCTGCTCGAACCTAATTGTAATTACCCCTATTTTAAATTAAAGAAAAAAAATCAAATATTTTCTTCGTAATACTGTTAAAACTTTGTATTATTTTCTTTGTTTCTTTTGGTTAAATTTATTTGATTTACCTTATTTTGGCGTTTGACCGAGTGCGCCTATTTGATGTATACCGTTGGCATGCAGCGCATGCAAGTAAAAAAGATGTGCATTAGTATAGATTCTGGAAAACAAATAATTAAATAATCCTTATGTTTAGAATAAGTCTATTTAAAATTCTAGCCGTAATTCGTCCTACGGCTAGATGTTTTATTTCTGACGTTTCTGTATCCAACATCACGTCAATTCATAATTCATCTCACTTGTTTGTGCCCAACAAATTTGTTACAGAGATCTAGTCTCAAGTCGAGAAAAGACTTGTCCTGAACTGTGTATTTTGACTCATATCTGTCTGCGAGTTTTTTGTAGTAGACAAGGAAATTTTTCATAGAATAGCGTGTTTTTTTGAAAGGTCCAATGTCAGGTGAGAACTTTGCGCACGTCACTTGCAGAAATGACATTTTTTACAAATTCCACCCAAAACTTATTGTGTAAATTCTATTTCTCTTTTCCACGTCCTGAGCCATAAACCAGAGGGATGAAGCATGCCTGGAAGATACCCCAAAATATGAAAAGACATCTAAGAGTCTATGTCACAAAGCGGCAAACTATGTATGTACTAACAGGTTCTAGTGGCCTTCAGCCATTATAAGACGAAGATTAATTGATTTGAATAGTTTAATTCATGAATGACTTTTAAGTACTATTTTATGGTCACATTCAAAATTGAAATTAATTGTCTGTTTCACATTTAACATAAAATTTAAATCACTGAATATTTTCTTAATTTTGGTGTACATGTTATACCTATTTCACGAGAATATTGCGTTGTAAATTATTCATTATGTCTTCCTTACTTTAACGAAGTGCTCGCACATTGAATTTGACATAAATAACAGGTACATACATAATGTATACGAAAGCGAATTTTTAAAATATTATATACTCCTTTTTATTCGAAAAATGAAATGCACTGTCCTATTTTCATATTTATGATTTTATTATTAAAAACTGGGGTGCATTATCAACGTGGATGAATCACTTCACGACATTCTATGTATGCCACATTATTTAAATACATAATCAGCTTCCATTTTATCTTATAAAATGTAATAATAAATGTAAACATCGAAAAAGGGGGAATATCAAATAATATATAAATTGGTGATATAAATATGTATAAATTTTTTTTTAAATTATTCATTAGTGGGTACTCTTGGGAGTCATTTGATTCCCCCCAACGTTATTGCACTATTTCGAATGTTAAACTAAATTTGTATCTATTGTATGCGCTAAAAACGCATCAAGTAGTGCGCACCCTGCCATTATCGACGAACAGTAATATGAATAGTAGTATGAAGTAGCGAGTTGTACAGATTGTTGTAAAATACATGTAGGTAATATTTAATGTGTAAAAATGTTTTCATTTCGAGTCATTTCAGTATTCGAGTCACTTATATAAAATAATATATTTTATATTATCTGTGCATCTCGCCACTCTTTTTTTGACTGAAGATTGGCTTGAGAGAATAATTATTAGGCAAAAATTGAATGCAGAAAGAAGAAATATTTGATATGAAGGGATTAAAGAAAAAACCAGACCAGAATACTGGGCGACGTATTGGGAAGAGTGTCAAATTATCAATTGATTTTGAAAGCAAAGTTTTGTGTTTTAGAAACCAAAAATCTAAGGAATATTATTATTGTTAAAATCTTTGCAACTTAGTAGTAGAAAGTCAATTGCATTGGCCGCGCAGCGTGCAGTAAGGACCGCATAGCGGCCACTATCCGCCGCGTGGCGGCCAGTAGGTACGGCTAGGTACTGCGTATACGTTTTGTATACCTATACATTACTTTATATTCGAGTTACTTTTAGATGAAAGAAATCGGTAGTAATATTTTTTTGCGTCCATTTTATTTCTTCTGCAAGCAAATATATTTTGGCCGTTTAATTTAAAGGTTAAGATTTATGATGGAGATGTGTCGAACTCGAACATACCGAAAGATTTGATTTTATAACTCAGCATTCACATTATTGACTTTTAAACGAAATAAACAATTGCGAGTATGAACATGTAGGTTTAGATGAAGTGTTTCAAACGATTGAGTTTAGAATATCTCAACAGCGTGGAATGCCACGTCAAAGTAGGAACGCTATTTGGAGAGTATTCTAGCAAGAGTAAGAAGACCTAGTAGCAAGCAATTGACGATAGCCGATATTATAATTTCCATATTATAATTTCTTCAAAAACTCCGTACGCAGTGCGCATGTCGCCTTTTTTGATGAAAAATGACCAAATTGTATCAACAAATATTCAAGAATCGAGATGCACAAATTATTTCAAAAAACATTTCTAAATTACTTAAGATGTAGAAATGATACATACATTATTTAATATTCGAGTCATTTGAAGAAGAAAGTTATCGATATGCATAAATCAATTTTATTTTTTCTTCTGGCGGATATATATGTAGGTCTTGAACTTGATGTGTAGTATACTATCTACGGTATATGTATCTCCTATCTTCAAGAATGATAAAAAAATAATGTAAAAAACTATAGGCCTATCTCCAAACTTTGTATATTTAACAAAATTTTTGAAAAAATAATCTATGACCAACTGTATCCAGCTCTTAAGCCTACCTTGAATATTAATCAACACGGTTTCATTAGTGGTAAATCTACAACCACAAATCTTTTGACTTTCGTAGAATACCTCCAAGATAACTTAGATAACAGAATACAAGTGGACATTATCTATACCGACTACAGTAAAGCGTTCGATAGGGTTGATCACTCAACACTGTCAAACAAGCTTTTAAAGATAGGTATTCACGGCAATCTTTATCGTTGGCTTACTTCTTATATCCCCAACCGTAGTCAAATTGTAGTGGTTGCAGGGTTTAAATCTAACACTGTTGTTGTAACATCTGGAGTACCTCAAGGCAGCCTGCTGGGACCATTGCTATTTAACATTTATATCAATGATATACGTGACCGCTTTCTAAACTCAAAAACTATCCTATATGCAGATGATATGAAAATTTTTTCTCCCATAAACTCACTAGAAGATTGTCGAAGGCTGCAAGATGACCTACATCGTCTGAACACGTATTGCAATGCCCACAGCCTGGAAATAAATGTTTCTAAATGCTTCGTTGTACGCTTTACAAGAAATAAAAAGGTATTCTCTAATGAATATTCAATTAATAATATAACATTATCTACCAAATCCGAAAGCAAAGACCTTGGGGTGATACTTGACAGTAAATTAAATTTCAACAAACATATCGATTACATAGTCACCAACGCATCATCCTATGCTTGGTTTTGTCATACGCACATGTAAACATTTCAAAAATATCAGTACCCTCAAGACACTTTATTTCTCATACGTTCGTAGTATTTTAGAATATGCATCTCAGGTGTGGAATCCAGGTTATGCAGTACACGAAAATAGAATTGAAAGCGTCCAAAACAGATTCCTAAGATACCTAGACCTCCGTTCATTTAGATCTCATATAAGCAATGAAGACTCTGCGAAGTTTTTTAACATGCAGACCCTAAATCGTCGAAGAAACATAGCTGACGCGGTGATGCTATTCAAAATAACACACAATCTAGTTGATAGTCCGGAACTTCTTCAACGAATATCTTACCACATCCCAACTCGCAATAACAGACATTCACCTACTTTTCATCTCCCCTTTTGTAAGACCAACTCAAAACAAAACTCCTTTATGTACAGATCCACAAATTCATTTAACACAAACTATCACCACATTGACATTTTCAACGCAACAATAAGAAACATAAAACAAACAATATCTACACTACCGCACCCAAACTAATTTGTACATTATATCTTCCCTTCTACTCCCGTCCCACATTCCCCTCCACCCTCTCCACTCGCTATTAATGATGTTAAAGTAAATTTTTAATTTCAGTGGAAAATTTTTAAGATTGTTTTGCTGTTAATTTTTCCCTAACAAAATAAATAAATAAACACACAAATACATACTCACACAAACACATTATTGGAGATGTTTTTTCTTATTTTTTTATCGATTGTATATGTGTTTTCTTGTAATTGGCCCAAAACTCTGTATATCAATTATTGTTTTTTTTCAAGATTGATTAATTATATGGCTGTAAGAAAACCAATAAATGAAAATAAAATAAAATAAAATACTGTGACGATAAATTGGTCAACTGTCATATTCATTTCGAAGTTAAGATGCTACGAAAATATTTTTAAAATAACAAACCGAATGTATAATTAATGTCGGGAAATTGATTTATAGATTGAGATGTCGCACCCAGAATATTATATTTTTGTACATCGTTTATCCTTTTTTATTTATTTTATTGCTTTCTATGGAAAATGATTGTTCTTTAAATTAAGTACAAGAATATTCATTTTAATATATTATTGTTTTGTTTTAGGTCATCTTGTTTACGATTAGAATGGTTAGAAACAAAAGCGCGACGAATTTTAAAATGATTATCTGGCAAAGAGTGTCAATTTGACAATTGATAACTGATTTTGAAATAGCCACTCGCTGGGCCTACTAGCAATCACTGATTGTAGATGCCAATGGCCGAGCGGCGGTCATTACCAACCGCGAAGCGGCCATTATGGCTGACCACAGAGACAAGCAGCAATGAAATAGAAATGGGACCACGATAGGAGACTTGTCACAGCAGCAAAATGCATATGCCAGAGCTGACAGCGCAGTTTTCCATGTATGTATCACTTGCGTGCTGTTTCCGTGCATGCGCACGACTTGTGTGCCTCTGTGTGTAGTTTAAATATCCAAGTTGAGTGTGGCAACGATTTCTTCTTTAGTCACTCGGCCAATCTAAGAGATTGTTACCATCTGCTTATATCCTTATTTTAAGATATTCTATATTTTTCATAAGCGACAATTAGGGTCCAAGCTTGCATATTAACTTTAGTTCATACAAATTATTCCAAAATGAAAATGATTCGGTCAATTAATATGAAATGTGTGTAGAACACCACGCATTTTAAAGTAAAAAAGTAAAGGAATGCTCATAAAAAATTCGCCTTTTGTTCGTAAAAACAAAACCTGCACAAATCAACTATGCAGCTCCTTTCCTCTAACTTCCTTCAAGCAATTGGGAAAATTTGGTTGCAATTCAAAGTTTGAAAAATAGTAGAAATATGGTTTGATTATTGAGTATACATGCAGAGGTAGTTTCAAAAATTTCCGACAGATGTCGTGAAAATAATCGGCTTATTATCTGGCTTATTAAATGGATTATGTCTACATATGTGGGGGGTAAAAGCAAAGGTAAAAAATTAATGGAGTCATCTAGAATTACTAATTTATAGTGTACTGAATTAGAGATTTTATAGAAAAAATTACATATAAATTTATAGGAAACATTTTTTTTAAAGGGATAGATAAATAAAATTTAGAATTCAATACATTCTAAATTAGTAATCATCGGTGACTGCATTCAAAATAATTTTTTTATTTTTTGGATATTGCCGCCTTTGCTTTTATGCAACACATATCTCGAATCTCGCATCACGTATTCTAAGATAATTGATCATGTCGAGATAATTATATTGTTTGATAATTATTTCGAGTATATTGACATTTTTCTTCAACATTCCAATCTAAACAGTTACACACTATAAACGAAACATATTTGTTTTAGAATTGGATAATTAATTAACGTTAAAATATTCTTTAATAAAATTTATATCATGTATGAGAAATGTCAAAACATCTATCAAATATTATTAGGTATGTCAAAATTGACGAAGTTTACAATTTTATTATTATACAATAGATGTCAAGACATGATCGTTAAGATAAAGCAAACGAATAAGAATTTACACGGATGTCTGTCTCTTTGTTCACTATGAAATCGTACACCTAAATCATGACGAAATTTCGCATAATTATTTTTAGGACCCTGCGTAAAACGTTAGCAACATCCTCCTCCAACTACCTCGCATCCCGATATAAATGTCAAAGATTCCAAATTAAGTTGAATGTACCTACCGCTAGTCAATAATGTGAACCTCCAAGTCCTCAACTTCTTGATATTATTTACACATTTTTCATTAGTTTCCCAAAATAATTGTATTTAATTAAGATAAATTATACAAGTCTCATAGAGACGAAGCTATTTAATGAGAAACGTGTATGGAAGTCTTTTATACGATGGCCTAGGGCTAACAACCTATGTGATCTGGCTTAAGTGATCATGTAAGCCAGATCATAATGCAATGATCACAATGCAACGTTCACCAAATCCATCGTAAGAACATCCACACATTATCAAATTATCGAAAGTTGTATACATATATGTTCCAAATTGAAATTTTCCATATATTTGAAGGGACTATGTTAGAGACATACGTAGTCCTCATGGAATAGATTACATAGATTTCGCAGCTGATAATAATACCTCAATATTAAAATTTATTTGTACTCACTCTTGTTATTTTTTATATACATATAAATCCATTCACGTAGCAATATAGGTACAATTTCTCAAAATCGCGCGACACTTTTGTTAAAATTGGAAATCTCTCGCCGTTCCGTTTGATATTTAAAATTAAATTAAGTATCGCGATCTCAGCAGGTCCTTCCCTAACCTAACCTAACCAATAGACAATTAAGGTGAGGCATTAAGGCGGTATTTTAAGGGGGAACGTCAACATTAAGATGAAATTTAACAAGCAAGAAATCTGCAAGAAAATATTGGAACTTCTAACTTAATAAAATTATTTATTTATTTAATATTCACGGAAGACCAACAGCACAACAAAGAAGCATAGAAAACATTAATACAATATAGAGGGCCAATTATAGGTATCCACTTTTATAAATGTGTTAATAATGATAAATATGTTTTGAAATAAACTTAGGCATGTTAAGAAAGAATAAAAATTTAAACAAAAGAAAAGGAAACTTAATTCTTAGCAGAAAAACTTAGGCATGTTAAGAATAATACAATAAGAAAGAATAAAAAAATTTAAACAAAAAAGAGACTTAATTAGTAAGCAGAAAAAAATAATGAAGATATAACGAATGTTTAAAGAATTGTTAAATTATAATGTGGGAATTCAAGACGACGAGTTTTATATTGATATCAAGAGGTATGTCGTCGAGAAAATTTTTATCCAAATGTCCAAATATTCAACAGCAAATCGAACAAATAGTTTAAATTACTCCAACCATCGCTTTGTATAAAAGTTTTACTGGTTACATTTTTTTAATACTTTTCAATGCCCTTACAAAACTTATACATCATTGTCCTTACAAAGCCTTAAAAAGCCCTTAAAAAACTTGGTCGGGAATAATAATAATAAGATGTATGAAAGTGGATAAGGCAAAAGTGGTGTGGCAGGACAGAAGAGTCTGCCGTTTTATCTTCTCCGCTTACTCCTGCGGTGAATCGGCGTAATTTTTAGTTAAATACATTCATTTCGTGTAAGGCTGTTTTATGAATAGGTACCAAAACGATTTTGCCAACTAATTCACAATTTTTCTGGGGGACAACTTCTTGCTTCTAACTAAAAATTCGATCCCATATAATACCGTCCATACTTAGTATGTATACTTATCACATAAATAATTATCCTAAGTAGTGAGTTAATGGTCGAGTCACCTGCAATAAGTTAAAGCTTCTAGAACACTCTTAAATCATTCTTAAAGCCTCTTATCCTAAAAAATACTTCAATGGCGAATTACATAAGCAAGAGTACGATTTCTCAAATGTCCAAATACTACTATTGTATACGAAAGTAATACGTGCAACGCATTCAGAATGATTTCGTAATCCGAACCACCAGATAACAAGGACGATAGTTAAATTCCTATCGTTGGTTAATAATAATTGTGGGACGAAGTTGAGCCTGCCTTGTCGGGTTATTTATGGTCCGAAGTGAGGGTTGGAGGGTTAGGGGGAGGAGGCAGGGGGTGGAGTAGCCAAGGGAGGTATTTAAAGGCACCGTTCAGGTAATAAGCGGACAAGAACGCAGCATTAAAATTCCTAAAAAGGTTCTCAAAGTATCTTGAAAATAAACTATTCATTTCAAGGATCAAAAGTTTTTTTTTATTATTTATTCAAGAAATTCATACTTATACTTGTTTATAATATTATTATATTGAATTATTATTATAGTATCGGTAAGTATTAAATACTATAGGAAGAAACTCTATTTGACCACAAAAACACATTTTAATTATAATTTTTTGGATTAATAAATTAATATTGAATAATATTTCACTAGGTACCCTGTACAAAAATCTTTACATACTTACATGAACAGCGCTATTTCAAATCATCACCAGTACAACTCAACCAAGTCTGGACCGCTTCCAGAAAACGTCTTTACTTCCATGTCCTTAATTTGTGACCCTTAAAGTGGGTGTATTCCGAAGTTTAATTTAGTGTAAATTAAAATAAAAATTACTCCTTCATGTTTTCCTGTATGGCTCAGCCGTTTCGTATAAAAATCTTTCCTTCAAATGTATTCATTCAAAATTTGTTGAAGGGACCCAGCATTCTGCACCGAAGGCCTCATAATGTCTCAAAGATTATGGTCGTGAGTCGCGACCACCATGTGTCCGCAAGGCGACCACAATATAGTCATACGCAGGGCCAAGATAAAAATATTTTCTTAGTTAAGGAAAAAATAATTCAAATGGTAAATGATTAACAATGTTTTACTGAAAAGCAATTTCATGAATACAAAAATTGTCTTATATAATAATACTAACAAAGTATAATTACAGTACATATAATTAAATACGTACTAAGACTAGCACATTTCCTTGATTGGCAAATACCAGCAAAAAAGGATCAGTGAAGGAAAAAGGAAGAAATAAATCTTCAACACAAAAAACTAACCCATAAAAACCAAGTTTTTATTATACTCCCTTTCTTATTGAATCAGGTTTCGTGCTTACTGCACGTGTCGGGGCCATTACTCATTTGTATTCATTCCAATTTGAAAAACCATTAAAATTTCGAAAAATCCAAAATAATACTATAATTATTAATTTTTTTATACGAAAATTTGTTAGATCATTTTTATCGTCGCCATGAGTCTGCCTGTAAGTTTCAACTCGATTGGATCAGGGGAAAAGGGTTAGAAATCGATCCAAAGTTTTTCCGGCAGATATCAAACCGCAGACGCTACGAGTTAAAAGAAACGGGGTAAAAATATCAAGCCAGATAAAAAAATAAATGTTTCATGTGCCATACCTCTGTAATTATGTTTCATTTATCGACTATAAAATGATTTTCGACTATGTCAAAGGGGGATGTACTTGGCAATACCAACTGAAATGGGAGATTCTTCAAAGTTCATAATTCAAATACCAAACCTACATGTATATACCACGACCGTAAGCTAGAAAATCCGAACAAAAGAAAGATTTTCCACATCATGCAATACTTGGGAATATTGCTAAAAGAAATAGCCTGAAGAAGATAGCCTGAAAAAAGTGGTGATCACTGGGAAAGTACAATGTAGGGTGTGTCATTTTTTCAACATTCGAATTTTCCAATTTAAAAGCCCTCAAAAGTTGCATTTTTGTGTAATTAAATACTGGATTTACAATTTTTATCAGTACTTACTTCATAGAAGAGTACTTTTGTCTTACTCTCTTGTTTAATTACACATTGCATTTGTAATTAAACGCTATTATTGTAATATTAACGTGGCCAGCATTAGTATTGCACCACATTTAGGTTCATTTTGATAGTGTGTTAGTGTTTAATACCTATCGTCCTTCGGGCAATCAAGTTTGTTTTGAATTTTCAGCAAATTTTTGTTTTATATTGAATGTGAGTATTGTGATAAAAAGAAATTAAAAGAAAACAGCACTTTATCATTAAAAACGAGTATTTTCAGCATATTTGTATGCTGTAATTTAATATAACAAAGGTATTGGAGGCGAGCGGTTCGCGCTAGTGATGGGTCGTCGACGTATTTACCGTCGTCGAAACGAGACCGTCCACGTCCGTCCATCGACGAGACGACCAACTAGTTGAATTCGTCAACTAGTTGACGCGTCAACTTCGTTACGCGGACGTTCTATCTAAACATCGCCATCAGGACAATGGTCAACTGTCTACGGTTCGACGAAAGAAAGAAGTAGGTATACACAACAATATCAGGTGTAAGCAGTAAAATATTAGTTCAATAAAAAATAAAATAATTAAACAGAATTGTTTTATTTTATACAGCGCAAAATTGGGAATTCACCGAAACGTCGCACGTGCACATCGCACAAATCAACTCAAAAATAATAGATAATAGCTTATTAAGCCTATCTCACCCTACGTATGCATTCAAATTTCAAGTCTCTGTCATAGTTCGTGTACACAGATCTGCACTCTATGGTCGTGTACTTTAGAGTTGAAATGAAATTACCCGTCGAGCCGTCTATGGCATCTACAAGTCGACAGCGAGAGATGAGAGAGAAATAAACGGAGACCTTTAGTCTTGCTCTCGCTCGTTGCTTTGCACTACGTTGAATCTTGAATCGTCCACCGTCCACGGCGTCCGCCGTCCACCGTCTACGAATTCAACTAGTCCATGCGATAAACCGTCGACGCGTCGACGCAACGTCAACGGTTGATTTCAACTAGTCCGTCTATTCAACGCCCATCCCTAGTTCGCGCTGTTGAAGTAGGCTGGAATAATTGAGAGAGAGAATTTAAAACTAATACGGAAGTATTACGTTTTCAAACATTTTGCGCAATTATGTGAAATGATTCAGTAAAGATAAAACTTACGTATTTGTTTATTGTGACTTAAAAATATTGCAGATAAGTCATTACTTTCACGCTGTTAAATAAATACCAAATTGCGTTCATTGAGATAAATAAGATTTGTTCAAATACGAGTTTAGATGAATTATTATCATTGTCTAACATTATTATACATGAGTTAATATGTAACAAAAATTTCCCCATTACAGTGCAAATTGTCAATGAAAAAGCATAAATGACCAAACGATCGTTACTCGATGGAAATACAATATTATAAATTGAATATTACGACGATATTCGTTTAGTAAAATAAATCCATCATTAATGGAAAGTTTTTTTTTATATAAAAGTAATAAATGATATAATAATTAAACGGGATTATATGAATGGTTACTTGAATGAATCATCCATTTGTGAACTAGTTTCTATTCTGAAGGTTCTGAACGGCCGTGAAAACCTGAGAACATTTTAAAAATAATTTGAATATTAAAATTTGTATATCATTTCTAGATAAATCACTAATTTTTCTTCAATATTTCTTTTCTTCACAATGTTTTGAAATAAGTTAAGAAATGTTCCAGTATCTATTTACCTATTCACTAATATATCCATAATAAATTAATGTGACATTTTGAAGATTGCTTTTGTTTATAATGATTAATTTGAATTTGCCGTTTTTCTGACATGTTTGCTACATAATTACGAAGTATTTTCAAAATACCTACTTGTTCCATTTTGATCAGTCAAAATTAAATAATTTTCAACAAATTATAAAATGATTTGAACAGAATAGTATGATAAAATTAAATAAATGTAGGTATTTCATATTTTTGATCTTTATAGTGTTAACTTTGTAGGGACATAATTATTAATTTTGATTAACTAAAATCTCAATGGCAATGACTGTTCGGCACTTTATATAGGTAAAAATATACATCATTTTAATGTTAAAGTAAAGTAACATTTAAGATATCTCAGTAATAGTAATTTCTCGGGATTCGCGAACTATATTTTGGAGGCGGACAGAAGACGCACATTTAAAAAGAAATCGGTATTGAGATTAGATTGGATACTTTAGAAATTTTACAAATCAAGAAATGCCTAAACACCAATATTGACGCCAATATAATTAATAATTCAGCGTCTTGTCAATTCCTGTACCTCCACCATAACTATAGCCACGCTCCCGTTTAAAAATTTGTGTACCAGAATAAGCAATGATTTGCGTTCGTCCTGACGAAGATACAGTGGTATCGAAACTGGTATACGTAAAGTTACTCCGAGTGGTTTATATAAAGTGCTTAGTTAATTAAAACATGTTAGAAGGACTGAGACATGTATCTCATGTTTTTTTTCAGTATTTCTTCACTTCGCTTTCTCTCAGTGTATATATTATATTAAAAAGTGAAAATGTTTGCGGAAAACATCACAGTTTAAGATTTATGGTGCTCTTGAAGTTATGGACCAGCCGTCAATCCAATTTTGAAGCAACAAATACCCCCCTGTAGTTGATAACGGCGTGAGAAGCGAGGAGGAAGCGAGCGGTCGCGTGCATTACTTTTCGGAATAATGACGCATTGTAAAAATCTTGATAACTCATTCTAAATTTTCAACAACCTATCTCGTCTTTCAACTTACTTAATTGTTATAGAATAAAATGCATTTTGTAAAACTTTAATTCATATATCTGGGTTCAATTATTGTCACTGCCCTAAAGAGGTACAGCTAACAAAGATAACATAATATAGGCGGCAAACACATGTTACTTTGGCATCCGGAAACATCTAAAGATCCGCTTTCTGACCCGGAAAATAATAAAAAATACCCTAATCCGGTCCTCGCGTGAATGCCGGGTGCTCATGAGAATGGAGAAAATGGTCTTCAAATGGATTTTGAGAAAGGGGTATTGGAATTATTTTTTTGTTCTTTTATTTTTTACTTATCTACTCTTCTTTACTACTTGAGTTTTCAATTTCAATTTGTATAGTTTTATAATTAATATAAATTAACTTTGTTTAAACCACTTATTTATTGAAAAAAATCAACATGTTTCAAAGCCAATGGCTTCTTCATCAGGAAAACAAAAATAATATTTAAAAATCGAAGTATAGATCAAAATATTAAAAAGTTATATATGGAAAATAATAATATAAAGTACCTAATTAATATGAAAATAAATTTAAAAGATTTGCAAAAAGGACCTGATTATTTATAATATTCAATTTACTATTAACACTCTTTCTTATTTCCAAAATTTCTAATTTATCAAATTGTGATTCTGTATAATTTATATGTAAAATTTGTAAACCCTTATTAATATCAAAAGAATGACCCGTAGCCAAAAGATGGTTAGCAAATTCAGAATAATTATTACTATTTAAACACCTTAAGTGTTCTTAAATTCTAATTTCAAAATTTCTACACGTTTTTCCTATATAAAAATAATCACAGTCATTACAAATTAATTTATAAACACCAGATTTTTTTTAAAAATTATCCTTATCTTTATTATTTAATATGTATTTTTTTAATTTATTATTAGTATAAAAATCTGGTTGAATAACATTTGAAATATTTTTAACTATTGAATTAGAAATTTCATTATTTATAAATATAATTTTCCTCCAATGTTTATCAGAATCACAAATTGAAGGGTAAACAAAAGATTTTAAAAAAAATTCTTGTACTTTTTATTTAACATAATATCAATTAATTTTTTGTCATAACCATTATTAAACGCGATCTGTTTAATAATTTTTAATTCAATATTAAAATTATCAACAGATAATGGAATATTAATTAATCTATTTAACATTGAATGAAAAGTTGTCAATTTTTGAGAATATGGATGGTTAATTTATTGTATAGTTTTATTTTATATTTCATTTTAAGGTTTTAAAAAAAATCTTCTTTGTTTGTATTATTTTGGTTTATTTGTACTCTGTACCGTATAAGAAATAAATAAATGTCGTATAAAATTAAAAACAGAAACAGATCCGATTTCTAGCAATATTTTCTTGCATTATGGAATGCAAAGTCTTGATCCTTCTCACTATATTATGTCTGTTGTTTTCAATCATTATCATATGCAACTCCACCTACGTTTTGTGGAATATTTAAAAATTGACCCACCATTTCTTCGGTTATTGTCCAAGCATCCATTCCATTAAATACCACATAGAATAGGCTTCGGTTTCGGACACTGGTAATCGTTGCGCGTTACCAGTGTCCACGAAGAGGCCACTAGCCACTATCTAGCAAAACTATTTTTATTTTCTTCTCGGGATGATTATTTATATATTCATAAATATGTTAGTAAAAGAAGTGTATTTAAATTTGATCTTTACGGTTTTTCTGTAATCGGTTTGAACGTAGATTGCAAATATTTTTAAACAAACTCTTTTTATACAACGCTTATATATTCGTCTGGTGCTCCCAAAACTTACATTTACAAAGATTATTGTGACGGCAATTAGTGACAGAGAAATGTAACTGGATCTACGTTTAATTTCAAGTCATTACATTTTCCGGAACCGATGGGTTTCAATAAATAAATTGAAGAGATTAAAAACAAAGAAAGTTCCAATTTTGATTACAAAACACTAATTACAATTATATTTATTGCATTTTTATTTATTTTTATCATTCAACACTGATCGAAAACTACTTTATTGGATGCACTTTTTCTGAAACTTGAAGAGTTGCCGGGGTTTCTAGGCCATTTGAATAATAGAGTAATTTCACTTTTTTTTAATAGAAAAATCTTTACTTTGGTTTATAAAATACGTTTATGAAAAAGATTTTTTTAAAATATATATATTAACATTAAAAAACGATTTTCAAAATCACATTTCAAATTCCCGCCAAAACACTTTCGCAAGTGACGTTAGTCATGAATTTTTCTGTCATCTGACGTTTAACACGTTCGCGTATTTAGACGATCATTCGTGTTGTTATAGAACAAGCTGGTTTTTTTTTATAGTGCGTCCATAATGTCAGGGTAAAAAATTTGTAGTTATTCTATGGTACCCAAATGCAGAAATTCATTCCTGGAAACTGAAAAATGAATCCAAAATTAAAACGCCAATTTTCGGTAAGTTATCGGATTTTCCTTGCGAAAATCCGTCCTCCATTATTTTAAATGTGTTCTTAGATAGTTGTTAAAATAGGCCAACACAAGTAAAAACAGTGCGAAGATAGAAAATAAACAAATTACATTGACAAACACCATAGATCAAATATGGTTTATCTATAATTCTTGCCAAACAACGTCACGGCCAATCATATCGCGTTTTAATGGAATTGTATTTTTTAAGATATTATTTTAAAAATTTTGAATGAAAATATTATTCCACACCATCCATACTGAATTACAAAATATAATTTATTTTTCTGAATCTATGTCATATATTTTCATAGATATCTGTAAAATGTGCAATTACCCTATTGTAATATTAGGTCCTTACATATGAAATTGGCGTTTTGCCGTACTGGCAAATTTGATCTCAAATATCTTCTCTTTGGTTAGGAATTCCAAATCCAAATTTATACAGCTATTTACTCATGTATTTGTGTTTTGAAAATTATAATTCATTTGTTTTTTCCTCAATTGTTTTTTTCTTTGCGTCACTCAGTTTACAAAATGAAAAACTTGAAATATCGCGTTATTTACGAGTACGAGTTCCACCGTGGCACCAGTGCTGCAGAAACGGCTCGAAGGATTAATGATGTGTATGGCGACGGTGCCGCAAAAAAAACACAGTGCGTTTTTGGTTCCAACGTTTTCGTTCTGGAAATTTCGACCTGCAGAACAAGCCCCGTGGACGGCCGGAGACCAAAGTTGATAATGAAGAATTGAAGGCTATTGTGGAAGCGGATCCATCGCAAACCACATCCGAGTTAGCTGCAGGCTGCGGTGTTAGTGATAAAACTGTTTTAATCCACTTGAAGCAAATTGGTAAGGTGAAAAAGCTTGAAAGGTGGGTACCTCACGAATTGAGTGAAGCAAATCAACAAACGCGCGTTGACTGCTGCGTTGCATTACTCAACCGGCACAATAATGAAGGGATTTTAAATCGAATCATTAACTGTGATGAAAAGTGGATCCTGTACGATAATCGGAAGCGCTCATCGCAATGGCTGAACCCTGCCGAACCAGCCAAACCATGCCCCAAGCGAAAATTGACTCCAAAAAGTTACTTGTGAGCGTTTGGTGGACTAGTGCTGGTGTCGTTCACTACAGCTTTCTTAAATCTGGCCAGACGATTACGGCAGATGTCTATTGTCAGCAACTGCAAACCATGATGGAAAAGCTAGCTGCTAAACAACCGAGGCTGGTTAATCGCTCTAGGCCACTGCTGCTTCATGATAACGCTAGACCACACACTGCACAACAGACGGCTACCAAATTAGAGGAGCTTCAATTGGAATGTCTAAGACATCCACCGTACTCTCCGGACCTTGCCCCAACAGATTACCATTTTTTTCGAAATTTGGATAACTTCTTGCAAAGGAAAAAATTCAACTCCGATGGGGCAGTCCAAACCGCCTTCAAAGATTTTATTGATTCCCGTCCGAATGGTTTTTTTAGTAAAGGGATCGATGAACTACCTATGAGATGGCAAAAGTGCATAGATAGCAATGGTACATACTTTGATTAAATAAATATATTATAATAAAAAAAATCGGCTTTATGTTCCTCCCATACTAAACGCCAATTTCATATGTAAGGACCTAATATTATCCTTCATCACAAAATTAAAGCATATTTCTGAATCAATATACTCAAAATCCGGATTTTTCTTCCTCTCTTTTCATGGTGAATAATAATATTAAAGTATACAAATGTATATTAAAACATTTGAAGCATTTAAACACTGCATATAAAATATACGATGTGCAGTATTAGGAGCAAGATAAATATTACGAAAAATTCCTTAATATAACTGGATCTGAGAAGTATTGATAAAAAAACCCATACATTTCGATTATAAACACGCTTTATGATGTGCATTTTTAACATCATATGTGGGGTATAAAAACAAAAGGCAGCAATATACAAAAAAAACTTTTGAATGCAGCCACCGAGGATTACTATTTTAAAATGTACTGAATTCTAGATTTTATGTATCCATCCCTTCTAAAATCATGTTTCCAATAAATTTATAGGCTATGTGTTATATATTACTCACATTATATGATAGAAGAAAAATTTATGATATAGTTCTTCTTTACAAAATTGTAAACAATATGTTGGACAGCCCTGACCTTGTAGCATGTATCGATTATAATATCCCTTCCACACATAGAACTCGACAAATTGTCACATTCCATCGCAACAATTGCAATACTAACTATCAATCAAATTCTGTGATACACAGAATATTGGGAACTTGTAATGAATATGGTTGCATGATTGACATTTTCGTCGACAGTCTGGAGAAAGTAAAGTTCACACTTAAAGAGGCAATACTGCTTCGTTACTGACTTCAGCTGTTAATATGTAATGGTGGGATTATATACATTTTTCGTACACATTGCCGCTTTGTACTTTATATTTTAAATTTTTGTACTCATGTTTTGGTGCTATTCCTGGTACTTCTAATAATTTGCTACTTGTAATTTATATTGTTCAATGTATGTTCTTTTTAATTTTATGATATATTTTTTTATGTAAAAGCCTATACGCATTGCTGCTCGTTACCTACTCTGCATTTTTAATTTTTATACTCATGATTTGGTGCTATTCCTGAAACTTTTAATGTATGTGTTTTTTGAAGTTTATTTTATACTCTTTATGTAAAAGCCTAATGGGCGTAACAAATAAATAAATAAATAAATAAATATATATGGCTTAATGCCATATCCATAGGCCGTGCAATGTAAGCTGTAGACGTGTGCACAATCTTCAAATAACAATTTCAATGTTACTTAGCGGATTAGGAAAATGGCCATGTTGTGCATCCCTAAACAGGAGTTGGTTCGTGGATCGATGATAATTCAGAGTCAGTACGCATGTTGCATTAGCGTGCAATAAAAAATACGTGCCATCTTTAGTCGAATTGAATCGTTCATACTTTAAAGGCGCTAAGTCTTTCGATAATTAGTTGCAGAGAAATTAAAATAAAATCGTTCACTGTATACTTTATCATCAACAAAATATATTTGGTTCACTGATGAGCGTTACCCGGCCAGGACAAGTATTTCTAAGCTGAAACTGAAACTGAAACCGAAAACCTATTTTACTCCGTTGAAAATACATCATTATCAACAAAATGCAATCACAGCAACAAATGCAAGCAAATACTCCATCAGACTTATTCTTAAAATGAATAAAATAATAACGTATTGTAATTTATTGTTCCAGCGAAATGTCCGTACACGTGCCAGATGATGACGGATTATATTCCTTTTTTCTCCGCCTAGTGGCGATTATTATTTGAAAGCCCGTTTATAAATAATGCGATGTGTGTCTTTGGATTTTTCACGGTATTAGTACAATAGCTAAAGTAGGTACGTAGATCCTTGAATACTACATTCTGAGGAATAATTTTACAACACGGAACATACCTAATACCAAAATATTATTTTTTATTTTCTTGTATAAAAAAGAAAATACTTTATTTAGATTTGTAAAAAAACTAACTCATAAAAACCAAGTTCTTATTACACCCCTTTCTCATTGAATCAGGGTTCGTGTCTATTATACACGCGTCGGGCTCATTACTCATTTGTATAAATTCCAATTTGAAAAAAAACATTAAAATTTCGAAAAATTCAAAATACGCTACGAGTATGCCTGCAAAGTTTCAGCTCGATTGGATCGCGGGAAAAATGTTAAAAATCGATCTAAAGTTTTTCCGACAGACAACAACCTGCAGACGCTACGACTTAAAAGAAAGGGAGTAAAAACGAGGTGTGTTCTGAGCAAAAGTTTATAACACATTTTGTTTTGTGTTTAAATTTTTCTATTACAACTACCTATTTTATATTTCTATATCCTTTTCTTTGAGTAAATTGTGATTTTATTTTTTGATTAAATAGTATTAAACAGATATATAAAATATTTTGAGTTTTTCCTAATTTTTAGAACACAGCGCTGAATTTTTTTAAATTTAAATATATACAACTTCCAAAAATGTCATAGTCGTGGTATTTAATCATGGGTGGAAATGGTGAACATTACATTGTTTAAAGTGATCACTTAAGCCAGCCGTACGATAGGTCGTAAGCCCTATGAACACCTAAAGACTCCCATACCTACTTTCCCTTAAAAAAAATAATTACGTCTCTGTGAAACATCTATAATACATCTAGTATTAAACAGCACCCTAGACGAAAATGCATCACTTGCCCCGGTCGATACTGCCCGAGATAAGCGTGTGGTGTAAGTACCGACCTGGAGCCAACGGCGAAAGTGGGCGATGTAATACGTAACTTACGTGACGCATATGCGTCTGGATAAAAGTTTTTGTTGAGTGAAAATTTAAGTTGATCCCGGAAAAGAAGTGTCACTTCATACCATTATAAAGGCTTTTTGGCTGTGTATGTTGATAAAATAAAATCGTATAGATGAGAAAAAAACAAACCTCGTTCCTTTTAAATCTAACTGATTTATCCTCAGAAGTGCCATAGTAAATATTTATGCATTTTGATGTGTAGCAAGCTTCAAAATGAAAACATATCTCGCTAGCCTAAGTACTATATAATAATATGTACAAGCCTTTAAACGTGGCTAATGCTTCTGTTAATTGAATCGACTTCTTTACATGTGTCGTCTTGTATCGACGGATGACGATCAACTTGCAGAATGCTAACTTATCCTATAAGATCTTTCTACCTAGGTCTCCGCTGTCTTGCATGATGAATTGCAAATCATTGTAGAGAAAATTTTCAGAATACGCAGCATTCCTTCATTTTATAGTAGTTGTTATTATTTCTCATGACTTCTTCTTTCGTCTTAGTACCTCTTCAACGATAATTTAATCAACCCAAGAGATCTTTAACATACGTCGATATAACTATTTTCCCGTAAACCTTTCACCGTAAGCCTTTCAAATTTTCGGCTTCATCGTTCGTAGAGAGGATGACAACCCGGAATACCGGGGAAGACAGCGAACTTCAGCTCGATGAACCGACCGGAACAATGTCACTGGCTATCGTATTGCAACGTCTATTCCAACTGCTGGTTGCTTAGAAAGGTGAAAGAGAGTCCAGGACCTCCACCTCGGGAATGGGAGAATCAACTGAAGAAGAACATATTTGACTTTTATCCACTAATATATAAAATACACATTTATGAAATTGTGAAATCGGGAAACAAATTGTCATTTTAAAATTTTTACGTTTTTATTTTATTTATTTATGTTTAAATAGGATTTAAACTAGAATTTAAAATGATACTCTACTCCGATACCGTGTATCAGTTTCTTTGCAAATTTATAAAAAATAATTAAACAGAAATCTATTATTTTAGTAATAATACGCGGTTGCAAAACTTGCATGTTTTTTATATTTAATAATTAATAAATATTTAATCATCATATATAAGAATTAATCATTTTGTGTGTTTGGGTAATTTTTATATTCTGTTTGTCTCTAGTAATCATTTAAAATATATCTTTAGGTAATCTGTTGTGGTTGGTGGAGATCTACCTGCCACATCAGTTCTCTACTGTGAAAGAGAAAATAGAACGGTCGTGATAGATGCCAGAAGGAAGAACGTGATAACAATTGAAATGGACTAAATTTCGGAAGATGTTGTGAGTAATGCAGGGGAAGGTGGGGAATTTAATTCAAATAACGTTTTATGTAAAACTTAAACAGTTTACATCGGCAAATAACGATCATGACAGATTTTCTAAATTTATCTCATTATAAAAGGATGTTCGCGCTCCTAAATTATTATAGCAAACAGACACCACGCCTTCTCAAAACGCGAGAAATTTATATAATGTGTATAAATTAATATTTAAAAAAACGGGGCACTTTACACATTTTCAGTCAAATTGAAATATGTTTATAAAAAATTCTAAACCTTCAAAAGATAAGCTTCCAGATTGTTATTTTGGTAGAAATTGATAGCTCATCGTTCATTTAATAACTCTCAAGTTCAGATATATGACATAGCAGCATTTTATTATTATTTGTATGGAGGTGTCATATTAATAGAAGATCCCCGAATTCATAAAAATGGGTTTCCATGAATTTTTTATCTCCAACTGTGAAATTTAACAAAAAAGAATTTTATTATTTGGTTGAAAAGTGGAGAAAGGTTTTTAATTTTATGATAAGTCACGCCCGAATACAGGGTCAATACTTAATGATTTAAAATTTAAGGTTCGTTTTTAAAGCGAAATTTGGAGTACAATTTTACACTTTTAAGGCGTACTTTAACTTTTAAATAATTAAAGTATTAACGATTCTATATTCGGGCCTCAGTGTGAGTCAAGAAGTACATTAAAGAGTATATTATATACCTAATAGATTTAATGTTCGTGCGGTGAAAATGATAAAACCCAGGTAAGTGATGTTATCTGCAATAATTTTTTGTTATTATTTGTTTGCTTTATCACAAATTTTTCTCTTTAAAAAAGACATGTAATCATAAAGATTGCAATGCCACATATATAGGACAAACGGGAAGGTCTTTTTTAACTAGATTCGCGGAACACATGCGCTGCTATAAAAATAAAAATTTAGAGTCAAAATTTGCGGCCCATTTATTAAATGAAAACCACGTCCCGCAAGGTGATAACGAACCAAAACCTTTACATATAGAAACAAAAGGTTTTAGGATGAATTTACTTGAGCAACTAGAAATAAATAAATATAAAAAGGATCCAAATATTAAACTTTTAAATAATCAACAAAAAATGATCTTCTCTCCACTTCTAAATATTTAAAAAAAAACAATAATCAAGGACATAAATTAAAATAATATTTATAAATAACACTTGCAGAAAACGGGGAATTTTGATAATTAAGCATAACGTTAACCGAGGCACCTTTAATGATAAGTGCCCGGGAAAAAACGTACATTCTTCCGGTCTTCACCACAAATATCTAATTACTCTAAAGGGGAAGGGGTAACTTAAAATTGTATAAATAAGTCGTTTGTACGTGGTATATCCACTGTTTGATAATGGCCTTACAAGCCGAAACAGCTGTAACACATAAAAATACTTAACCCGTAGAACTTATTAATAATATTTATTAAAATTTAATTTATTTTAAATTTCGCTAAAAATAAATATGGAGTTCTACAAATTAAACACAAAAACCATAAACTTTAAAAAAGAGGTAAAGAATAAAACTAAGATAGTTCTGTTCACCGTTTCATAAATTCCAAAGACCCGGCCGTGGTCGTGTACCATCATACGCGTACATCAATAGCTGTCCACGGAACTTACCGACAGTAATGGCGAACTAAACCATATTTTTCACATTTCCCATAGAATGCGTTACACTGGAATGTTATCCATTTCCCCCAATATAAATGTGTATTATATTGAATGCCATCCATTATTAATTTCCAAATTTCATTCAATGGCACATTGGAATCCTGAGAAAAATTTAGTTACCATACCTCTTAGATAACTTCACCCTCACATAACTTCACGAATGCACCTTCCCGTTGGTTACTACCTTCTATCCTAATAAATTTATTCTCAAGTCGTGATCGCCAACTTTTCTCTCGTTCTTGTTCAATATTATTACCCCATCTTCTTCATGGTCTTCCCCGCAGTTATGGTCTCACATATGTTATGGTCTCACATATGTTATGGTCTCACATATATTATAGTCTCACATATGTCTGGTCCAGCATAGTCAAGTGTATATTCAGCGGTTTATTATTTATATGGTTCGACTTACAAAACTTGCAGCAAGCAGTTTTACCTGTCTCTCCCGTAAAACTTTGATGTCAATCTGGCTGTCCTCCCTAGCATCGAGGGGCACAGACTTTTTGCCTTGATATAATATAGAAGCACAAAATTTCACAAAAATGCAAAGAAAGTAAAGGAAAATGAAAGTTTTATTCGTTTTATTGTGTTATTTTAACATAAAATCGCCATTTCGGTTGCAATGTCGCAAATCCTCGAACACTCGGGCAGAATTACAATTTAGAGAACGGCAAAAATATACCTTGTACATTTTTTTAAGATATACATATATATATATCTGTTGGGATATATTACAAATTCTACGGAGTACGTCGACGACACGCATAATCGAAAGTAGCTGTGAGATCAGAATTGATTTCGTTCAATACTTTTACTATGATTATGTATAATTATTATTGATTGTGATTATTTTTTCAACATGTTGGTGAATATACAGGGCGTCTCATAGATAGTAGCAAAAACTTTACAGATGGATTCCTGCCTAGATAATGAGTTAATAATAATGATAATAGATAAAAATGTTCAAGCAACCAAGACCTAAAAACAATAGTTACGGAGGTATACAATGTCAAAGATTGCCTTTTTTTTTCAATATTTCTGACATTTTTTTTGCAAAAAGGCGAATTATCATTACGGTAACATATATTGATTATGAAAAATTCATTCGCTTTAATATGAATAAAATAATAAAAACCTTGCAAAAATTTAAAAAGAATTTTTTTATATAATTTATTTTTATATATATTTCTATGTTGAAAAAAATTTCAAACTTTGATATTGTATACCTCCATATCTATTTATATTAGGTCAAGGTTGCTTGAAAATTTTCGACATTATCAAGGCAGGAACTTACCTGTAAAATTTTTACTATTTACTTTGAGTATACAGGTAGTAGCAATGCCAGTATCAAATGCCTTTTTGAAGTTCATTGTCATAAGCAACGTTCCCTCTTCTATTTTTTTTATTTTCAGTGTAGATAAAATGAATAATCTGCTCGGCAAAGGCTTACCAACTATTTGTTTTCGCTACATGTCAAATATGAATTGAATATTTTCAGTGTGTTACGTATGGAAAACACTTGTTTTTATTTCCATACGTGTGACCCTTTTCTCTTAAATGATTATTATTAATAAGATAAATAATGTTTTACAGAGACGAATAGATAATTACAATTAGAAGACTCAAAGATTTTAGCTATCTTTTCTCTATAGACATTTTTTTGGTATAATTTAATTTGTAAGAAATATTTCTCAATGTTCTCAGGTTTTCAGGGGCGTTCAGAATCTTGTGTGTCAGCCCTAATGTTGGACCCTGCAATTCGAAACGTCGGTCAGAGACACACGGCAGAATATCCCATAAAACTACACACAAAAAAAATATTTTTCGTTTAGAATGTAAGTATGTAAATTTTAAGAATCATATTATTTTATTATGTTATATTTCAGAATATTTTGAGTTTGTTCAAATCTTTCAGAACAGTGCTGGATTTATGTCATAGAGACATTATTAATCAATTTCATTACACACAATAAAGTATATTGCTCTCAAAATTCCGTAAAAAATCAATGTAGATTTTCTCATTAGCGACATCTGTGGGGATTTAGGGGAATGAAAATGGCTTTGTACAGGCCGCATGGAAAAGGTGCTTATTACTCATATATGAAAGCTTTCCACGCAATTTGAACGTATATACAACTTCCAAAAAATGAATAAGCATTCTATATTCTATCATAGATGGAAATGGCGAATGTTACAATTGTGTAAAGTGATCACTTAAGCCAACCATAAAAAGATAGGTCATAAGTCCTATTACACCCAAATGACTTCTATACCTACTTTCCCATAATTAATACAGTTTCGTCTCTGTGAGATATCTACAATATACATTAATTATGTTATATAATTAATCTTCTTTTTCCATCTGCATTTCAAAATATAATGTTTTATGAAACACCTTCGTAGTTCACTAATAATTAAAATAAATTAAATGTTTTCCTTAAAAATATTGACGCTTCCATCTTATCAAGTAGCGCGCATGTAGATGGGGTATAAAGACATTGCATATTGGCACTGTTGGTTGTGCTTTCTACTGGCAACAGAAAGATCCGGGTTTGTTCTCAGTGGCGATTCTTTATAATCTAATTCACTGTTCTAAGATCAGTATGCTCCAATATTTGTTCGTTTCTAATCTATCTTAAATGGACTTGTCACATATTTGCTTGCCTAAGGGATGTCGTTTCCATGCAATTTATAAATTTACTTTGACCTTAGCACAAACGCATTCTATTGTTTACTTGTGGAGTAATTTAAATCTCAAAAAGTGCTTGTGTTAATTTTATTTTATATTCTGTGTGCTCTTTTTTATTTCGACTGTCTATATTTCTGTGTGTTCCTGTATATTTCTACTGTTTGTATTTCTGTGTTTTCCTCGTATTTTTGACTGTAAATAAATTGTTGTGAAAAAGCAGCTTTCTACGTTATTTCCACGCCTTTGTGACTTGCACACATAACTTGAAACCTTACTTCTCCGTTTCAATGTGTTTGATTGTTTGGTTTCTTTTTGTTTTAAAAAAAAAAGAGATGCGAACACGGAATACATGTCACATCAATATTCTTACTATTTTCAAACTAAGCTAAATGCTTGTGCTATGAAAATAGGACTAACTTGCTGGTCTGGAGTGAGGTTCGAACCCTCGACCTTTGGGTCACGAGGCGAGAGTCCTAACCACAAGACCAACAAGCTACTCTGTGGCTATTCGTGACTATGTGTGGATGTTCTTACGATGGAATTGGTGAACGTTGCATTGTGTACATAGAGTGATCACTTAAGCCAGCTCATACAGTTTGTAAGCTCTGGGCCATCGTATAAAAAAACTTCCATACACGTTTTTCGTATTCATTGCTATAATTTATCTTAATTAATTAATCATGCCTCTGGGAACAAAATCCATTATCTGTGTTCTTAGAACATACCAACATTGTTATATAGAACATACCCTATTATAAAATGTTTTTACATTTTACTTAAATGTTGCACTAGGATTATTTATCAGGATTGTTACCGACCTTTTGATAATCTTTAGTCTAATTTTGTCCCTCTCCTGCCAGTTCCTGACTCACAGGCTTCTCCATTCTCCATAATACGTCACTAACGGTACAACATTATAATACCAGACATCCATTGAGTGCCACTAATTTTGCCACGATTGACATATTTCCATTAGAATTATCCATTTAAATTATCGATAGAGATGTTAACACTAAACACGTCTTTGAATTGAAAATAATGATAAAAGGCAGTAGAGCAAGGATGCTCACCGCATCCGGCACGGCGTGCCGACACTCTGCGCATGCCGCACGTGCCGGGCGTACATGTCATGCGCGAGTCATGTCACCGCGTGCCAACACTGCCAACTAGTTGCACAAGATATATCATATTGTTTATGCGTGAGTAAAATTTAGAATTATTTCGTTATTATTATTGTGTCAGATGCTTATTTTGATATGTGTGTGTGTACATATGTAATATATTCATCTTATCCTTAGCCGCCTCAAGGAAATCTCTATTTTACAGGGAAGGGTACCGAAGTAGATAATTCATACAATATATTTATTATATATCGCTCTACCCAGTGGCGCATGTGGTGGACGCACGTTGTATTTCGGAATCGTATGAAATTTTCTTTGGTGTCGGTTACTTCCCAAATGCTAAAATTACTTCAAAACTGGCTAAGGATGAACTCGCTTACGTTTAACATAAGTAAAACCAAATATCTATCATTTTCGGCTTCAGTATGGAATCTTAGCATGGAGTTCTGACACAACAAATTATATCAACCATTTAAATATATCGGCAAAGAGCACCAATTTTAAAACTTCCAATCAGTACGCCCTCAGAAGAGATCTTCAAATGTTTTGACGTTCCGAACATAAAACAAGTACATATATGCCAAGAGCATTCTCTTACAACAATTTGAAGACAAAAAACAAAACACATAACACGAGAGGCAGTAAAATGTCAAAAAGAAATATTCAACACAAAAACAGCAGGCAATAGGCGATAGCTAATCGCAGACATATTTAGCGAAAACTAAAAGTCACCCAATGGCCACTATGGGCTGCACAGCGGTCTTTCTACATACAACAGCCAATTGCATACACCAATGGCCACACAGCAGGCACCACTTAGACATATACCAAGCATGGATCTCTCCATGGATCGTTGCGTGCATTTGAGCTATTCTTCACTTTTCTTCGTAAGGGTCATCGTCTCCACTCCACACGTCATCACTGGTAGTATGCACGATTCGAAGGCTTTCGTTTTTAAGCTAGTTGGGATATCTTTGTTTTCAAAAATATGTTTCTAATTGAGACATTTCAAAATGTTGTTATTTATCCTGATATGTAATGAAATATTTATCGTAACCTCAAAAAACCGATTGGGTTTTCATAGCATTCCAGAACTAGGGAAAATAGAGTTCGTTAACAAAACACGGTTAACAGAGGTGTGTACGTTATTTAATATTTCCTTCATATAGATAAAAGTAGGTACCAAAAAACAAGTAGGTACTACATTATTTACCAAGGTGTGAATGTTTCATTTGAGTAATCGATCCAAATCCCACTTTAATGGACATGTGTACTTTTACTTGCTCACAAAGCACACAGACTGCAGACATAACATGCAAATTAGGCTATGGTTTATGTAGAAATAAGTGTTTTCATCTTTTGGGTAAATATTTGATTTCTCGGAATTAATCGTTACAAATTGAACAAACGTGCGATGATTATGCATGTGTGAAGTAATTCTTAATTTACAAATGGACATAGCGGTTTTACTGATTTTTTCATTCTTCTACTTTACGTGATACGAAATGATACTTATTTTCATGCAAAGCCGCTCTATCAGCTGTGTGATTAATGAGAGAGGAAAACGTAATATATTCAATTACTATAGCCTATTCATGGTTGAATGTATAATTTTCAATCACAAGTGTAAGTACAGAAAGTTTTTAAATGTTCCAAAAATAGTTTTGTGCGTACTTACTAACGAAATAGAAAAAAATATGGTCGTATACATAATTAGTGAGTGGAAAATGTACTAGTAGGGTAGACCGAGGCTAAACGCATCATGGAGCCGAACTGATCTCGCTAAGGTCTGTCGCTCCTCCAATCCAAAAATATTTATCTTCCATATCGCTGTATTTAATACTGAGAGAATCATCTATTGACGCGTACATGAACTACATAGCCAAGTGGCTAGAAGCCTTGCGTTCTCGTAGTAGCATTTAAAAGTACACAATTGAACAGATTTTGTATTTTTAAACATAGTGTCATTTCCTTTTTTCTACTTTTTATTATTATTAATTTGCTAATTATTGATAAGTAGTAGAACCCTTATTGACGCTTGTAGAGAAATCAAAGTTACGGTGGCTGGGACATATCTTGCGGATGCCGGCAGATAGGCTGCCGAAGCGGATATTCCATGCAAGATCAGAAGGCAGAAAACCATGGAGCCGTCCTAGGAGGAGCTGAAACAGTTGGGGCGGAAACAGTTGAAGCAGAAACAGTCGGATGACTGCTAGGAAGCGAGTTGGCCACAAAATTGGGCTGACGTGGAGAGCGAAGCTAGAAAAAGTTGGAACCGTCTACGCGGTGCAGGGACCCCGACCCATTAGGATAAGGGGTAGAAGATGAAGAAAAAGATTATTCATTAGATACGTAATATACCTCATCAGCACAGTAAAATGATACTGAAAAATCATGACGTAAGTAAGTGTAAAGTGGGGAGGAGTAAATGAAGAAAGGCTCATTAAAAATAATGATGGTATAAAAATTAGCATAAAGATTTCAGGACTTTTAAAAATAAGCGTGCATCTAGGATAGGAAAACTGCTTACTTCTACTAAATACAAAATGAAAAAAAGTGGAGCACACAACAATATTTTCATCTCATTTAAATTTTATCTTTAATGCATGGTCGCACAAGTAATGTTTGTTCGATTGTTTGGTTTACTTAGAGTTAATGAGTGATGAAATGACGCAAGAAGTACATATTGACACGGTAATATCAGGCGCCTCAAAGATATCGGGATAAGACGTCTTTCTAGGAATCGGCAGGAATAATAGTGAGTGAAGAACGTTTAGTGAATTAAAGCCAAGCTGTAATTTATTTATATAATTAAGAAGAATGTACTTTGTTTACACAACTCATTCGTCGTTTCGGGGCCAATGGTCCCGTCATCAGCATATAACGTGTGTATATCTACTAAAAATTAGAAAACGAAGTATAGACAAAATAAAAAATAAATATAAGAAAATTAAAAATTAATATATGGGAGGTGAATAAATAATCAATGTATGTATATATATATATATATATATATTAAGAAACCCGTGTTTCCCTATCCGCCAAGTTTTCTCCACAACCAGCCATAACCATCCACTGGTGGTTATGATGGTGGATAGCCCTTGGTGTCACATCGAAAATATGCGAGTTTGGTGGGGGTGGTTGTGCGTGGTGGGAGTGGGTGACGAAAATATGCTTTCTAGCACATTTTTTTGTTACGGGAAAGCCGCAAATGCTTCAGATTTGTTTCAAAATAAGCGCGCCGACTGTGTCGGTGAGTCTAGAAGGTATCGGAAAAACCTGCTCTAGAAAATTCTGGAAGGAGAAGGTTCTAGAAAATTCCCAAAAGTTCTATAGGGTTCTAAACTGAGTGGCGGAATGTGTCGGTGTGTCTAAAATGTTCCTGTACATTCGATTAATTCGAAGGAGGATGTTCTAGAAGGTTCGCGAAAGTGCTATGACGATCCAAACAGTGTACTAAAAATCTACGCGTGCGAAGCCGCGCGGGCACAGCTAGTTAAGTACTAATATCAAAACAAATTTATAAGACAACTATTTGCAAGAAGGACCAGATTATCAAACATAATAATTTAGTTGTCTGTCTGTCTGTAACTTTGTGTAACGTTCGTAATTTCGTTCGAATCCACGACTAAAAAAAAAAATTAAACAGCTGAAGATGGGGCTTGAACCCCTGGCCAGCAAACCCGAACCGGTCGCTTAAGGCATGTTGCTACCGCCAAAAAGATACTATAAATATATACTTGTGCTTTTTCAGAACATTTTTTCTTATTTCCAAAGTTTCTTTATATCTAATTGTTTTTTTTTAACATCAAATTTATCCAATTGTAATTATGTATTTTTTGTATGTAAAATATGTAATTTTTAAACCCTTATTAATAGCAAAAGAATAAAAGGAAACGATTATTTTACCTAAAAACCTTTTTAAAAAAAAAATTTACCTAAAAAAAATTTTACCTAAAAAAAAATTGCATGTTATCATTCTGCTACGTGGCTTGGGAAAATTGAATTTCGTAAACAAAAGATGTTTAGGAATAAATTTTTTATCCGAAAAAAATGGTTGGTTTTAATAAATAACAATCAAGTGGTTAAAAAGCTTAATTTTGAAGACTAACTTAAACCTAAGCCAACCACAATGTTAAGGTAATGGCTTCTTTAATTTCTCCCCCGGCGCACAAATACCATAGGTATGTATATATGTACCTTCAAATTAGTGATGATATTTTGACCGGCGATACACTAACCGTTATTTTACGAAATTCGATGGGCAACCGTCGATACTAGATAACAGTTATTCTTACCAGTCATCGACACAATCAGATACAAATCTCAAATAACTGTACCATGTTGAACCGGTAGCAAATCTCAAATCAAAATATCTACGATGCAAAAAAATATATTTTGTGTGATTACATATTCTATCTACTGATATTTAGTCATATTAAAACTACCAAGCCTTAAGCCCCCGACCGTTTTGTCACTAGGTCTTCACGGCAAGGTCAAACAACACATTATTTATACATTACTATGTATATCGCAAACGACCTACCTAAATAGATAAAATTGAATAAGAGAATTTGGGAAAGAATTGAATAAATCGAGAGGAGAGGGGTACATGAAAGGGTTTTTGTAAATTCGCAATGTTATTTACGGTAAAATAAAATGTAATTCTTAATATAATTTGGAAAGAAACATTGTTTTCTCTGATACATCTACTGATGACAGTGAAGATCAAAGAATTAACAAACATGAAAGTAATGTTCTTTATGACTCTAGGGTTACTGATTTTATCTACCTTTAAGCGCTTATCTACTTATCTAAAGCGATGGAGGATGCAAGGAGAATTGGTAAGGTCAAGTCTGTTCTGCTGAAGCTCACATAGCAAGAATAGAAAGAACGTAGTCCAAAAAGTCCCATCTAATTAAAGCCCCCGATATTCTCCTAACGGGATTGAAACCCCAAAAAACACGCTGATCCCTGCGAGATGCACTGTTGTCGTCTCATGGTGTAATACCACGGACTACAACACCATGACAAACAAATTTGTGTTCGAACGTAAATCGTTTTTTGGGAGACTAAAAGACCTACCAGCCGACATCGCTCTATTACGCGCTTTCGAGACACGTCTCCGAGACAAGTTTCATCCGTGTATAGGCGACACAAGTGTGGCGGCGTAACCGATATTTGCTCTTCATTCCCTGCGCATTCCATCACTGGTAATGTGTATCACACGAACTGGTGGCCAGCTCAGATTGGTTAACCCTCTCTGGAGCAAAACTTTGTTAACAAATATTGACAATAAATATGTTTTTTAATACATTTTTAAACCTCTTGTTACAACAGGTTTAAAAATACTACTATACTATAAATCCCTCATCAGAAGTCTATTGGAGTTCTCATCAACAATTTGATCGACCAATTACGATATTCCCAACTACAGAGTCGTAAAAATCCAGAAAAAAATCCTTAAGTCACTGACACACCGACAAGGCTTAAATGAGTTGCTCGATACATAGACAAAAGACTCGAAAATTTCCATATAATCTCATTAGAAAAAAGACGAAAAATCACAAACCAAAACTCCACAAAATAGTAAACAACAAACTGGTCTCACCCTCAATGCTCGCAAATAGATATTAATATACTTGCCCGGTCTCTGAGATCCCAAACACTATTCCACACAAAGGTCTACAACACCAACATAGGTTATTTCTCTCCTCTACCTAAATTGCTAAACCAGTACAACGAGGTCACGTCATGTAACCCCAACATCGACATATTTCACATGACACAACTTCAGTTTAAGAGAGAAATTATATCGCTCCTGACCGAAAATAATTTGAGCGTGTAAGACGGACTCTTCGGAAATCAACCTAAACAAAATTTTATTGCCACAAAGACGCGGGTACACATTTTCTGACTTTGTTGACCTGGGAGCCTACATGTCCTAAATGGTTATCCATTAGGGTCATTCTGACCTGTTGATAGTCTTTAAATTAAAAATAAAAAATAAAATAAATAAATAAAAATAAAGAATGGGTAGTAACCTTATCCAGAGCAAATAATTGTTAACAAATCCTGACAATAAATATTTTTGAAGTAATCTTTTGGTATATTTAAAGTAAAACCTTTACTGTAACACGCGCAGCGTGCGCATTGTAGCGGGAATGTGCCTGGCGGGAAACTAGACTAGTGTGTAGCGGGACATGTAGCGGAAATGCAAGACCTCAATATGCACTTGAAATTAGTGTTCCAGTAATATCTCATCATCTTCTTCCCCTTGTCTTAGTAGGGTCGGGGGCCTAAAGACTCGACAAGGTGCTTCCATGATCCCTTGTCTTGCGCTGCTTCTGCTCGAGTCAACCAGTCCAGACCCATTCGATTTTCAACTACATTTGTTTGTTGTCTCTCCCAGCTTAATCTGGGTCGACCCACTGGCCGTCTTCCCTCCGGGGTCGCCAAGAGGATTCTTCTTGGTAATCGTTCCTCTGGCATTCTGAGCACATTTCAAAGACACCTCAGTTGTGATTTTTACTCAGGATTAGGGGCTCCATGCCGAGTGTGTGCCTTATGTCGGCACTTCTCACTCTGTCCATCAGTGTGACTCCCGCTACCCCCCTTAGAAAACTCATCTCGGTAGCCTGGACCCTTGATCTCACTCTCTCCGTCAGGATCCAAATTTGATGGCCATATATTAGAGTAGGCCTGTAAACAGATTTGAAAACAGTCAGTTTTGCCTTGACACTAAGCTCGGATTTTCTTATTACCGCACTATATAAAGAACGTAGAACGCCGGCTGCAGCTCCGATTCTTCTATCTATTTCATTTTCCTGCCTCCCGTCACTAGAAAATTCCACCCCGAGGTATTTGAATTTTTCGACTTACTTCAGCTGGGTCCTTTGTAATCTGATCGAGCACTGCTCTTGGTTTCTTCCTACGACCATAACCTCTGTTTTGGCAGTACTAATCTTTATCGCTACTTGAGTGCACTCTTCATTGAAGGAATTTATCCAATCTTGCAGGTCCTCCTTTGTGGGCGCCAGCCTCGCTATATCGTCCGCGAAGAGTAAAGAGTCTATTTCCACATCTCCAACTCTCAGGGCCCTTGCTGTTTGGCGGCTTTTCCGGCTTATCCTGTCCATATATAGGGTGAACAGGATTGGCGAAAGTGGGCAACCTTGTCTTAAACCTACTCCAACATTGAACTCTTCCGAAATTGCGCCGTTTATTCGTACGCAGCTTTTGCAATCCTCGTACAGTGATTGAATTGCCTTGAGGAGGTCTCTCTCTATTTCGTATTCGTCCAGCACTGTCCGCAGGATGTCGCGTGGCACCAAGTCATACGCTTTCTCATGTCTATGAATCCCGTATAAATATTTTTTCCATACTCCCAGCTTTTCTGGATAGTTTGTTGCAGTGTAAAAAATTGGTCTGTTGTGCCTCTCCCGGCTCTGAAACCGCATTGGCCTTCTTGGATCTTGTTTTCTGTTACTCTGAGACATTTTCTCTCCAGAATGCGAGCGTATATTTTACCTGGTTGACTCAGCAAGGTGATTCCTCTGTAGTTGGCACACACTTTGCTGTCTCCTTTTTTAAAAATGGGGACTATCACTCCTGTTCGCTAAACTTTTGGGGCCTTGCTCGTCTTCCACGCTACTGAAAATATGCGGGCTAGCCAACTTATTCTCTTATTGTTCAGATTTTCCAGTAATATCTAAATATAAGAATTTCTTATGAATTCACGGCTAAAAAACAAAATTACACAGCTGGAGAAAGGCTTGTACCTCGGACGCGCAAACGGTAACGTGGCATCTAACCGACATAGCTACACCGTTTCTCTAGGGCCCTTCAAAAATATACTATTTAAATATATAAATAAATTAGCTAAGACGTGAACCATAAGTTTATGCCTCCTACGTTCAATGGTTGACAAGCTTTTTATTATTATGTATGATAAGTAAATAAATAATGTGATTTTTCATGGTTGTATGGCTGGTAATTAATAATGAACCTTGCGTGACCACGTGACGCCGCGCCCTGATTGCGTGTCCTTTAATTATCTAAAGTTGATATTTCAGCAAGTTACAGACTTATTCGAGATTATCTTCCCGTAAGTATGAGTTTTAAGTCTTTTCATAAAACTCGATAAAATAATTAACAATGATCAGTGTAGATGTTTACAACTCAATATTTTAAGCATCATCTTATTATATTATAATTACGCTAAAAACGTCACCGTAGGTCGTTGGCTTTTTTCTGTTGCCAGTTAAAAAAAAACATTTTAGAGTACACTTAAAATACTGATTTTTTTTTGAGGTTTAGAGATCATTTTAAAATACATTTAGAAATAATTTAATGTGTAGAAATATTATATGCGTTATTTAATACTCGATTTACTTCAAAAGCGACATTTATTGATTAGAAATATCGAAATGCATATTTTCATTCAATCAATTTTATTTTTACTCCTGGCAGGACGTATTAATTAACATTGAATTTTGACATATCGACCGAATGACTTGACTTAAGTGAAACGTGTTTTTCTATATTTAAATATACATCTTTATATTACGCACCTACATTACATGAAAGTGAACGCGAAATGTATCTTAATGTCGTGAATATTAGTTTTGAGGTTAAAACACGCATGCTACCTTATGCGTCAAAAGATTAAAATACTTAATATTTTTTTAAAACTATGATGTGAGCTTGTTGACATTTTTTTCTCGTTATTTATACTTTGCTAAGTAAATGACGATCATGTTTTACTTGAATTATGATTGACATAAATAATCATTTTCAGCATTCACAATTGTGAAATGGCCTACAAATGATTATATGTATTTTTAAAATACACATATAAATTGTTTGTCACTGACAGCTACCATTGACATTACTTTTACCTCCGGAATGTTAATGCCATTATCGACTTCTGTTAAAGTTCTGTGCGATTAATGGATGGAGCGGATTTTTTAAAACATAATTAATGCTGTATATATTTCGTCTTTAGAAGATCAGCCTTAAATAGGGTTATGCTATTGTGGACCGCTTCCCTTTTCTTGATATTTTGTAAAATTTATATTACGTATTGAAACTTGCCATGCAGCAGATACAATTGGCCGTGAAGCGGCTGACGTAGGCTCCCGCGGGGTCTAGCATACAGCAAACACTATTGGCTGCGCAGCGGCCAAAATAGCAGCCCGCAGGGCCTAGCAGAAATCAATCCGCGAAACCGATTGCTTACCTTCTAGTTAATATATAATTTTGTCTATATTTTTGGTTTTAATAGTGACTTCTACCACGCGTAAATGAGTAGGTACACGCATGAATTTTCTCAATAGATTTTTTAAACCCCTTGTTACAAAAGTGGAAAATATACTTAGATCGGAAGTTCTCTTAAATAATAATTAAAAAATACATACATAACTAAGATTCTTACACAAAAGTAAAAATGCAATAAAACTACCTTCAAAATTTTTGTGAATTCAAATTTGTTTTAGTCGGTTGTATTTTTTTCTACACTAGGCTATCGATTACTTGAGGTGGCGTTAACAGTTTTAATAAAAATTTAAAATATTATAATAAAAATAAAAATAATCTTAAGGATTCTACAATACCACAAAAAAGTATTTTTTGCTCCTGTCAGGTCGTCATAAAAAGCAACATTTGAAGGTACCTAATAAGATGGACGACGATGCACGTTTTTGTTATATCGTGTTGCTTGCCGCTATTAATAAAGTGGAACGCTTCCCAAGATGATATTCAAACAAATTTAGTTACTCATAATATGAATGAGAATAGTACGATGCTATGTGTTCCCTATAATTTTATATGGAATGGGATCATGGACACTCACTGAAACAATGCTGAAGCGATTTGAAGTATTCGAGATGTGGATTTACGGACGGCTTCTAAAAAGAAGCTGGATTGATAGGGTTACAAATGACAATGTGATGACAAATCCTAATTACAATAAAAATCCAGAAATAACAATATTCAGACATCCGGAGAAATGTCAGATCCCGATTGAAAAATTTAAGGCAATGGTTCGGGAAATCCGGTCCAACGACATCGAGCTGCTGCTGACAAGATTATGATGACCAACACGATCGCTAACATCGAAGTAATACGACTTGTCAGGATCCGTGAACGGGTTAACGCAAACAACGCTACGCAGCGCGAGCCCGTTATTCGGCCGGGCCGGGCGCCGCGCCACACGCAGGAGACAGATGGTCAGCGTGGAAGGCGGAGGAAAGATCGCTAATCCTTCGTCGTAAATTTGACGATCCAAGTTCAACAGCGAAACTGTCGCGAAGCCGCCGGTCGTAAAGATTGCGAGCACGGAGAGATAATGCCATTAATTGCGAGTGTCTGGTGCGGGAGGATCGTTCAGCGGCCACGCGCGACCACCGCCATCACTAGCGACACCGCCGTAGCATGACCAGCGCGGACAGGCTAGCCTCGCTGGTGAGAAGTGCCCATTTCCTTTTATTTTCCGGTCGGTGGTGGCGACGAATCAAACGTGGCGTTTGGTGTCGGGTGTGTGCGTGTGTGCGTGTGATCTTTACAGTTTCGTGGTGTGAATTGGTTTATTTACCTAACTATTATTTTTTGTAACTAAAACTATCTAGGTTGCCCATTTTATTTATTTTTCTATAGTGTTTTCCATATAAGATGACTTAAATATTAATATTTTTAAAGCATTCATCTAATTTATAGTATTATTTTTTTCTATTCCCCTCTAGTTTCAATTTTGCGAAGCGTTTTGACATAGAATATTATTTACGTAGCGGTAGCGGTAAGAATTTGGTACTACAACTACGTTTAAAAAGTCTTATAAAACATTTCTGAACCTTTTTATATACCTTCATTTTTGTTGCCTTGTTTTTAGTAATATTTTCAGTATTACCGATACCAGGATATATCGATATAAAACGACTCCAAAACATTTTTAAAATCAACAAGACGCGCTGAATGTCGATCTCGGTACTTCTGAACAGTGTAATCCTTCTGAACTATTATCCTAATAAATTATAATGTCAAATTATCTTCTAAGCTTTGTTAGACATTTGTTTTATACTATATAAATTTAATTTATTTTTAAAAAGTTGTTGAATTTTGTAATTATTATAACACCTCGGCAGTGTAATGCTAAGGGTTCGGTCTATCGCCAGGAAGCTTATTATTATTTTTTTTATAATTCGATTTTTATGTTTACTTTTGACGCAAGCGGGCGGGAGCATTACAACAACCTCTGAATTCTAAATAAATAAAATATTATAAAATAGTTACGCTTTTCCAGCGGTCGATTATTTATATTTTTTAATTGCTTATATTTTATATTCCAAATTTGATATTCAGTGATATTTGGTTTTAGAGATTATCCATACTTCTGGGGATAATAGAGAATCCATATTTCCACTTAAACCTGCCTCGCTTTTCAGGATCCTTCTCCTGGCGTAGTGACGGGGAGTGACCAGCTTCACATAATTAAATTAATACCTGTGAATTAAGATATACTACATTGCACATCTAAATATGCACATTTGTCAAAACTTTTCTCGAAATATAATACGTTAAATGTTATCGGTTAGTTTACGCCCTAGGTTGAGGTAGGTCCCTAAAAAAACTGTTTATCTGACGTTTGGACGCTAATATGTGTCGTGCCATCTTTATTAAATCCGGAATTCATTCGAGTCATCTCCTCTTGGACCTTTCCAAACTGAGACAATGACTTAGGTACCGTATTTATTTAACCGTTAGCACTCGTAGGACTGCTCTCAGCAGACATCCCGCCTATTTTCAAAATAGCAATATCATTATTTTTAATGTTAATTTATTTTAATTTATTTATTTTAATTTATACTCACATTACACATACCAATGTGTAATATTTAGAGCAGCATAGTATGATGGCACCTACTCTTCTAGCCAGCTATCTCAGCGATCGCCACTTCAGAGTAAAACTCGATGGCCACTTCTCCACACGACGCCCACTTCGTGCAGGAGTCCCCCAGGGTTCACTCCCAGCTCCCCTTCTCTACAACCTCTACTCAAGTGACATTCCCCCCCCCATCGACGACCATGTCACAATAGCCCAATTCGCGGATGATACCGCTTTTCTAGCCACGTCACCTAACCACACCCTCGCAATACTCCGTGTCCAAAAGCAAGCTTCCGCACTCGAGAAGTGGTGCAAAGACTGGCGTGTGGAGATAAACCCCTCCAAAAGCGCCTCCACCCTCTACTCCCGAAGATCCAAATCCACCGTACACAAGCCTAACATCAGAATGTTCGGCGGAAAAGTCCCTTGGACAAATGAAATTAAATACCTGGGTGTTACACTCGATTCAGAACTCACATTTCGCACACACATACAAAATAAGATTGAAACCGCAAATCGCGTCCTTTCAGCCCTCTACCCACTGATGTGCCGGAACAGCAAACTGGCCACAGACAACAAACTCCTGCTATACAAAGCCGTTATACGGCCCATCCTCACATATGCAGCCCCCGTCTGGGGCCACGCCGCAGTCATGCACACCAAAAAACTTCAGATTTTGCAAAACAAGGCCATCCGGTTAGCTCTGGATGCGCCGCGTTGGATCAAAATCACACAGCTACACCACGACTCAGGTATTCCTCCGATAATGGAATTCATTAGAGAAACCGCCGAACGATTCTATGCAGGCATCCCAACCCACCAAAACCTCTCCATTAACACTCTGTCGCGCTACGACGAGACCATCCCAAGAAAGTTCAGGAGACCTAAAATGGTCCTCCTACGGGACCCCAACCCCCGGGATCCCCCTCCTGCACCAACTTCGCAGTAAAAATCCTCCCCCCCAAAAATAAACCCCCGCAAGTGAGGTAAATTAATCCCTCACCTCACATAATGATGGAAGAGCTAGGGGTCCTTTGTGACCCGGTACTCTGCTGGCAACGAGATCAAAGTCAAAGTCAAGGTTCACTTGAATTACTTGTTTCAGTTTGCAAAGTTTCCATTTGGAAGAAGAGCGTCTCTATTCTATGACAAGGGTACGCCAGTAATAAGCGTACTAATAACGAGCAAGTGTGTACAGTTGTTACAGCATGCTAGTTTTGAGCATGTTAATGAGCATGCTCAAAAATAAACATGGGTATCAGTACCTTAAAGCGTACGAAGCATGCTTGACCGCTACTATATAACGCTGCGCACTTCGTCACTTTCGATATTTGACAAATTTCTGTATATTTTCTACAGAAACTACGAGTACGTCTCGCCTACTCTGTATCTTACTAATATAACAACCTGGTAATGAGAATTAAGAGTGTTAAATAATTAATAACTTAAAAGATTAATGCGATGTTTTCCAGATAGATGCCAAGATGTTCGTAGTAAAGACAGGGAGAGTACATTTACATAGATGAACACGTGGTCCTTTGTTCCATGCAAACAGTAATCATTTATCGACGGTTTTTTAAGAACTTTCAGCGGAGAACAACAACTCAGATACATTTTGTTTTTTTCTATTTTGAACTGTGCGATAATTCTTCTTATTTATTTTCAGATCAATAATATACATATTTATGTATGTAATTTATTTAAATATGGTCTAGCAAATTAATTATTTAAATATTATACAACAGGTAGGTTTATTCCAAAGCATACCATCAAAAAAGTTGATTAAAGAAAAAAGTTTACCGTGATCAGAATATAATGATACTTGTATAGAAACATACCCAAGCATTTCCTCACGGTGGGCAGTATATAATTGGAATTTTCAAGTAATTTATAATGTAAACAGATTCATTTGAATAAAGGATGAACACAAAGAGGATTCAGCTCTTATAACAAATTAATAAATTGCCATATTGCCAAAGAAAGCATATTGCCAACATGTATGCACACTGTTTCTTGAAAAAATCGCTTGGCGTTTATTGCATTTCTGGATTTAGAATCAACAGCATAAATGGTGTTGAAATACAACACATTGTTTATTTTTGTAACTTGTGATTCTAATCCGGAACTGTATCTATATTATAATTACGCTAAAAACGATGTCGCTGAGGATGGAGGTTTTCTGTTGCCAGTTAAAAAAACATTTTAGAGTACATTAAAAAGATTAAAAAATATAGGAATACGAACAAACTGATATTAAAAAACATTCAAATCCAAATTATCGAAAATTAAACTATCGGAAATTATAGTTTTTTAAATATCTCCGTGGAATCCGTGTATTCAAAACAGCTAACGTAATTGCAGCCAACTGTGACGCGGGAATTTCCTTATGTTGGCAATACCGCTTTTTGACGTTTGACGTGAGTATGGTTCTTATCGCATTTCTCTCTTGTTTTTATTTTTTGCACTAAACTTGCTTCAATAATATATTCTTTACATTTTTGAACAAACATTAATATATGAAAACATTTATTACGCTTTATATTTTTTAAAACTGCGAAGTAAACTTAATGTCATTTTACGTGTCATTTTCTCCGTATTTATACATACAATATATAACCCTGCTGTATTTCGTTAATAAGATCATCTATTGTAGAACACTTCCCTTTTCTTGATATTTTGTAAATTTTATCTTCCGTATTGAAAAATGGAAACTTACCATGTAGCGGACACAATTGGCCGCGAAGCGGCTGACGTAGACGTAGGTAAACAATTGTGTTTGCTATGCAGCAATTGCAGAAATTGGCCGCCCAGCGGCCATAATAGCCGTCCGCAGGGCCTAGTAGAAAGTAATCGGCGTCAGCCGATTGCTTACCTAATCTAGGAGATTGTTTTAACCTAGTTGAAAATACTAAAAATTATATTATTGATGGATTTGGCGTTAATATTTTAGGGATTATTCATGATGATCATTAAATTAAGAAAAACATTAACCTTGTTACCTCAACGTGAGTTTAATGATATTTATATATTTTTAATTAACTCTTCTCCTATTCTCTCAATATTCCCGTTACAACTACCCTTAAGTAACTTTGACCCATTTTGTCAGTAGGTTCCTAAACATTTTTTTTATTTGAACTTACCGAATCAATGTAAAAAATATTAAAATAATCAGTCTGACACTTCATCTGTCGATGAGGAATTGTTTCTCTCGAATCTTAAGTAGTGAAAAATGTAAAGATATTATTAAACTTACGTGGAGGTTTAATATTTTAATATTTAATAGTTTAATATTTTTCCTAAATTAATGAACATGCTAATAATTGATTTTATAGTAAGAAAAATATATCGTTTTGTTAGTGTGGGTAGATATGTGATATTTTGTTAGTCGCGCAATTTGTAGGGAACAGTATTCACCCTCCAAGCGTTCCAAAAGTGTTTATAGATTTTATAATAATTTAATTTAATCTTTCATTCTTTAAGTAAGATATTAAAATTAATTCCAAAATAATAATTTTCCAAAAGAACAATTTATTCTATAATTAACTCTGAGTTCAGAGGGTTAATTTTTACGTGTTTTATAAATAAATAATGTTCAATCATCACAAAGTAATAAATAAAGATAAATAATGTAGGAACATTCGACATGAAACATTTAAATTAGCGGATCCGATCCGCTATTTCTTGTGTCATTTGAAATATGTGTTTTTCAAATAAATATGAAATGTATACCTACCTACTTAATACCTATTCAGAGGATAAGATAATAAGTTGATTCCTTAATTTACCGAAGTGATTTATGTATTACAAAAGATTTGCTAAACGTAAGCCTTTTATGATTTTTTGTTCAAACCAAAGTAGCGGGAATCCATTGATGCGCAGTGTAATGTTTGCCTTTTAACAACTGGGAATACAATGTGTTTATAGAGCTTTCAATTGTTTATAGAGTTTTCAACTGCTGACTTAAGAATATTTAACTATTCCCAGATAACAATTAGGTAAATTTTTATGAGTTACTACGTAAGAACTTGAAAAGTCTTTCACATTGACTGGGATATTTAACCCTTTTGGCTTATTTCTGATTCGGTTTAACTCAGGTAGTGCGTTATTGCGAAATTATCAGCCCGCAAGTCGCGGGATGGAAGCTGCTGGTTCACAAATGTATATAATTATAATTGATATTGAAGGCGTAAAAACCACTGGGTCATGGATAATTGGATTTTGTAGTAGTTTTTTAAGGAATAATTTACCATGTTTATGGCGTTAACTTTGTGGTTGGACATAATAATTCATTTATGGCTACAGTTATGGTGGGATACAGTTATAGTGGTCTCAGTTAACGCCACCATAACTTTAGCCACGCCCCTGTTCAAACATTTATTTGTCTGCTAAAATAAATTATGCTAGAGAAAAAATAGTTTGCGTCCGTCCTGATGGAAGATACAGTGGTATCGAAACCGGTAGATGTAGAGTTACTAGTTAAGTGGTTACAAAGTTGTTCAATTAATTAAAATTAATGATAATTTACCAGTTAAGTTACAAATATATTTCATTTTAAGGGATATTCCCATATAGTTGGAACTTTCTCCATCGATTTCTCTTCTGCGTCAGATCGTTTACTTGTCGCCCACTGGCGCATTTTTTCTAGGCAATCCATTCCTTCTATTTTTTTTTATTTACTGTGGTTACACATAAATTATGCTGGAGGATATGAAAATTTTATGTATTTTGCTACTATACAGTTGAAAATTAAATTGAATTGAATAGAGGGTAGAGAGAGTCTTTCACCAGAGAATAGAAGTTCACGCGCGTTTCTGTCATTCTCATTTTGACTTTTTTTTATTAAGTTTTATCTTTCTAATTTATATAATGCTTTGTTTTTTTAAATATTTATATTTAATCTGCTGTTGCGATTGGTTGTTTCGATAGGGCTATTATTTTCCTTATTTCTTGTTCGCGTCTGCCATTTTGAAATATATAATTTAAACTTTCATAATAATCCCTTTTTGCCATTTATAACTTACAATTAATTAATAAAAGTATTAGAAATGATTTTTAACTGAAATTTTTTATTTTTTCTACAATTTTACTGTTTATTCAAAACTATCATAAAACATATAAAAGTAAAATATGCGCCCAGTGAGGCCAGCATTATGAATAAGACTGCGTATAACAAATTTATAAATAAATAAAAGTATTATATTTATTATTCATTTAAAGTACATTATTTTAACAACAAACTAATTGTAATAAATAACATTACAATAAATTTAGTATTTAAAATATGTATAGAACATTTTAGTTATTTAAAGTTTTAAGCCGTATTAAATTTAAAAAAAAACGATTAAACCTTGCTCCAAATCATTCATTTTATATGAAAATATTGCGCATTAACTCTATGCATCACACTTTTCTATTTTAACAAAATTGACAAATATTTTTATGTTTCTTGTTTTTTTTAATCATATTTTACTTTTACAGATAATTTTCTTCTGCTCTTCGGCGTCAATAATTGGCGCCTTCGAATGCAAAAGTCATGGAAGGTTCCTTGATAACACAGTGGCCAACTGTAGAGGATATATCGTGTGCACTGAATCTGATGGAGTCAATTTAACACTAAATTTCACATGTCCTGGAACATCAATATTCAACCCGAGCACATCGCACTGCGAATATGGAGGAAACTATATTTGCGATATGGCGCAAAGCAGCACAGACGGTATAGTTAAGAGAGAACGAGATTCGTATGAAAGTGATGTAAGTGATTCAGATGTACCTATAGAAATTCGAAATGAAAATGATATGAGAAGTGCAATAAGACAAGAAGAGTATTTTACCTGTACAGAACTCGGAAAATTCCCTGATGATTCAAAAAAAGATTGCAAATCATATTTTTTATGTGTAAAACCATTAATGGGAAATAAACTATTACAAATAAATATGACATGTTCTGGATCAATGAAATTCGACCCAGTTTTGAAAAGTTGTTCGAATTCGTATACTTGCCCGATGCCCACTACAACAACACAGAGTCCAGCAACTATTACCGAAAAAATAACAACAAGCATTATTTCTTCACTTGAGCCAGAATATACCACAGATGGGGTAACATCAACTGCAGGCAGCACAACATCAGAAGATACAACGACCATACGATCACCTAAAACTACACTAGCCACAACCGTTAACGAACCCTCAATAATCGGTCAATCAACTACAGACCAACTACCTGCAACAACACTAACTTCAACCGCGAATGTACCCCCAACAACCGGTCAATCTACAACTAATCAACCACCTCCAACAACATTAATCCCAACCGTTAATGTACTCTCTACAACCAGTCAATCTACAGATCAACCGCCTACATCAACACTAACTTCAACCGTTTCTGTGCCCTCAACAACTGATCAATCTAATACAAATCAACCACCTGCAACAACACCAACCTCAACCGTAAATATATCTACAACCAATCAATCTACAGATCAATCGCCTATATCAACACTAACTTCAACCGTTAATGTACCCTCAACAACCGGTCAACCTGCTTCAAATCAACCACCCGCAACAACACTAACTCCAACTATCAATTTATCCTCAACAACTGATCAATCTACAGTTCAATATCCTGCATCAACGCCAGACTCAACACTAACTTCAACCGTTTCTGTGCCCTCAAAAACTGATCAATCTACAGCTCAGCCCCCTGCAACAACACCAACCTCATCCGTTTATATACCATCTACAACCGGTAAATCTACAGATCAACCGCCTGTTACAACACTAACCCCAACCGTTAACGTACCCTCAACAACCGGTCAACCTACTTCAAATCAACCATCCTCAACAACACTAACCTCAACCGTTAATTTGCCCTCTACAACCGGACAATCTACAGATCAACCGCCAACATCAACACTAACTACCGTTAATGTACCCTCAACAACCGGTCAACCTATTACAAATCAACCACCTCCAACAACACTAACCTCAACCGTTAATATACCCTCCACAACCGGTCAATCTACAGATCAACCGCCTACATCAACACTAACTACCGTTAATGTACCCTCAACAACGGGTCAACCTACTACAAATCAACCACCTCCAACAACACAAACCTCAACCGTCAATATACCCTCTACAACCGGTCAATCTACAGATCAACCGCCTGTTACAACACTAACCTCAACCGTTAATGTACTTTCAACAACCAGTCAACCTACTACAAATCAACCACCCACAACGACACTAACTCCAACCGTTAATGTACCCTCTACAACCAGCCAATCTACAGATCAACCGCCTTCATCGACACTTAGTTCAACCGTTAATATACTTTCAACAACCAGTCAACCTACAACAAATCAATCACCCACAACGACACTAACCCCAACCGTTAATGTACCCTCTACAACCATTCAATCTACAGATCAACCGCCTTCATCAACACTAACTTCAACCGTAAATATACCCTTAACTACCGGTCAACCTACTACAAATCAACCACCCGCAACAACACTAACCTCAACCGTAAATGTGCCCTCTACAACTGGACTATCTACAGTTCAACCGTCTGCAACAACACTTACTTCAACTGTTTCTGTGCCCTCAACAACTGATCAACATACAATTCAACCGCCTGCAACAATACCAACCTCAACCGTTAATATACCATCTACATACAGTCAATCTACGGATCAACCGCCTACATCAACATTAACTTCAACCGCAAATGTACCCTCAACAACCGGTCAACCTACTACAATTCAACCACCTGCAACAACACTAACCTCAACCGTTAATGTACTTTCAACAACCAGTCAACCTACTACAAATCAACCACCCACAACGACACTAACTCCAACCGTTAATGTACCCTCTACAACCAGCCAATCTACAGATCAACCGCCTTCATCGACACTTACTTCAACCGTTAATATACTTTCAACAACCAGTCAACCTACAACAAATCAATCAACCACAACGACACTAACCCCAACCGTTAATGTACCCTCTACAACCATTCAATCTACAGATCAACCGCCTTCATCAACACTAACTTCAACCGTAAATATACCCTTAACTACCGGTCAACCTACTACAAATCAACCACCCGCAACAACACTAACCTCAACCGTAAATGTGCCCTCTACAACTGGACTATCTACAGTTCAACCGTCTGCAACAACACTTACTTCAACTGTTTCTGTGCCCTCAACAACTGATCAACATACAATTCAACCGCCTGCAACAATACCAACCTCAACCGTTAATATACCATCTACATACAGTCAATCTACGGATCAACCGCCTACATCAACATTAACTTCAACCGCAAATGTACCCTCAACAACCGGTCAACCTACTACAATTCAACCACCTGCAACAACACTAACCTCAACTGATAATGTGCCCTCTACAACCGGACAATCTACAGATCAACCGCCTGTTACAACACTAACCTCAACCATTAGTCTACTTTCAACAACCAGTCAACCTACTACAAATCAACCACCCGCAACAACACTAACATCAACCGTAAATGTGCCCTCTACAACTGGACTATCTACAGATCAACCGTCTGCAACAACACTTACTTCAACTGTTTCTGTGCCCTCAACAACTAATCAACATACAATTCAAACGCCTGCAACAATACCAACTTCAACCGTTAATATACCCTCTACAACCAGTCAATCTACAGATCAACCGCCTACATCAACACTAACTACCGTTAATGTACCCTCAACAACGGGTCAACCTACTACAAATCTACCACCCACAACGACACTAACCCCAACCGTTAATGTACCCTCTACAACCAGTCAATCTACAGATCAACCGCCTACATCAACACTAACTACTGTTAATGTACCCTCGACAACCGGTCAACCTACTACAAATCAACCACCTCCAACAATACTAACCTCGACTATACCCTCTACAACCGGTCAATCTACAGATCAGCCGCCTGTTACAACACTAACCTCAACCGTTAATGTACTTTCAACAACCAGTCAACCTACTACAAATCAACCACCCACAACGACACTAACTCCAACCGTTAATGTACCCTCTACAACCATTCAATCTACAGATCAACCGCCTACATCAACACTTACTTCAACCTTTAATGTACCCTCAACAACCGGTCAACCTACTACAAATCAACCACCTCCAACAACACTAACCTCAACTGTTAATATACCCTCTACAACCGGTCAATATACAGATCAACCGCCTGTTACAACACTAACTCCAACCGTTAATGTACCCTCAACAACCGGTCAACCTACTTCAAATCAACCATCCTCAACAACACTAACCTCAACCGTTAATGTGCCCTCTACAACTGGACTATCTACAGTTCAACCGTCTGCAACAACACTAACTTCAACCGTTAATGTACGCTCAACAACCGGTCAACCTATTACAAATCAACCACCTGCAACAACACTTACCTCAACTGATAATGTGCCCTCTACAACTGGACTATCTACAGATCAACCGTCTGCAACGACACTTACTTCAACTGTTTCTGTGCCCTCAACAACTGATCAACATACAATTCAACCACCTGCAACAACACCAACCTCTACCGTTAATATACCATCTACAAACAGTCAATCTACAGATCAACCGCCTACATCAACACTTACTTCAACCTTTAATGTACCCTCAACAACCGGTCAACCTACTACAAATCAACCACCTCCAACAACACTAACCTCAACTGTTAATATACCCTCTACAACCGGTCAATATACAGATCAACCGCCTGTTACAACACTAACTCCAACCGTTAATGTACCCTCAACAACCGGTCAACCTACTTCAAATCAACCATCCTCAACAACACTAACATCAACCGTTAATTTGCCCTCTACAACGGGACAATCTACAGATCGACCGCCTACATCAACACTAACTTCAACCGTTAATGTACGCTCAACAACCGGTCAACCTATTACAAATCAACCACCTGCAACAACACTAACCTCAACTGATAATGTGCCCTCTACAACTGGACTATCTACAGATCAACCGTCTGCAACAACACTTACTTCAACTGTTTCTGTGCCCTCAACAACTGATCAACATACAATTCAACCACCTGCAACAACACCAACCTCTACCGTTAATATACCATCTACAAACAGTCAATCTACAGATCAACCGCCTACATCAACACTTACTTCAACCTTTAATGTACCCTCAACAACCGGTCAACCTACTACAAATCAACCACCTCCAACAATACTAACCTCGACTATACCCTCTACAACCGGTCAATCTACAGATCAGCCGCCTGTTACAACACTAACCTCAACCGTTAATGTACTTTCAACAACCAGTCAACCTACTACAAATCAACCACCCACAACGACACTAACTCCAACCGTTAATGTACCCTCTACAACCATTCAATCTACAGATCAACCGCCTTCATCAACACTAACTTCAACCGTAAATATACCCTTAACTACCGGTCAACCTACTACAAATCAATCACCCGCAACAACACTAACCTCAACCGTAAATGTGCCCTCTACAACTGGACTATCTACAGTTCAACCGTCTGCAACAACACTTACTTCAACTGTTTCTGTGCCCTCAACAACTGATCAACATACAATTCAACCGCCTGCAACAATACCAACCTCAACCGTTAATATACCATCTACAAACAGTCAATCTACGGATCAACCGCCTACATCAATATTAACTTCAACCGCAAATGTACCCTCAACAACCGGTCAACCTACTACGATTCAACCACCTGCAACAACACTAACCTCAGCTGATAATGTGCCCTCTACAACCGGACAATCTACATATCAACCGCCTGTTACAACACTAACCTCAACCGTTAGTCTACTTTCAACAACCAGTCAACCTACTACAAATCAACCACCCGCAACAACACTAACATCAACCGTAAATGTGCCCTCTACAACTGGACTATCTACAGATCAACCGTCTGCAACAACACTTACTTCAACTGTTTCTTTGCCCTCAACAACTGATCAACATACAATTCAAACGCCTGCAACAATACCAACTTCAACCGTTAATATACCCTCTACAACCAGTCAATCTACAGATCAACCGCCTACATCAACACTAACTACCGTTAATGTACCCTCAACAATGGGTCAACCTACTACAAATCTACCACCTCCAACAACACTAACCTCAACCGTCAATATACCCTCTACAACCGGTCAATCTACAGATCAACCGCCTGTTACAACACTAACCTCAACCGTTAATGTACTTTCAACAACCAGTCACCCTACTACAAATCAACCACCCACAACGACACTAACCCCAACCGTTAATGTACCCTCTACAACCAGTCAATCTACAGATCAACACCCTGCAACAACACCAACCCCAACCGTTAATGTACCCTCAATAACCAGTCAACCTACCACAAATCAATCATCTGAAACAACACTAACCCCAAACGTTAATTTACCGTCTACAATCGGTCAATCCACAGATCAACCGCCTGCAACAACACTAACCTCAACCGTTAGTGTACCTTTAACAACCGTTCTATCTACTACAGATCAACCAACTGCAACAATATTAACGTCAACCGTTAATTTACCCTCAACAACCATTCAATCAACCACACTTCAAACTCGCACAACTGATCTGACTGCATTGACTTCATCCATAAGTTTACCTTCAACAACCAGTCAGGATACTACGGTTCATCCACCTACAATTGATCATACTACACAAACTCCAACCATTAATATTCCACCAACAACTGCTCCATCTACTTCGATAGAAAGCTCAACGTCAAACATTGATCATACCTCAACAACAGCAACTGCAATACTGACCTCTATCATTGACTTCAATTCCTCCACCTTTACCACAGACCTAACAGTTCCTACTTCGACCAAAGATGATGCAACAATACCTATTCATTATACAACAGTTTATATTTCATCTTCTACACATGTTTCTTCGGTGAAACCTTTTACTTGTACAACGATCGGTCGTTTCCCTAACCCTCTAGTCCCAAATTGTAAAGCTTATATTTTGTGCTCTAGTATAGGAAACCATGGTCTCGTTGCGTTTTATTTTAATTGTTCTTCCACTACTGTTTTCGACCCTTCTTCTGCAAAATGCGTTAGTTCATCAAATTATGCCTGCACATCCAATCCAACATCAAGTTCTCTTAAAACATCGATAACTCCTGAAGCAACAACTAGTTTACCACACACAACAGAAATTATCAGTTCAACAAATAAGCCTTTCACGTGTAATACTGTAGGACGTTTTCCAGATCCATCAGTGAGCGACTGCAGGAGATATATTCTGTGTGTTCAGACAGGATCTCAGCTGCAGCAGTTCTCATTTGGCTGTCCTTTGTCAACTGTATTTAATCCTTCGGAATCTAAATGCACGTCCACACAGTCCTACACCTGTCCAATGAGTACTTCAACAACAAAAATTTCTTCAACATCATCCCCAACCACTATGGCAACAACTCCGTTGGAGTCATTTACATGCATTGCAGAAGGCCAATTTCCAAACCCGCTAAGTAAGGGTTGCAAAGGTTACGTAAGTTGTACAAAAACATCTAGTGGAAAATTTCTATCAAGTTATCACAGTTGTCCGGGAACAAGTATATTTAATCCAACTTCCTCGAAATGCACATCATCTGATGTTTTTGAATGCCCAGATAGTCCAAACCCTACAAATTCTGTACCATCTTCCACAACCGTATCGAATGACTTCATTTGTCCAGCTACCGGAAGATATCCTGATATTTCTGCAGCAGATTGTCGGGGCTATATATTGTGTCAACGTATTGCTAGCGGTGCTTTTACTCAAATAAAGTTTGGGTGTCCATTAAAGACGGCATTTGATCCAATATTAACATTATGTACATCAAATTACATTTGTCCAGTTGCATCAACTACACCAATTGCACTAACCACACCAATTGCACTAACCACACCTATTGCACTAACCACACCTATTGCACTAACCACACCTATTGCACTAACCACATATAGTGTTACGGTACCACCTCAATCAACTACAAACATTCCAACCACCAACCCACCAACAACCTCCGCCGTATCGAATGACTTCATTTGCCCAGCTACCGGAAAATATCCTGACATTTCCACTGCAAATTGTCGAGGCTATATATTGTGTCAACGTATTGCTGGTGGTGCTTTCACTCAAATAAAGTTTGGATGTCCATTAAAAACGGCATTTGATCCAATATTGACATTATGTACTTCAAATTATATTTGTCCGGTTGCATCAACTACACCAATTGCACTAACAACACATCTCGTAATAGTACCATCTCAATTAACTACAATTGTTTCAAACACCAATATACCAACAACCACCACGACATCAACTTCAACCACATCGACGACGTCGACAACTACAAGGACAACTACTAAGACAACGACTGCTCCTGCATTCCGCTGTACAGCAAGCGGAAGGTTTGCTGACCCCACTGTAGCAGATTGCAAGGGATATATTTTATGTTCATATGTTTCCGGATCTTTTGTACAATACAAATACATATGTTCTAATACGTCGAAATTTAACCCAATGTCTTCAAAATGTGAGGCAAATTACGTTTGCCGTTAATATGAATGTGCTAACTTGTATTTTTTAACTAACCTGAAATTGTTGAATCAATGAAAAATTATTTTGTATTTCAATTTCATTTACTTTTGTTATGAATGTACGTGTATTAATATGAGTATATATAAATTAATCAATTGAATTATTTTTCCATGGAATATAAAACTTTTACAAACTTATAATAAATAATTAACCTTCAACGATAAGATCAGGCTAAAATCCACCCAGGATTGTCGTGCTAATAATGGTAATGATGATTTATTTATTTATGTTTACATAAAATTATATTTTGTAGTTTAGATTTAGAAAGTTTATTAAGGGTCTATTTGATATACCAAAAATTTGATCGTAATTAAGGTTTGTTTATTATGTAACTTATAGTAAGAATTAATTTAAAAATATACCAATAGGTATAATGTCTAAATATGTTCTATCTCAATTAGCCAGAACATGAAAATACATTTAATCAATGCGATTTTAATTTTACCATTGTTAATGTAGCCTGATAAAGGAAAGATTACTGTGCTGTATTCCATGATGGTTACCAATAAAACATACATGTAATATGTTACAAAATTATATTATTATATGTACATGGGTATACTGTTCATGTCTGCATATACGAATTTTTAATATTTTAATCTCGTATATATCACGTACGTACAAAATTAGTTCTAGACGGAAATTTTAAATTTTATTTTACATTTTTTTATGGGGCAGATTTATTGTACATTTTGGTGGCCACTTGTTTAAAGACAAGACTAATATCACAATAAGCATAGTAAGCGAAAAGAAATTATAGATTACGACCCAGAAATATATAGATATTCATGACTTCGTGTATACTCGATCTTTGTCGGATCGACTTGCTTGAGCTTGAGCTTGAGCTTGAGGCCTGCTATAATTTATAGTTTATCCAAAGATATCATCTCTATGTATATATTTTACTATTTATTATTATTATTATCTACGAGTACCTCTATAATATACGAAGTCGTGAATATCCGATGGCAGCCGAGCACAATCGGATTTACCAGTGTTTTTTAGCCATAAAAGTTTCTGGGCCTTATTTTTCTGTTCGCTTCTATCTATCTTCTATCTTTCTGTTATCTCAATGTTCATCAATCTTCTAGAAGGCACCTCGCATATGTAACTAGACTATAAATTCACTCTATACAATATTGTTTTTACATTACTTTACCTCTTTCTACTATTCTGCTTACCAAATGTGTTTATAGTTAAAAATTTACTGATATGGTAAAAATTGTATACTTTATTGATATATTAAGAATTGTGCACTGTATTCTTAAAGAATACAGATAATAAATATTTTTGTAATTAACTTTTTATGATGTTAGTGAAACGTTGAATAAATTCACTAAAGTCGCATCTTTTTTATTTTACACCTTCCCTTATGAAAATTTTGCCTGGTTTTGTTTGAAATGTTTTTGAAAATGATTGAACGATTGATTGATTTGGAAATAATATATAAAAAATGCCACAGGGACGAAGCTATTTATAAGATGTATCGAAGTCTTTATAGGGTGACCCAGGGGTTGTGACCTGTATGAGCTGGCCTGTATGACTTGTATTCCACAATAAAAACATCCACACATTATCAATTTTTTAATATATGCTCTAAATCACTTTCTTTCGAATATTCATACAGGGTGTCTCACAGCTAGTTGCAAAAATTTTACTGGTGCATATCTGCTTTGATAATGAGTCGAAAATGTTCAAGAAATAGTTATTCAGAAATGTCATCATCATCATCATTCTTGGCACTACAACCCTTGGTGGGTCTTGGCCTCCTCAATAATTTTCCTCCATTCATCTCAGTCTAGTGCCAGCTCTCTCCAGTTCCGAAGCTCAAAGGCAGAAATGTCTTTGAGGACGTTGTCACTCCATCTTAATTTTGGCCTTCCTAAGCTCCTTCGCCCTATTGGCCTTGAGTTCAGCAGGAACTTTGGTGCTTGATGCATTTGATCCATTTTGACGTTTGTAGTCGATCGGCTGCATAGAAATCGTGTTTCCGTATTATCTGTGCTATTCTGAAAATAGCAATATTGGGATGTCAAATCTTTATCCCAATCTTGATAGGTATGTATAAAATTGTATTGCCGCCAATTTTCACGTTTTAAGTTTGACGTGTTTGAAATTAATGAATTAAATCAATCAGAAAGCTCTAAAACGTAAATAAACGTTAAATTATTCATAATTACGAATAATGAGCTTTCTAAATTATTTATTTTTTATTAAATTTATTTGGTAATTGTACAAACTTAAAGAGTGTATTCAATATAGTATAATTAATACACATTTATATTACACGCTTACCCACTTTTAAATGAGAATTTATTCTCGTGTTTAAAAGTGGGGGCATTGTCATATATGTATATATCTATTATTAATGAAATCGTTAGTGTAAGTCAATTGGCGTCAATTCGGCAGAGCGACAAGCGGTGAGAAGCGCCGGCTACTCTACAAAGCGGCTGAGCGGTAACTTCTGTCAGTCGCCGTGCCGTCATACTTATTTTAAGTGAAAACGTCAGACATTTATGGAAATTTCATTTATTGAATGTCGAGAGGAAATATGGCGTTCACCCGATAGACAGGAGTAGAAGGGTTTACAGAGAGTACCAGCATTTGTTTAATAATTTAACGAAACTCGATTTTTTGAATATACAAGGATGTCTATACAATACTTTTTCCCACAGTTTATTCATAATCACACCATTTTTAAAATCATTTTCTGTCATTCCACAAACATGTCAAACTTTGCATATTAGATATTAAAATCTCACACTCGAGATCCGTTAACTTTATTTTATCTGACATTGTTTTGTAAGAGAGCTTCAACACAAACTACAATATCTCTGCAAATAGTTTCCCATAGAAAAATTGACAGAAAAAAAACAGACGCTTGAGCGGTGAGCGAAATTTAATGTCCGGGAACAGCGGCGAGCGGCGAAGTGTGAGCGGCAAGCGGTGCCGCCCTGCCGCTCTTGCTTATCGTAGCCTGCTACTACCCCATCTCTACCATGCTCAAACAAACAAAAACGTGAGCGGCACCGCTTCATAGACAAGAGCGGCACTCTTGTCTATGTCTGCCGCTCTGCCGCTCGCCGCTCACCGCTCGCCGCTCGTATCGTACCCGGGGCCTAAGACATTAGATTAAATAAGTAAGATATAGACAAAGAAATATTAGATTAAGTTATAAAAATTAAGACATTAAATTAAGTAAGTAAGATGTAAACAATACAAGAATACAAAAATGTAAGACATTAGATTAAGTAAATAAGATACAAATAAGTAAACATTAAATTAAGTTATAAAAATTAATAATTAAGATGGTATTGTAATAAAATTTAAAAGTATATATAGATTGTTTTGGATAAGATTTTTTCATTGCGTTATTTTGATGGTTTTTGTAGAAGATTCTTCAACTTAGTCTTGAATTTTCTATAATTTTTTTCCGTCTTCATTTCATTGGGAAGAGCATTAAAGAATGATACTTATTGATAGGAGAAATGGTGTTGGGCTGTGCTAGAATTATATTTAGCTATTAAAATATTTCCAGCTGATCTCGGTCTATTACTAAAACATCCAAATGTTCTATTATTGATATACATTTTGTGAATTTGAAGTATCGCAAATTTTTTATACATTTGATTAATATTTGGGACGTTAAAAATGTTGAAAAGTTCCCTTGCTGGGAATATTGAGGGTTTCCTCAAAATCACTTCGATAATTACTCTCTGAATTACTTCCACTGGTAGTATATTAGACTTAAAGGTAAGGCAAACGGAAAGTATACCACCTTAAGCATGTTTACTGATAAGATATTTCGCAGCCTTATGAATAGGTATATGAGTTTTCTCATCCTAGTGACTGTGAAATATATTTGCTCTTTCCATTTTATATTGCTGTCAATTATGACACCCAAGTATTTTATACTGCTCTCACCAGAGCCAGACAGACAACCAGACAAAATTGATTGATTGAATTCATTGATTGGTTGATGAATTGAAAGATTGAACAGACAGAATGATTGAATTCATTAATTTCAAACCTGTAAAACATAAAACGTCAAAAAAACGGTGTCACAATGTTATAGAACAACTGTCAAGATACAGAAATAGCAATATTGGTTAGTTCAGAATACGGATGAATATGTCATTGTCCGCGCTTCGATATTGAACATTGAAATAAATATATCGCCATCTCTTTTTAACGTGCCCTTTTTACTCATGCAATTATCACGGCCTGAATGACGAAATCTCATGTCACCTGATATCACATTCGGATTATTTGTGATAACCGTCTTGAAAGAGCACGATCATATTACCGAACTCCTCGATATTTCACACTTCTAATGTGAATGTCCAGCCTTAAACGCATTTTTTAAATGTATGTAATATTTTTAAATTAAATAAATTATTTAATTTATTTCATTTATATATTTATTTATTCCATAATTATAATATATACTTAGTAAATTACTCAGTAATACACCTAAGTGGTTAAGGCTTTTCTATTTTTTTTTGTTTTTCTTTCCCTCCCGCTGATATATTTCCAATGCAAATCTGTACCGTTCGACCGATCGGACTCAAATTTTGCAAATATTCTTTAGGAACTGGCAGGTAACGAAGACGACTTTTCCCTTTCCCCTTTACCCTAACCCCTCCACTGTTATATCTTCACTACAAATCTACCGTATGACCGATCTGACCCAGATTTTGTATACGTTCCCCCCCTCCCTTCTTACCACACCATCACACCTGATATATTTTTGTACAAATCTACAATGTTTGCCGATCTGATCCAAATTTTGCATTCTTATTCCTTAGGTCACGGCGGAACACATAGATCACAATTCCTTCCTGGACATCCCATCCATCCCAGCCTAGATTAAATGGATCCTTTTTTTTTATTAGAGACTACGAAACAATGAAACCTTTGTGTCCCCCCACAAACTTATATTTAACTAAATCCTTAACGTAATCACTAAAGCCAGCTTATACGGGTCATAAGCCCTGGGCCACCCTATAAAGAATTCCATACTTCAAGATTCTATCGGGCTACTACAATATTCCTAATATGACAGATATGTTTGCATTTAACACTAATGTGGGCTTTCGAGGACATCATCTGAAGTTGAACAAGTCTCGGTTCGGTGTAACCCAAGAAAGCATGCATTAAGCAATAGAGTGGTCAATATGTGGAACAGTTTGCCTGAGGGCGTTGTGTCTGCAGCCAGTGTCAACCAATTTAAGAATAGGCTGGATATTCAAATGAGAGACAGTGATATGGGCCTATCAGCTTAAGCTGCCTGCCCATTATCAATAATAATAATAATAATAATAATACACATTTTCCATAAAAATAACTTCATCTCTTGAGACTTCTATAATTTATATTAATAAAAAAATATTATTTCCAAAAGTATAAGGAGTTTTGTATAAATTATCAATGATAAAAATGCATAATAAAAATGTACAATAGCATATGCCGGGCATCAGTGCAGTGCGTGCGGTTGGTAATGTCCTTATAATAATTCAGCATAAAATTACAGTTAATCATTCAAAACATTGTTGAACAGAGAAAAATGTTTATTTTTTACTGAATCGTCAAACAATACTCATAGTTTGCACAAGTGTGTCAAACCACACAATATACCAAAAAACGAGGTGTCCAGGTAAAATATGGTGGAGGCCACATCATTTCGTTTTTTTGTGATGTCATCATTTAAATTTAAAAAATACCTGGTAATTTTATCATAGATCTCATTCGAATTATGTTTTGCAGGTCTTCTTTGATTGATTTCTTCGCCTCAAAACCCATAAACTTCTCAACAACATTAGGTATGTTGGATTCGCACTCTTTTTCTAATCTGTCTTGCTACCGATAACTGAGAAATAAAATTTAGAATATGTGTCCAAGTTAGAACATATTTAATGATTAAATTGAAAAATACAAACTATATTACCGTACGTGAGTTTAATAATAATTTTAAATTTTACTACTTAAGTATTTAGACTAACAGAATCTCTCATCGACAGGTGGAGTATTAAACTGACTGCTTTCAAATATATCTATATTTTTTTACATATATTTGAAAGTAATAATTGAATGCGTCACCTGTCGGTTAGAGATTCTATTATTCTCTAAACTTTGAATATTTAATTATTATTAAACTCACTTAGAGATAACATCATTGTTTATGTTCTTCACCTAATTTAATGATTATCTCTACAATGCTAACGCCAAATTCATCAATAATGGAATAGTTTTGTTCAGCAAGTAGGTACCCCAGTAAAACCGCAATAATTTTATAATATTTTTAATGCTCTCAATTTAAATTTTGTGGTACAAGTCGTTCTCCTGATGATGTTGAATACGACTTTAACAAAACGTCGAGAATCGTTTCTCGGAAAAACATTCGGTTCGTATAAAATATCCGCAACCATTTACAGTTAGATATGTCTAACGACCGTAATAATTGTGTATAACCATACACACATGTGAATACGATTAATAACTTTGACGGCAAATGTGAATCCTTAGGTTATTCAGAAACGATCAGGTATCTAGGTGTTACCATTGATGATAAGCTTAGATGGGAAGACCATAGACAAGCTAACAGTTAAGCTTCGAAGACTTATATATTGCTTCAAAGTACTAAGGGATGTTCTGAATCTCAAACAATTAAGAAACATGTACTTTGCACTCTGCCAGAGTAACATAATTTATGGTATAATGAGCTGGGGTGGAGCAGCTATCACAATAATAGACCCACTGATAAAGGTACAAAAAGCTATATTACGAGTTATTTTTCAAAAAGTCCTTCTATCATGAATCTGAGCCTCTTTTCCAAAAACTGAAGGTTCTAAATATAAGGCAATTATTTACAAAATTACTATTAAAAATTTGCAAGAAACTAATAAACTGCAATATATCAATCATCAGATCCGTACAAGAGCAACAATTTTACGAAAAGTTTGGAAGTTGCGTATATGAAAACTTATTTTGCTCAAAGCCATGCAATTTTCTTAGGATCACGCATGTATAACAAATTACCAAAAGAGATCACAATTACAAAACATCTAAAATTCCGTGCATTGCTGACTGAATGGCTATTCAATATTGGGAGAAACCAACTGGAAGAGATGCTCAAATGAACAATACTGTCGCAGTACAGGTTGTGGAGAAACGAGGTCTGAATAAAGAAGAAAGAAGAAACATCATTATCTCTAAAATTGATACCTGGAAGAGGCCTCAGATGATTTGATGATAACCGATGATCCCATGATCGACGATCGTTGATCACTCATTAATGACACTTACTCTGTACTTACTGACATTTAGGTACTCTATACTTTTGTTCTTATATTATCAACCTTGGAATTAATTTACTTATTTACACTTTTATTTGTTCATATACGTATATACTTTTTATTTAATTTACTTTACTTTACTTATCTTTTTATTCTTATATACTTTATTTCTTATATTTTTACTACTTTACTTTACTTTCTTCTTATTCTTTTAATAACGCTACCATGAAATTAGACATTTTAATGACGTCCCAATGAATGGAATGGCTACTTACCTCACTTGTACTCACAGGTAACTTATGTACCTAGCGAGGTAGGTAACGATAAAAGCCTGCACAAAAAAAAATTGTACTTATTACTATCTTACTCATATTCTCACCATTAATCATGCTTGATGCAAGCTGTTATTAAAAAAAAGATGTTATCTAGCTAATAAATGCCGATTTATCGGCACTGAAACTGAAAAACTGAATAACCTTAACTCTTTAATAACTTTGTGTTGTTTTTTTCTTTACTGGTAATCACCGGGATTGATACCAGGCACCTCCAAAACTTTTTTGATATCAAAAAGAGGTAATCGGTATCGATTCCGCTACCTCAAGCATGTTAAGATATGCGGAATATAAAAAATAAACATAAATTCAGTTAAATAAATCCAAAACTCCGGTCCCCCGCGTGACAGGCGGGGGTGAACATTGCACTACCTATGAATACTATTGGAGGGTGAAAATATATATTAGTTTTAAGGTTTGCAAAGGGTAACTAATTATCAAATAAAATTGAATATCACCTTTAAAATTTAATGCTGAGAATGTAAATATTAAATTACATACTCACATTTTTTGTAAATCCTTAAGGCGATCGTCTAGCAGAATGAGCAAATTTCACCATTTTTTCTCATATCTTCTCTTGTGTTTTTTATCACATTTTTATAGGAAAATATCTCATTTTAAAGTTTATTCATCAGGTTACATATATTTTAAATACGAATGTATTATTAAAATGTCACAAACTAAATTATATAATTGATTAATAAATTACCAAACATTCTATGTTTGAAAAATAAAGAAAATTGCTCCGCTTGTGGGCCTTTTATGACTGAATGGCGTGTTGAGTTGTCTTTTTTATTATTATCAATAATATTACATAATATTAATAATATCAATAATATTTTTATTATTATCAATAATATTACAAAGTAAACGATTATCTTAAATTTATTACAATTATAGAAAAATCTGTTGGTTTGTTTACATGCAATTTATGTTTTAAACAACAGTGTTTTTTAAATTATTTTTATTTTTTGTGTATTTTTTTCAATCCTTTTTAAATAGTTAATAACTTTTTTCTTTAATAAATTAAAGGAATAGACATTATTTTTTTTAAATTAACACAAAAAAATCAAAAAATTATTCTCGATTTCAGATTTTAGCTATTTAATCAAGGCACTGCGTATTGTGTTATAAATACGTTGCGTCTTGATTAAATATCTAAAATCAGGAATATCGACAAAGATTTTTTTGTTTGTTTTTATTGTAAAATTATAATATCTATTCTTTTGACTATTGAAGTAAAAAAGTTGTCAACCATGTAAAAAGAGTTGAAAAAACCCACAAAAAATATAATTTTTTAAAACATAAATTGCATGTAAACAAACTAACAGATTTTGCTATAATTGTAATAAATTTAAGATAATTGTTTACTTTGTAATATTATTGAATAAAAAAGACAACTCAACACGCCATTCAGTCATAAAAAGCCCACAAAGTGGAGCAATTTTATTCATTTTTAAAACGTCGAAGGTTTGGTAATTTATTAATCAATTATATAATTTAGTTTATAACATTTTAATAAAATATTGGTATTTACAATATGTGTAACCTGATGAATAAATTTTAAAATGAGATATTTCCCTATAAAAATGTGATAAAAAACGCAAGAGAAGATATGAGAAAAAATTGTGAAATTTGCTCATTCTGCTAGACGATCACCTTAGAGTCTACGATACTCAAAGTACTTAACAACGACCGCCTATTCTACGCGTACAAGTGCATCAGCTCTAAAGCTTTCACCCTTTTACTAACTACCTTATTGTAATAAAAAACTAACCCATAAAAACCAAGTTTTTACAATACTCCCTTTCTTATTTTCGTGTTTCTTGTCTACCAGATGCGTCGGAGTATTTTCATATAACTTACTGAGTTGTATTAAAAAACATGATCAATGCACTTTCGTCACATATTTACGTGTTCGTTGCTATCACAGTAAGGTTTTGATAGAAAGAAATGTCATGCGTCCCCGCGGAATTACTAAGTGTCAAAAGTTGACTTATTTAAACTTTTGACAAAGGCTCTTATATTTTGAGTCAAATTATTATTATTCGTAAAGAATTGAAGAAACATATTAATAATCCAGCACTTATTTTTAAATCAATGCATATCATAATATGACGTTCACGTTAATTACGCCCACGCGCATATGTTAATTCTGCAATACTTTTCAAATCATATCTAACTAACTAACTAACTAACCATCACGCCGTTTCCCTGCAGGGGTAGGCAGAGAGGATTGAACGCCACACTCTTCTATCCTGGCACACCACTTTTGCTTCGACCACATTCATACATCTTCTCATACACGTTCTACGATTGTTGCGGCTTTTAACAGGGCCATCCTCAAATACTTGTAGTACCTGATCGTGCCAGGTCTTTCGCGGACGCCCTCTATTCCTGTTGCCTTCAACATTCGCCTCATATATTTTCTTAACCATCCTTTCCTCGTTCATACGTTCCACATGACCAAACCATCTCAGCACTCCTTTCTTTATTCTATCTACCACACTACAGCCAGCATTGCATTCACTTCTAATTTGTTCATTCCTCACTCTATCGACCAAAGATTTTCCACACAAGCGTCTTAGTGACCGCATTTCAACCGCATTCAGTCTACTTTCATTCCTCTTTTGCCAATTCCAGGCTTCACTTCCATACATAAGGGTTGGCACTAGAACGCCATTATGTACCGCTAGTCTTGCTTCTTTTGACAGATTCTTATTGGCCATAATCATATCTACATGCCGTAATATTAAACGAAAAATAATTACATAGTCTTTTTCTTGACTCATATAGAATATTGAGTTGTCAAAGCTAGACGCACATTCAAAGCTAAAAAGGATGAAACCGTTCGAAATTCACGAAATTCAATGAAACGTTCGACAAATTCATAAACAACCTTAATATATGGGAGATATCAATTGCTTTCGATAATATAATATAACATTAGTTCAAATTAAAGCAAATTTGACATGGATATGCATCTTCTACTGATTTTAAATCAAAAATATTGAGTAAAATTGACATGTTCCTCTACCATGCGGAGACCGATTTGAAAAACACACCATTTGTTGACATATATTACATGCTTTGAAAATATGTATTTTTAAATACAAATTAATATTTTTAATAAAAAAACTAACTATAAAATAGTGTTTGAGATTCAAAGTTCGTGCCTAAATACAATATAATGTTCAAAATCATTTCTTTGTATGAAAAAAAAACGCTTTAAAATAATCAAAAAACGTTAAAATTTCATGCAATTTTAAAAAATTATAACTTTATTAATATTGAACATTTCTTAATTATCTTAGTACGGATTCACGATAATAAAGTAAACTTTATACGTATTAAAAACATATTCTGCGTATGTATAAATATTCAGTAAAATTAATCTCAGCTAAGACATTAAAAAATAATGTTTTGGCCGCGGCCTGTCGATTAATCCTTATAATTTCTTAAATATTGTAAATAATGTTCAGTTTATTACTTTTGTATAAGAATAAAGGTTCTATCTAAGTTTTTGCCCTAAAAAATAGCAGTCCAGCATAGATAGGTATACTAATATTAGGTCCTTACATATGAAATTGGCGTTTAGTATGGGAGGAACATACAGCCGATTTTTTTTTATTATAATATATTTATTTAATTAAAGTATGTACCATTGCTATCTATGCACTTTTGCCATCTCATAGGTAGCTCATCGATCCCTTTACTAAAAAAACCATTCGGACGGGAATCAATAAAATCTTTGGTTTGGTTGGTTTGGACTGCCCCATCGGAATTGAATTTTTTCCTTTGCAAGAAGTTATCCAAACTTCGAAAAAAATGGTAATCTGTTGGGGCAAGGTCCGGAGAGTACGGTGGATGTCTTAGACATTCCAATTGAAGCTCCTCTAATTTGGTAGCCGTCTGTTGTGCAGTGTGTGGTCTAGCGTTATCATGAAGCAGCAGTGGCCTAGAGCGATTAACCAGCCTCGGTTGTTCAGCAGCTTGCTTTTCCATCATGGTTTGCAGTTGCTGACAATAGACATCTGCCGTAATCGTCTGGCCAGATTTAAGAAAGCTGTAGTGAACGACACCAGCACTAGTCCACCAAACGCTCACAAGTAACTTTATTCTTCGAGCCGTTTCTGCAGCACTGGTACCACGGTGGAACTCGTACTCGTAAATAACGCGATATTTCAAGTTTTTCATTTTGTAAACTGAGTGACGCAAAGAAAAAACAATTGAGGAAAAAACAAATGAATTATAATTTTCAAAACACAAATACATGAGTAAATAGCTGTATAAATTTGGATTTGGAATTCCTAACCAAAGAAAAGATATTTGAGATCAAATTTGCCAGTACGGCAAAACGCCAATTTCATATGTAAGGACCTAATATAAATAAATAATAAAAACCCTCATTTTCGTATAAAAACGCCGTAATATGCATTTGCAGCGAATTTGCTGCCTTAACAAGCTGCCTCGCAAGTGCGAAACCCGGAATTAGGCCGTTGAACGACAAAAGACCGCAAACAATCAGTTTTGGAAGTTGCGTATTGTGTTTTGCTTACTTACTTACCATCACGCTGTTTCGTCGTGGGGATAGGCAGAGAGGATATGGCGCCACACTCTTATGTCCCGACATACAACTCTCGCCTCATTCACATTCATACATCTTTGCATAAGACGATTGTTGAGACTCCTAACAGGACCATCCTCCAGTATCTGATTGATCTGGCATACCACGCCTTCCGCGGTCGTCCCCTCTTTCTAGAGCCGTCAACTTGCATCATATATTTTTCCTCGTCCATTCGCTCAACATGCCCAAACCATCTGAGAGACCCTTTTTTCATTCTATCTACTATGCTAAGATCAGCTTTACATTATTTCCTAACATCTTCATTCTTTACTCTGTCATGCATTGTATTTTGTACGCGGAATAAAATGACCAACCAACCTTTCCGCCAAATCTCTCAGATGAGAGATCAAAGTCTCGTATATGCACTATAGAGAAGTGCTCCACGGCGGGTATAAGAAATACTGTAGTTGCATTTCTGGAATAAAATAACTTCCGACTAGAAGAAAATATTAAAGCTTTTATTTTTAAAAACTTAGCAGATATCTCGTTACCAAGTCCAGATTAGTGATTGTAGTATAATTTTTTTAATAAAGCATTGCACTATATAGTGAACATTACCTATGTTTATTATATAGCGCAATGCTTTAAACAGTATAACTTAAGTGGATGTTATATGTAAAGCTATTTTACATGAATTATGGAGTATAAAAGCAAAAGCAGCAAGATCCAAAAAAAATTAATGCATTCATCGAGGATTACTAATTTATCATGCACTGAATTCAAGATTTTATGGGAAACATGCCCTGTAAATTTATAGGAAACATGATTTTGGAAGAGATACATAGATACATAAAATCTAGATTCAGTACATTTTAAATTAGTAATCTTCGGTGACTGCATTAAAAACATTTTTTTAATATTTTGGATATTGCTGCCTTTGCTTTTATAACTCAAAATTAATATAATTTTAAAATAAATATAATTACTTTACTTTCAATAAACCTGGATATGTAGATATATTTCGCACGATTATAGGTGTATGCTACATTAAAGTTTTGCTATGCTATTATTTCTTATTTTATTGTTTGTGATAAAATGAAAGAGAAAGCAAAATGAACATGAGAGTAGTTTATTAAAAAGCTTAAAAATAATCAATATACAATACATAAATATTCATTATAATACTCCCACAAATACATTAAAAGCATCATGGCATGTTAAACCAGGAACCAAAATAGTTAGGAATCCATCGATCATTCGCGGATGGTTCTTTCTCCGGTTGAGACCATCTCCTATCTATCGTATTGGATTTTTCCTTATTTCTGTTAACTTCGCCAGGAAGCGAATCGTAATAGCCAACATCAAAAACTGGTACGACATTTTCTTGTACGTAACCATTAAAACTGTCGTGATAAAACATATTTAAAGAGTTTCTTTCGTCATTTTGTGCATCGATATTAATATTTTGAGTCGAGTGAGGAGATGTCTGAGGTATTTGTGGACTAAAAGCGCTATTTCTATTCACACACTGTCCAATATTAGGTTGGTATGCTGAATACCAAGGGCAGTGACATCTGCTGGCAGTAAAGTCTGGACCATCTTTTCGACATTCAAAATATGAGTAGCAAGACTTGGAATCGGGAAAACGTCCTATTTTGTTGCACATAAAACTATTGCGATTTACACAATGATCTTTGAATGGCGTACATTTTTGCATAGATGGACTGTACACCATGTTATAAGGACATATCAGTTTATATCGAACGTTATCGTGGCACATATAAAATGAATGACAACTATCTTCATCCGGATATTGTCCTGGTCTTACACACTCGCCATTATCTTTAACAAAAAATGGATCGATAAGGGAAATTGTTTTAACGGTAGAAAAAGACGGAAGACGCGGATATGTAGACACTGTATCAGCACCAATTGTAGCACTTGGGTGTGTTCCCGTGGTTGGCAATGTACGTGGTATTATATGTTTTCCTATGGAACCTTCTGTTGGATTAAAATTGCTTGTAAAATTATTTAATGGAGCTAGATCAAATGTAGAATCATCTGTTGTATTAAAAGTATTTGAAATATTTCTGATTTTTGGAAAAGTAGACTCTGAAGACGTATTAAATAGTTTTGTTGTATTTTCAGTAGCGTTTAACGAAGTGTCAAGTGGTTTAGTTGTATTTTCAGGAATGATCATTGGAAAAGAAAATTCTGAAGACGCATTTAATGGTATAGTTCTATTTTCAACAGTGATCGTTGTAAATGGTAATACTGAAGAGGCATTAGGTGGCTTTGTTATATTTTCAGTAGTTATCACTGTGAAAGGAAATTCTGAAGAAGCGTTAAATGGTTTCATTGTATTTTCAAGAAGAGAAGCATTAAATGGTTTTGTTACATTTTCAGTACCGTCTAAAGAGTGATTGGATGGTGTAGTTGTATTTTCAGTAGTAATAATTATTAAAGGTAATTCTACGAAGTTTAAAGTTTTTGTTGTATTTTCAGGAGCATTTAATGAAGCATTCAATGCTGTAGTTGTACTTTTATCAGTGATCATTGTCATTGTAAATTCTGAAGAGGCATTATTAAATGGTTTTGTTGTATTTTCAGTGATGTTTAATGAACCGTTTAATGGTGTATTTTCAGCAGTGATCGCAGTAATGGGAATTTCTGATGATGCATTAAATGGTTTTGTTATATTTTCAGTAGCGTTTAATGGAGCGTATAGTAGAATAGTTGTATTTGTAGCAGTAATCATTGTAATAGGAAATTCGGAAGAATCGTTAAATAGTTTTGTTGTGTTTTCAGTACTGTCTGAAGAGTAATTAAATAGTGTACTTGTATTCTCAGCAATAATAATTAAAGGTAATTCTAAGAAGTTAAATGGTTTTGTAGTATTTTCAGGAGCATTTAATGAAGCATTCAATGCTAAAGTTGTACTTTTATCTGTCACTGGAAATTCTAAAGAGGCATTAAATTGTTTTATTGTATTTTCAACGATGTTTAATGAACCGTTAAATGGTGTATTTTCAGTAGTGATCATGGTAATGGGAATTTCTAATGATGCATTTATTGGTTTTGTTGTGTTTTCAGTGCCATCTAAAGAATAATTGAATACCGTAGTTGTATTTTCAGTGGTAATAATTATTAAAGGTAATACTAAAGAAGCGTTGAATGGTTTTGCTATACTTTCAGTAGCGTTTAATGAAAGAATGAATGGAATAGTTATATTTTCAACAGAAGAGGCATTTAAGAGATTTGTTGTGTTTTCAGTAGAGTTTAATGAGGCGTCGAATGGTGTAGTTGTATTTTCAGCAGTTATCGTTGTAAAATAAAATTCAGAAGAAGCGTTAAATGGTTTTGTTGTATTTTCAGGAGCATTTAATGAAGCATTGAATGCCATTGTTGTATTTTCATCACTGATCATTGAAATTGGAAATTCCGAAGAGGCATTATTAAATGGTTCTGTTGTATTTTCAATGGTGTTTAATGTACTGTTAAATGAGATCGTTTTATTTTCAGCAGTAATCGTAAGAATGGGAATTTCAGAAGATACATTAAATAGTTTTGTTGTATTTTCAGTAGCGCTTAATGGAACATTCAATGACGCAGAAGCGTTTAATGAAACGGGCAATGGTGTAGTTGTATTTTCAGCAATGATCATAGTAAAAGGAAATTCCGAAGCGGCATTAAATAGTTTTGTCGTATTTTCGATAGCGTTTAACGAAGTATTGAATGATGTAGTTATATTTTCAACAGAAGAAGCGTTTAATGGTTGTGTTATATTTTCAGTATTAAGTGGGGAAATAGACGACGACACATTTAAATTAATTGTACTGTTTTCAACTGCTGAATTTAAAATACTTTGTGTTGTGATTGTTTGTTCTGCAATGGTTAATAACTCGGACGCAGTGTGTGTGGTGTTATCAGACATTAACGGAAAAACAGAATTATTATTTCCAGGAGTTACTCCAACTATCGTAGTTATACCTGGTAACAATGGTAACACAGTTGGCTGCAGTATTGTGTTATTAAGAGCGAATGGATTTGGTGAAAGTGATGCATTTACTTCCGAATTTGGTGCTGTAGCATTTATTGTTGAGATCAGTGATATTTCTGGTGGGGCGGCACCGGGCCCCGGTGATCCAGGCGGGGGTGCAGTCTCCAGGTTGGTTGGCACAGAAGTCTGAGTAACATTTTGAATACTGTTTACCCTCTCCATGCACTCAAACATTTGATTATTATCACAAAACGTGCCAAGTGGACATTGCTGGCCAATATTGTCTAGTGTTTGAGTAAATCCTGTGCCCATATCGACGCATATGAAAAAATGTGTAGAATTTTGACAGTAAAAGCCTTTTCCATTGCAATTTATGTTTTGCCCTCGAATAGTTTTCAGGATTATCTGAAAAAATAATGATTCATATATTTTTTGGAATTATTATTTAAGGTAGTCATCATATTCTTCTAATATTATTAGGTTATTTTTATGATCAAATAACCTTTTAGAATAATCATACAAAATACTTGTACATATATTTTTTTACAAAAAAAAAATTGTAGACTAAGAAAGTATTCCATAAGTATCTATTTTCTATTACTTTAATAAATGAGTGTAATATATAAATTACCATCTTGATTTTTCTATAATATTTATTACTACAATATATATTTTCATAATATGTGTAGGTATATTGCAACGCAATACATTTAATTTTAGACGATAACAGTAATTTTATATCAAAATAAATTATAATGCCTTGGCATTGACAGAAAATTGGTAACAATGCAAATATTAGCCATAATTTATTGTAACATGACATTAGCAGGTTACAGATTTTAGGCGTAATTTAATTTAGGGCGTCACGGCTCCGACAGAAAATGTATTGTACGCGGAAAATATATATTTTTTAATTAGGTTTGATATGTATATTGGTAGTAATTTTAATTATTTTATATATTAATGACTTTCGATTGCTCACTTATGTACCGTAATACCGTAATAATGTAATTACACTAATGTAATGCAAGAAATTTCTGTTCCCCATAGAACATGCATGCACATACCTATATTTTTTGGTGGATAAAATCAATCCAAGGTTATTTTTTTAATTCAGTTAATTATATAAAATATTGTATTGTTTACTATACAATTGGAGGGTATTTTTAAAAATATGTTATTAATAAGTATCTATTAAACTAATTATAAATATATATTTCACAATACATCACAAAACAAAAGGTTTTAAAATTCACGATTTCTTAGAGTTTAGAATATTTAGATCATCCCTGTGGCACGTACCTACTTGATGGACAGGCCTAAAATTAAATAAATGTTTTGAACCTTTTCAAAAATGCATTGCAATAGCCGACAAGCAATCACAGCACAAATGAAGGTATTTATTTAAAAAAAAACAAGTAAAGATAGATATTTTTAATGTGTCGAGATGAAAAATATAAATATGTCGCTTTGATAAAAGGAATGTCATTGAGTTGTTTATGGAAAGAATTCCAATCTCTTAATCTTATAACAATCCTATTTGATATTTCTATTTTTATTTATACTTATGATTATAAATATTTTTAATTAAAATACGTGCCCTCGCAAGTTGCATTTGTTAGTTGAGCAGCAACACGCGAAAGTAAATAAAAAGTATTTTAAAAATCTTATATTTAAGCTCTAAACCAATGTAAATATGGATTTTCTTCAATGCAATATAAATATTTATGTATGTATAAAAATCAATCAACTCACCAAAAGCACAAACCCTACAAAAATTCCTTTATACATATTAAACCCTTGAGTTCTCACTCGGCACATGGGTGGATTTAGGTTTGAGACTCAGTTGACGACACTTGCTCCCTGCATTATTCTTGTGCCAGAAGTGCGCAGCAGCCACTGTATATTTAAGAGTAAAGTTTTCGGTATCCTTTGCTCTGGAGCTCGTAGGCCGCCCGTTATATTCTTGTGAAGCAACACGTTATATTTTAATGGCGGCTACATCTGCGACTAGTCACACGAATTCTTCAGAATGCAGTGTGCTCGTGTATTTCCAGTCTTGATTGATCAGCTGCTGTGGACTCACAAGTGTGCAAGATGGCACTGTTTGTCGTAACAAGGTGATAATGCCCAAATAAATTAATTTCTGATACCACATGACGCATACCCAGACCTAGCCCTATAATTAAATATTTATTCAATTAGGTCCACGATTGCCATTCTCTCATGGTCCCAAGTAGCTCTCCTCGAATTTGATAATTTGCATATAAACAAAATGAATCAATTATTACACTTAAGGGGTTACACTACCCTGGGAGGGTATAATTTTGGTAGAAATTGAGTGACTTCTTTCAAGGAGGTGGTTAATTTTTACTCCCTTTCTTTAACTCGTAACGTCTGCATGTCAACTTGTCTGCTTGTCGGCTTGTCTGCACGTCTGCCGAAAAAACTTTGGATCGATTTTTAACCTTTTTCCAGTGGTCCAATCGAGCTGAAACTTTGCAGGCAGACTCGTGGCGACGATTTAAATGATCTAACAAATTTTCGTTTAAAAAAATTTCATAATTATAGTATAGTATAATTTTGGATTTTTCGAAATTTTAACGATTTATTTATTATTAATATAAATTAACTTTGTTTAAACCACTTATTTATTGAAAAAAATCAACATGTTTCAAAGCCAATGGCTTCTTCATCAGGAAAACAAAAATAATATTTAAAAATCGAAGTATAGATCAAAATATTAAAAAGTTATATATGGAAAATAATAATATAAAGTACCTAATTAATATGAAAATAAATAAATAAAAATTAAACAAAGTTAATTTATATTAATTATAATTATGTTACCACAAAATAAATTTGCTACATTTGAAGAAGAAGATTTATTTATTGTTTAATTTTCGAGCCCGACGCGTGGAGTAGACGCAAAATCTGTTTCAATGAGAATACGAGTATAATAAAAACTTCGTTTTTATGGGTTAGTTTTTATTTATTATTATTACTTAACTACATATGAAATTTTATTTTATTAGAAAGTTTTTGAAAAAAATTAAAATGGCCGCGTTATGTCCATTTCCGTAAAACTGTTTTTCCATGACTGACATGCAACTTTCCCCGTTTTTTGTTCGATACAGAAAAGAATATCAAGTAGGAACTTATTAAAAAATTAATACCTACAATGTAGCATATTCGAATTACAAAAGAAAAATTTCCCATTATATTAATTTTTTTGCTCTTTTATCCACGCTTTTCTTTTTTTGCCTATTCTTATGCCCATCGGACATTTTTTTTATACCTATTTGTGTCACTCGCTAATAGTTCAAATATTCTACTGGTAACCCCCGCTTAACGCGAGGGATGGTCCACATTGGGCGAAGGAAATTAATATCAGGGCTTTCAAAGTTTCCGCGTTAGGCGAAAGAAATTAATATCAGGGCTTTCAAAGTTTCCGCGATAGGCGAAAGAAATTAATATCAGGGCTTTCAAAGTTTCCGCGTTAGGCGAAAGAAATTAATATCAGGGCTTTCAAAGTTTCCGCGTTAGGCGAAAGAAATTAATATCAGGGCTTTCAAAGTTTCCGCGATAGGCGAAAGAAATTGTTTCCGTGTTGGGCGAAGGAAATTAATATCAGGGCTTTCAGTTTATTAAAAACTTATTATAAAAATATTTAACTAGCATGTATTAGTTATTTAAAATATTGAACAATATTCTTCAAACTTGATTTTAAATTTTTCATCACCGTATGAACAGTCAGTCGACACTGCAGTCGCATGATTACCAGCCGCTTCTACCGTTTCAATAATTTTTAATTGCATTTCCAAACTATGCACTTTCCCGTGTTTTTTAAAAAAATATTTCTACGTTTACTGTTTGGCCCTTTTTGGATTCGCAAAAATCACATGAGAGTGAAATATATTATGCTGTGTCTACTGCTTTGTATATCGAAAACCGAAGATACTCATACATTGGTGGGTCCATTCGTGTAAAACATTTAAAGTGATGATTACCGTTTTCGACGATCCACCGTTTAGGTCATCTACAGTTCTAGCGTGTGTGAATGCGGCACCTGTGAAATTTTAAGCGCAACGTGGACGTAAGTTATATCGAATCCGCTATCATTGAACCCGCGCTAAGCGGGTTACCCTTGTATAAACAACTCTATACAATCAAAAAAGCTTTTAATAACTATAATTTCTGCGAGATTAGCCTAGATTATTCATATATTTTATATAGTAGATACGAATTAACTTTGAACAATCGACAAGCATGCGTGAGAAGATATCTGAATGTGGATGAGGCGAGTTTATTCTGTAGGTATGTATTATATTTTGAAAAAAAATACAAATAATAAAATCAATTTTTATAAATGTCAATCTACAAAGTTGCTAAACCAATTGAAAAATATTATATTTTGGATGAAACAGTGTGGCGCTCTATCCTCTCTCCTTATCCCCCGAAAAAGTTATGGTAAGTAAATGTATGTATATAGGTGAATAATTAATCCAACTACAAAAATACGCCGGTAAAAATATTTTATAAATCTAAGCAAAGCAGGTGAGAGATTAAAGGCATATTGACAAAATAAAATTTTGTTTATATGCCTTTAAATGTATATTAACTTATGAAATATTTATAGAAATGAACCTCTTGGCCTGTTGAAGTGCAAAAAAATTATAAAATTTTTTAAAAAATGTGTCTTAAATATACGTGAGGGGGGACATACTTCCGCTGTGTCCCAATCCCTTCGCTTAAAAAGGGGGGTTAGTTTGTCTCTGTACAGTTTTACACTCTGTGATTATTCAATTCAATTCAATTCAATTTATTTATTTTTTATATAACATGTACATTACAAACACAAATTTAATTCGTAAATGTTATAAATAAGTTAGAAATATATAAACAAAAGCAAATATTATCTAAACATATATAAAATCATAGGTGCAGGAGAATCCTGCTTCGGAATACCCTCTCAGAGACATGGAACAGATCAATATCCAGAGTAATATTGTTCATCACAGCAGTAGCTCTTCCAACAGGCATAACCATTGGCAGGTTGGTCCTGTATATTAGAATGTGAAACAATCAATGCTGAATATGTCGAATAAAATGAGAATAAGCTTAGGCCCGGTTGTTTCAAGTTCGATCAAAATAAGCGTAGAGTTTAAACTCGAATTTTTAGTACTTTTTCCGAAAACGGGTTGTTTCAACTCGGATTAAGCGAAATCTGTCAGAGAATTTTGAGCGGAAATTTTAAATTAAACTCTCGGTCAGAGACGCACATGCACACTGCGCAATGTAATTGACATCTGTCAATAAAATATTGTTTTATTCATTTTTCGACATTTTACATACAAAGTGTCGAAATGTACAATATTATGTAAGGTGACACAGGCTTTTCTGACGATCGACTGATCCTATAGTATATCCTTAAGAGGAGAAGTAATTTACTTAGACCTCGAACAATACTTTTTTGTCAGAAGAAATTGATTTTTTCGCAACTCTAAATGAATTTTACCGCAGGGCATTGTCGGCAATTTTTTTTTCAAGGTTTCTATTTCACTCGGGTTTTGATAATTTTACATTAATTTTTTTCATCGTATTCTCGAATCTACTTCGAAAATCTGTTGGACAGTACGCATTTAGGCGGGAACAAAGCCACAAAACATTAAATTAGTTGCGTAATGCAGCCCACTAGTCTCCTTTCATCTTCTTGTGGACATCTTCAGTTCTTATTAAAACCTTCAGTTTTTTTTTTGTATAACTCATGTTATTGTTCTATAATACATAACATGTTAATTCTGTGGAAACTTGTAAGATGATCTCCATACTGTTCAATAATCATGTTTTATCTTATTTTATATGTACTGTTAGTTTTCCATGAATAAATAAAATAAAATAAAATAAAAATAAAAACAGCATTGTTGATGATATGAACGTCATGTGTCGAAACATTTGCGTGCTGTCAAATGAAATTTAAATGACGTGATGCCATATGCAAAATTATTTTGGCGTGCATTTGTCTATGATTTTTAGTTTACACAATTGCAACACCCCTAATCCAATATTTGACAGATTTTTAGTTTGAAACAACTGTTTCTGCGAGATTTCGCGTAACCTTGAGGTTAAACTCAGTTTAACCCAGGATTTCCGGTTAATTTGATCCAACTTGAAACAACCGGGCCTTAGACAGAACAATGCATAAAAATTCAATGAACTAGAGTTATACAGAGTGTCTCATAGCTAGTAAAAAGTGTTTACAAGTGGATTATTGCCTTGATAATTAGTCGAAAATGTTCAAGCAATCATGGCCTCATATCAATCCATACTTATAGAGATATGCAATATGAAAGATTGCATTTTTGAAGTTATCTTCCTTTAGGGCATTAAGGGTACCTATAATTTTTATTGTAACGGAAGTTGCGTGCGCATTGTAACAGAAATATTTGTAGCGGGAATGCGAGACCACGCATCCATTAAACCGGCAAAAATTTATTCGCTTGAAATTAGTATTCCAGTGATATAGATAATGTAGGTATTGTCAACCATCTTGAATCGAGTACCTACCTATCATAAAGATGCTCAATTCAAAAGCTGACGAATGAATGGTTATTGATTTGAAAATTAATTAGAACTGTTCGTTGAATTACAATTTTAGGTGTGTACGTTATTGTTAATGTTTTTGCAAAAACGAAGTAATTGTCAGATATTCGTTTTCAAAACAAAAAAGTATTCATTCATTCGACATTTAAAGTTTTATAGTTTTGAAACATTTGAATACAGAACCGAAAATCGATAAAACATAAAATTGGGTGGGCACTTGGACTTTTTTAAATGCACCCTTTTTTCGATTCGTCTCATCATAATATACAATCTATACCTATAAAACTCAATGTCTGTCTGTTCTCTATACAAATCCACACCGTTTGTTTGATTCGATCCAAATTTTGCATACTTATGTTTTAGGACCCGGCGGGCAACATTTCCCCCCTATTTTATTACCCCTTCCCCTCCCCCTGACATATTTTCAATGCAAATCTATACCGTTCGTATCGAACCTTTGTTTACCCTCACAAATTTATTTTAAACTTAATCGTTAACCCGTGCAACGCCGGGTATGAACAACTAGTGATATATTATACATCAATGATAATATATGTCTTTGAATCATCGTGAGACGTCGATTTGAAGACATTTACGAGTATCTCTACCACTTATACCTAATGCCACTTCAAAAACAAATATTAAGAATTTAACTACATTAAAGTGTAATCAATCACATTTATCATCTTCCTAGACATCGTATTATAGTATTAATGTATATATTTAACCAATATGTAAATATCAATTATCACAATCACGCCAAAGTATAATTTCTACCGCGCATACATAAGTACACGCTCCTTATTTTTTCCTTATTTATTTTGTACTATCATTACAGTAACTTATATCGATTTAAAAAATATATATTTTTCATCCATTCTTATCCATAACTTCTCATGTGAGTCTTTGATAAGATACGCAATCAGCCGACCGAGATAACAGTGCGGTCGCCATTACCAATGGCAAATCACCACAGAAACACAAAAATGTCAGCCTCGCAGTAAACAATATTACGTCCATTAAACGTAGATATAGCCACAGTGAAAAAGAAATGTTTGATGTTCTGCGTGTATTTGGAATTATAAGTGCCACCCATCATATTAAATAGTGTTGATCTGATATTAAAAGTGATGTGCGAAGCTGAAAGGTTACAGTGTATTTATTGATATGCGGATTTTCTTCAATATCTCAAGAAATAAACAACTGCTGAAGAGATGGATAATGAAGTTTTCCGGTCTACGTTAGACAGGAGATTCGCGTCCTTCTATAATATAGAAGCGGGAGAAAAGAAAAGATGGGGAATTCTTTTAGCCACTTTTTTCTGCAACGTAAGTAATAGAATTAATATCGCAATGTAACATGATTGGTGACTACCGCACCCATAGACGTACTATAAATATACACTAGTCACTAAAAAATAAATCTGAGAACGACTAGTCTCTGCTGTCTTCTATTACTTACTAAATGTATCAGTCAGAAAGAGATAGAAAGTATTTTCATAACCAGGTATAAGAAAGGACAATAAAACATCTTTTTTTAGAACGAATGCGTATGAAGTTTTAATTTGTTGTGTTAATCGTTGTAATGCTTCATCACATAATAAAGAAGAGGATATAACCTTTCAAAGATAAGTTTTATTTCAATAATTTGTGGAGAAATTCAAATCAAGTTCAGAGTACGGAGATTTCGGTATTTATTACGTTGGTAGTCTATGATATTTTATCTTTCTTTCTTATAGCGCAGCATACGTGTAAAAGAGATACAAATAGGAAACAGGGTTGTATATTGTATTCATATTTTTTTGTTATTTTTGGCGTTAAATTTTGGAATTTTAAAAAATCTTAGTGACGTTTTGTTTCGAATTTAGTATGTTTGTTTTCTTTGATTATTTGCATAATTGATTTAGATTGTTTATTTTTTTATATTTTTAGTGTATCCAATTATTCAGGACATAAAGTTAAATTTAGTTGGTATATTTAAATAAATATCTTTATTGTTACATGAGTAGTCATTGGCTTTGGCTATGTTTAAATTAATGTCTCCTAAAATAATTGTTTTTTCGTTTTAATAATATAGTGCTCAACTCTTCTATGAATGTTATTATCGTTGTTAAGTAAGTTATATAAATGGCTAAAATGTTAATAAATTGTTTTTATATTTGACTTTTAATTATAGAACATTTACAATTTTTTTCATTTATTTCTTCGAAATCCAAATATCCAAAGAATACAACACCAAAAGAAAATTAAATGATAATGTGTTAAAACAGTCAAAAGTAGAAAAAAAAATTCCATAGACAATCGGAAATATTCTATACGATTCGGTTACTTTATTGTTCATCCTGCTTGGTATGCTTCTGTTAGTGGGATGCTTGTGAGTTACGAGACTTTAAAATATTACGGTTTCTTATAAAATGGCGAAAAATTTAGTAGAATTTATAAGAATTTCACATTGTATAAGAAATGTAGGTAATTAAAAATACTACAGAACATTTTCAAATCATTATACTTCATTAAACGCAGATTTGACCGGGGTTCCATTTGTACCCCGCTCCTGCCACCGATCCTATTTCCGATCATCCGATACCCGAAGGTTAAAAATTATCTGTTCGAAGAATATTTTTTCTTCTTCTGTATGAAGGCTTGAACTTTGTGGTGACATTATTATTAAAATAAAAACACAAATTACTTTGTTTTCATCACTATATTAGATTTAAAAATCTACATGTTGAGTACACAATAATCCTGATGAAGAGAACATTGTTCTCGAAACATGTAGATTTTTTAATCTAATATAGTGGTGAAAACAAAGTAATTTGTTTTTTTATTTTAAAAATTATATTGCAATAAACATGTAGCGCGTCGCTATAGTACCTACTTACATATTTGCGGGTGACTTTTTCACACCTTCATTAATTCAACCAAATTAAAAGTGAAACGTTTATATAATTTTCGACTTTATACAGGATGTCTCGTAGCTAGTATCAAGAACTTCGGGGAGTCTTCTTCATTCATTCATTTTTGAACAGAAAATTTTCTAATTTTGAGTAAAAACTCAACAATTAGGGAGATAAGCGATATCTTTGGATTTTTTTTCAATGTGTCTGACGATTCGCTACGAACTAAACCGTCTTTTACGCGAGTTTCGAGACAAAAGTTTTTACAGTGTACACACACGTATTGCGGTATATTGAAATGTTTCGCTGTAAGAATAAGGCTCTATAACATAGGACTGACTTATCACTGACTGTCAGGATTGGCTTGTATTTCAAACAATGCAGATGTTCCCTGCGTTACAAGAGGAGAAAAATTTTAACTTCAAGAATCCTTGACCACCATTTATTTCAATAAACCCCCCTGTATTTTCTGCTCATCTTGTTATTGATTATTCGATTCTTTTCCAGTATGTCCTGTCCGGCGTTGTCCTATCCTATGGCATTATTCTGTCTGTCAGAATGTCTTCTGAGGTACCGATTTACGAACTGCTGGCTGCTCCTTGCATTTTTTATGTATCCTGGAGTTTGGCAGGTAATGCATTTTATATAGGTAATAAATCTTTATAATTACATATAAATATTCGTTGGAAGCCGGTTTCATTCAGTGTCTTCTTTGTGAGCTCAGGATTATTTAATTACTGTTTATCTTTTGTAAATGAACATCGTCAATGCATAAAACTTCCCGAAAAACCAATAAAAAATGTCTTCAACAATCTCTTAAAAAAATTCGTCTTCTTCGAGTAATATGTGGGTACCTACCTACTACATTTACAGTAATGAAGAGATAAATTGCTAATCTTGGCTCACTGACGTGAATATGATTGCTTTTCGATGATGCCGGTGATTGAAAACTGTGACTTTAATCACCGCTTTACGGTAACATCACAATAATTTATATAAATTAACAAAAAAATTGCACCTAAATTGTATTCATTTGTGGAATATTCCACCAATAAATTAAACTCTTCTGTCGCGTAAAATGCATATCTAATTCACAGATTCATAAATCAATCATGTTCATCAACTAAGTATAGTACTAACAGTTAGTACCTACCTCCATCCTAACGAAGATAAAGCAGTATAAAAATAAAAATTCAACGTTATATCAATCATTTTGATTCGTACAGAGCTACTGCTGTATAACAAATACATTGAAAATTTCTGTTTCATTTATAAAATATTAATTAAGGTTACCTACTTTTAATAAAACTATTACCTACCTATTAGTAAAATTTATTTTTATGCATACATTTATTGAAATTTGCGTATTATTTTCAATTTTCTATTTGTGGATGTCAATGAAAAATTCTTAAAAATAAATTGCTTTTATTATTAAGAATTTTTTCAATTTTACACCTTTTTATTAAAAATTTTCGATATCGAATTATTCGTTCGAAGTTTTTATTATATTTTTCCTCTTTTGCTTTCTTTACAGTTGAGCAAGCCCACTTATTTTTTGTTTATAAAATTAAATGCTATTTTGTACATTTTAAAATCAATTAATTTATATATATATATATCTATTATATATATTCTAATATATATAGGTACATCCATAAAATTCTTACCTGAATACTGTTAAAGCCAATGAAAGTGTCCTTAAAAATATTACAATGTAATTATATAATATTAAAAAATAATATTTGTGTATATTATTCATAGACCCCTGGTTTCGCGATGCTGCCGAGTCTTGGAAATGTGGTATAAGTTGCAGAACATTGGCTTTTGCAGGCGTCTTCCTGTGCTGTTTAGGAGTGGCGTCATGTACCATAGCTGAATCGCAAATACTTCACGCAGTTTGCTTTGGCTTACTTGGAGGTATAATTACAACATTTATTTTGAATAACGTGCAAATGTAAATTATATTGAATAGACTAATTAAATTGTATTATATTTTATTGATGCAATTGAAAATGTATTGTCCTCCCTGAAAACTCTCCCATCCTTTTATCTCTAAATCCACAGTATGTAAGTACATTTATTTATATTTTAATAAATTATTGGCATACACTTGTCCATACATACGACTTCCTATATATAGAGTTAAGCTACAAAATTCAACTGATCTATCATAACTAGACACAAAGAAAGAAATAATGCTCCATCATCGCTGCTTATCTAAAATCGTAATTTTCCCCTATTATTCTCTATATAAGTTCATGCCATAAACTTCGTGCATATTCCATATTGATTTTCTTGGTTGTGGCTGCCGAATATTTAGACACGTCTACTAACACACTTATACAGCACCTAGTATTATTTTTTTAATGTTATAGGTATAACAATTTTTTACAGGAATCGGCACCAGTCTTGTGATATCGCAAATCAATTATGCGATTACCGATATCTTCCAAATTAATATCAATAAAGTGAGACTTTTGGGCTATTATGGTCAAGCCATGGGACAAAGTACTATGCCGTTCTTTGTTATGGTAATATTTCATTTTTATGGACATCGCATGGGTTACTTACTCGTTAGCTGTAGTGTGTTACAACTACTTCCTTTCGTGCTTTACCTTAAAACTGGCCACATCCAACAGCCGCGCGCCATAGCAAAGTTAGGATCATACGTGAGAGCATACTCCGTTTTCTCGGATGATGTGTCAGTAAACAGTAGCCAGAACGATGTCCAACTTGTTGATCTTTCGAAAAAGTCGTGGAAAAGCCCATCGGATGAAAACTTATCCAAGCACATTGATGAACAGGAAGAAATCAACGAATATGATCATTACGATGGAGATGAATGCGAAAAAGAAACAGAAATAAATGATGATCGAATAAAAACTTTGTACGGAGTAGACATTCTTCCTCAAATATTGGAGGAAAGCGAACATGAAAGTGACGGTGAAACAAATGACACTAGTGATTCAAGTAAAAAATCTGAAAAAGCCAAAGCAGATCAGAAGAAATTCAACGATAATATTAATAGACTTAGCGTAATTAGTGATAAGCTTGATGAAATTATTATAAAATCAGACGTTAATTATGATCTCGCTGAGAAGGAGAAAAAGGAAAATCCCAAATATATTCTTCCAAAAGTCAACGACCTTCCGACTGAACAACACAAAAAGGTAGACAGCAAAAGTGAATACACTAGTGTTAGAACAACCAGCAAGCATTCGATGGACTGGCTGAATGATAACAGTCACTTAGAATATTCGAGGAATTTCTTACCGAACTTCATGTGTAGTTGTTCTTCATACAGATGCTACAGAACAAAAAGAAAGATTCGAAATGGTTTGGATAACATGAATGATACACTTATAAGACCATTAAAATTGTCATTAAAAACATTAGAGTTCTATCCAGCTCTTGTGCTCAAGGTCTGTTCCATATTTATTCCTTGCAGTTTATCATCTCTAATTGCCCTAGCGGGGAATGATATCGAACCAAAACTGCACATGGCACAACTGGCATTCGTACTTTCAATTCATGGCATCGCATGGTTGATTTTTTTGATAGCCTCTCCCTGGCTAAATGCTATACCAAAGTCTAATTTTAAATTTGTATCAGCATTTGGAGGCTTTGCTTCAGCAGTTGGATCTTTTGGTAAGAAAACATCTTTTTTATTGCAAATATTTCCGGTGGACAATTTCACTTTGGTCTTTTCATTGAAATTATTATTAGCGTATCTTTGACAAGGTCTTAAAATAAGCTTGGCATTCAGAGATATCAGTAATTTGTAAATGTTTTACTTGTGAAATTGAATTCAATATTTTACGTCACACGATAGAAACTTACCTGCTATTATTTTTTAGTTATAATGGACTCAAATCGATTCGAATTCATTGCTTTGGGATCTGGTATTGCCGGAATTGGATATGGAGCCATTTCAACAACCTGTGAGGAAACGATGAGAGACAGTATAGGCCTAAGGAAATGGTCAAAAGTGAGGGGGACTTTAGATAGTCTAGCAGGCCTCATCGTAGCTGTTTTATCTATTTGGTTGAGTTTCTTGCTTTCTCAGCAAGGATTGACTCATTGTTTTGGTGTATTGACCGCAACGTTATCAATTTCTGGTTTGATGTGGGTTGTTATCCCACTTGTCGTTACTATCAGAAAACACCATAATATACAACACATGTGGCCTAACATTTGATGTATTAAAAAACTTTTGCTTGTTCAAGTTTGTAATGATTGCGTGGCGTTATGAAAGAATAAATTAATTTTTGTATTATTTTTAACTGAGTTTATTGATTTACTCGTGCATTTTTTTGATACACCTATTAATTGAAATTTGATTGATAGATTGAAAGATTTTCAGTCCGTCCAATTTACCTGGAGAATGGAGAAAGACACCCCAATTGATATAATTTTGCCTACAGTCTAAAAACTATCTCATTTTTTGGGATTTTTTTTCAATTCGTTTTTTTTAATCATATTTTTTTTATTTTCGCCGACTCACCGCGCGCTCATAACTGCAGACATACCATGCGTCCATGACTCACCGGACGGCGGATGTCGGGCGCTCGCAACAAGCAATAGCCAGCTAAAATCTGAAACATCGTGGAGCACCGAACAACCATCATCGCAGCATTCCTCGTACCCACTCCGCCCATCGAGGAAGCTGCTGGAAGGGGAGTACTGTAGCGGTACCTGTTCATCCCTATACCATTTACCTATGACTCAGAGTTTTGTTTACATTAAAAAACAATAAAATTTTCGCGGTATAAATCCATAAAGTCGAGCAGACCTGTGCCGCATACAAACATCTATTCCTTTGTCATTTATTTATTTTCTCTGTACATATTCATTTGCTCCCGGGGAATATCTCCGGAAAGAAATAAACATTTACATCCAATCGCTCTTTCATTTCATCGACTACTAACCTTCCCCACACTCTTATACACAGTATAATTCCCAGATATACACAGTATAATTCACAAAAATTGAGATTTTCAGACTGTGGGCAACACTATATCGATTGGGGCCATATTGGGGCACCCTCGTCCATACTCCAGATAAGTTGGACGGACTATAAATTGGTCTGACTATACTATCTGATGATGGTCTGGTCCCAAAATTTATTATAATGTGGCGATAATTTCTGTGGGCGAAAGGAACAACCGAATAAGTAAAAAATGCAGGTTTTCAGGAGAGCCAAAACAAAATTTGGGAGTAACGTTTGTTTACGAAATATCTCTTAAAGCTTTTGTTATTTTTATCTATTTTTACACCGGTAGGTATGTTTTTTGCACAAAAGCGTTGAACCAAGTTGACTAATGTCGTTGTTTCTTACCAAAGATTTCAAATAATTAATCATGTCATTTGACCTTTTTCAAAAAATTAAAAAATATGAGCATTTTAATTATTTTCTGGCTCATCTAATTTTTCCTTGCTAGATGTGTACCTATCTAAAGAACAACTCTGCTTACTTAGAGCACGACCACAATAACTTGGCGTGCGGCGACCGTGCGCCCGCACCCGGCGGTAACCCCTCGCCCTGTCATTCAGTTCAGTTTCGGGAGCTGTGACATCTTGATTACCAATATACACTGAATTATTATGTCCAAAACATCCTAAATAGTCCGGGATGGTGCAAGAACAATTTCCAATGAAATATTAATGTTTTGCGAAGCTGAAAAAGCAAATAATGGACCGATATTACCGTCTGATAGTTTAACAGATAGAACGGCCGCCATTATTACTTGGTTTCTTTAGTGCTGCCCGACCAAATTTCTGTTAAAGACTACGACACCGGTCATCGGACATTCTGTACATTATGTATTGTGTAATAAATTTACATCCTTGCAACTTCTGTTAGGCGACAGGGACGCCGACCATACGCCGACTATTAGTGCTTGTTCAGACACAGCGGGAACCGTGCAGTTTCAGAATCGCGTTTCAAAACACGCGATTTGTGTCATCTGTTCACATAGACGCGGTAAATAAGCGATTTGAACGTGTCTGAACGATCGATACAAATAGGTAAATAAAACCCGCACGGATCCCACGCGATTCTGAAACTGCACGGTTCCCGCTGTGTCTGAACAAGCGCTAATAGGATCGTGCGGACGCCGTGCGGGTCTATTTTCTAGCGGTTGGGTTGCGGGCACCGCGGTGGTTGACTAACCGCACGGTTGTCTGAACGATCACATACAAACCTAGGTAAATAAGACCCGCACTGATCCCACGCGATTCTGAAACTGCATGGTTCCCGCTGTGTCTGAACAAGCGCTTACGAGAGCGTTCAGTCGCGTTGCGGGCACCGCAAGGTTCCATGTCACAACAAGAGCACGCGTGGATTATATTCTCTTTTCTATGGTTATGGATCGCTTTGACACTGAACTTTTTATTGATGAAGTGGAGAAAAGACATGTAATATGGGATCTTCAGTGTGAGCATTACTCAAATATGCCGAGAATCAAGCTTGGCAGGAGTTGGTGGAGATGTTTGGAAATGGTGGAAAAAAAAGAGTATTTTAGGGAAGTAGGTATTTATTCACCAAAAATGAACTGACAGAATGATATTTTTGTGTCTTGCCATGTAATACGGCCGTCGTTAACAAATTAATGAGCGAATATATCTCTGATATTTAGGGATGGGCGTTGAATGGACGGACTAGTTGAAATCAACCGTTGACGTTGCATCGACGCGTCGACGGTTTACGTTTATCGTATGGACTAGTTGAATTCGTAGACGGTGGACGGCGGATGCCGTGGACGGTGGACGATTCGAGATTCAAGATTCAACGTAGTGCAAAGCAACGAGCGAGAGTAAGACAAAACGTCTCCGTTTATTTCTCTCTCATCTCTCGCTGTCGACTTGTAGACGCCATAGACGTCATAGACGGCTCGACGGGTAATTTCATTTCAACTCTAAAGTACACGACTATAGAGTGCAGATCTGTGTACACGAACTATGACAGAGACTTGAAATTTGAATGCATGCGTAGGGTTAGATAGGCTTAATAAGCAATTATTATTTACTTGAATTGTGCGATGTGCACGTGCGACGTTTCGGTGAATTCCCAATTTTGCGGTGTATAAAATAAAACAATTCTGTTTAATTATTTTATTTTTTATTGAACTAATATTTTACTGCTTACACCTGATATTGTTGTGTATACCTACTTCTTTCTTTATTATATATAGAAAGAAGTATATAAAACAATATGTAAAAGCCTATAATATGTGTAAACAAATAAATAATAAAATATTTTTTTCACATATAAGCATAAGTAGCGGTTTTACTTTCCCCGAAACTATATTTCTTCGAACTTCTTTAAATTTAAAAAATTAACGTAATAAAAATAGCCAACGGTTAAGCCGTCGAGTCGAACCGTAGACAGTTGACCATCGTCCCGATGTTGAGATGGAACGTCCGCGACGTCCGCGTAACGAGGTTGACGCGTCAACTAGTTGACGAATTCAACTAGTTGATCGTCTCGTCGATGGACGGACGTGGACGGTCTCGTTTCTTCGACGGTAAATACGTCGACGACCCATCACTACTGATATTCAAAGATGGAGAACGCCACCGGAACTGTCAAACTGACGTTTATTTCCGCGCGCACAAATCGCTTATTAACCGCGGCTGTCTGAACAGGTGACACAAATCGCGTGTTTTGAAACGCGATTCTGAAACTGCACGGTTCCCGCTGTGTCTGAACAAGCGCTTGTTATGTTATTTATGACGCCGACGCCCTCCCTCGCACGATGCTCGCACGCCAAGTTATAGTGGTGGTACTATAAAAAACTCAAAACTCGGTTTGTTCCATAGATAAGATATTTGTTCTTTTCGCCCACAGATTTCTCTTGACCGTAGATATGTCCTCATCTATGGATATGTCTGAACTATTTGTCTGTGATCTGAGGCATCCTATATTGTATATTGTCGTGATATTGTCTCTTTTCTATGGTTCCGAGTTCTAATGTCACCTTTGTCTATGATTTAATTACAAACTTCGTCAATGAAAGGTTTTAATTTATTGTGCATTTATTGTCATATTGGTGATCCAGAACGCCCTGTTTATATTACAGAATTTGCAACTAATAATGATTTTGAACACCTCTAAGAATGCCTAAAAAACGACTATTGCGCGAATATAAAAGATCTCTGAAGAATATTCGTTCTTATACAAAAGCTCTCGGCTTGACTGATTATGAATTCGAAAACATTTTCAATGATTGTTTGAATGATGTCGAGACCAAGGAATGCCGCAGAAAAAATAAAGAAAAAATTACGTTCTTAAATATTTTGTTTACTTTGGTTTCATTATTGATATTAGCTTATATAATTAACTTTTTATTTAATGGGAGACCTTTCAGTTTTTGTTTCTGTAAAATTCAAGAATTTATCTATCCAGGACTGAGACTCCTAAGAATAATTTCAATACCAATAATATCTAAATTTCCTTCTTTAACAGGTAAAGTACTCCTATTTTAAATAGCACGTTTTTAAAAGCACCTGTATAATAATTATATATTTATTTTAATGGACAGCTCAAATAATCCGAATTAATTTTTTCCAGGAAAAATCCAAATCCTTGTTTATAATGTAATTTTTATTACATTATAAACCCGGTTTTTTTTAAATCTATGCTTTAAACTAATTATTACTATAAACCAAGTTTATACAACTGGGCCTTAATAGCTAGGTCTTCCACCATAATACAGATCAAAATAATGTGGAATTTTGAAATAGGTACTCAATTAATGAATAAAGATAATAAAACATATAATATAACCTTTCTTAAATTTAAATTTTCAAATCTCTGACATTCAAAGCTCTCTTTTCAAAAATTAACTTTCCCATGTAATTGAATTTGAGTGAAATGTAAAATGTTTTTTTTTTTAATTTTTCATGTAGTGTGGACTAGATAGGATTCTAAAACACATATCGTCTGTAACAAATATTTAAATATATATGTATATTTGACTTGCACATTGAAAATTATTAATTATTTATTTATTTAGGTGGTCTTTTTTCTCCAATAGTGAAAAATAAGAGTTTAATAACATTTCTCCATATTCAATAGATTTTTAAGTATCGTTAATTAAGAATAATGATTAGTGAGCTCAAGTTTCATGTAGATTGCATTGTTGTTAATTAGATACCAAGAGGCGGCTGTTTGATCAGTAGTAAAATATATTAAGAAAAGAAGCATCCATTTTTGCATTTTCCACCAATCTCTATGCTTTTTTTATGACTTTTATTATTACTTCTGATCAAATAACTATCCCTAAAAGAATATACCATGTTTCCCTAATGTGATAATTTCCTTTTCTACAGCTGTCAGTAAAATTATATATAGTTTTAAAATCATACAAAATTTTAATAAATAAAAATAATGATGTGAAGCCCATAAAGGAAAAATAGACAATACTGGAATCTGCTTTGCCTAAGCAAAAATTGTGCATAACAAACCTTTGCTTACACTACCCGTACTTAATATTTCGTTAATTGATTTTTAAAATGTATTGTTTTAATTTTCATTTTACTTTCATAAATCAAGATCAATTTAACTTAGGAAAAATACAAGCAAAGTTTTTTTGTGTTATAAATCTTTAACAAAACATTATGTATAATTCCATCTTTTGATATTTTTCAGAATTATATGATGAAACATGCCTTATTCAAAATCCATTTTTCCGTATCACTGATATGGATTGCTGGCCTTGTAACTCCATCACTTTCATTACTGAATTAAAATCAACTGATTTTATACCAAATTCATCACCTCCATTCTTATATAAGGTAATTTTCTTAAATTATGTATCTAATGTGGTTATAAATGCGAATTGGCAAATGCTGTGTAGGAGATGCGAGGTCCGCGGATCCCCCACTATTTTCTAAATGTTGTACAGGGAACAGCTGATGAAAAGAAAGCCGCGGTCAGTTTTATGAATTTTATTTGTACTCGGCGAAACTACAGGGGTGCTTATCGTTCAACCATGATAGATTACTCGTTCCTCAGCTGGCTGCTTCAGGCCGACGAACCGGGATCCCTGTGGTGTTGATGATGGATGGTCTTCGGGCGTTGTTGGAGAACGGGAGCGAAGAGCTGTTGTTGGAGTGTAGAGACCGGTGTCATGAAATTGGAGATGCTGGTGGACGACGGATGTAAGCGGTGCATCGCGGTGAAATTAATGGGGATGATGGTACTGCAAGCTGGAGATGTTGGGCGCCGATGTATGTTGCGAAGGCAGTGAAGCGATGACGATGATAGCGTTGCGAAGTTGAGTTACTTGAGATATAGGTCTGCAGAAGAATGTTCAAAATCATCTAGATCAGCGGTACTCAACCTTTTTTTCTTCGGGCCACATACATATGATTGCTAAGTTACGCGGGCCGCATTTATATGATGAAAAAAAATCATATATGGAAAAACAGTATTGGTTGAAACTCGTTTGATTCATGATTAAGGCACTGCCACTTGATTAATAAACAAATAAAAATTAACTATAACAGAATGATAATAATACTTATTGCTTATAATCATACCACCCAGTATCTCAAACATTAACAACAGCATATTTCCCTACATTAAATTTATTTTCATCATATCTTTATACTCAAAATACAATAATATAAAATAACTCTCAAAACTAACGTATCTATATCGAAGCGTTTATTTTTGTTTAGCGTCTTAACAAAAACAATAATAAACGCATACAAAAATATGATTTATGAGAGATTTATAACAGACGTAACGGGGGACGAAATTATAAAAAGAAAAAACGTCCAGAGTTGCATAGACCACATCGTGGCAGGAAATCTTAAAGGCACGATGTATTCAAAATACAAATAAAATACAATACCAGTTTGTACAAGGATTTGGACATACTCAAAATATTGTGTGAATTATTTGAATCATAAAATAAGTTGGAATAATATTTATTGATTTCAAAAAAGCATTCGACACACAGGAACACGAGATTTTATTGACAGAAATGGATGAATGTGGAATACGAGGATCACTAAAAAATTGGCCAAAAAATTACACGATAAACGCAAAACTTACACTCTGTGGTAGAAATTATCTATGCTTGAAATAATAAATTCGTTTTTAAACCATAGAAATCGCTGGTTTAAAAATGACAGGAGTTTGCCTTTTTGTTCGCGCGTATTTCAAAATATTAGGTCCTTACATATGAAATTGGCGTTTTGCCGTACTGGCAAATTTGATCTCAAATATCTTCTCTTTGGTTAGGAATTCCGAATCCAAATTTATACAGCTATTTACTCATATACTTGTGTTTTGAAAATCATAATTCATTTGTTTTTTCCTCAATTGTTTTTCTCTTTGCGTCACTCAGTTTACAAAATGAAAAACTTGAATTATCGCGTTATTTACGAGTACGAGTTCCACCGTGGCACCAGTGCTGCAGAAACGGCTCGAAGGATTAATGATGTGTATGGCGCCGGTGCCGCAAAAGAAAACACAGTGCGTTTTTGGTTCCAACGTTTTCGTTCTGGAAATTTCGACCTGCAGAACAAGCCCCGTGGACGGCCGGAGACCAAAGTTGATAATGAAGAATTGAAGGCTATTGTGGAAGCGAATCCATCGCAAACCACATCCGAGTTAGCTGCAGGCTGCGGTGTTAGTGATAAAACTGTTTTAATCCACTTGAAGCAAATTGGTAAGGTGAAAAAGCTTGAAAGGTGGGTACCTCACGAATTGAGTGAAGCAAATCAACAAACGCGCGTTGACTGCTGCGTTGCATTACTCAACCGGCACAATAATGAAGGGATTTTAAATCGAATCATTACCTGTGATGAAAAGTGGATCCTGTACGATAATCGGAAGCGCTCATCGCAATGGCTAAACCCTGCCGAACCAGCCAAACCATGCCCCAAGCGAAAATTGACTCCAAAAAAGTTACTCGTGAGCGTTTGGTGGACTAGTGCAGGTGTCGTTCACTACAGCTTTCTTAAAACTGGCCAGACGATTACGGCAGATGTCTATTGTCAGCAACTGCAAACCATGATGGAAAAGATAGCTGCTAAACAACCGAGGCTGGTTAATCGCTCTAGGCCACTGCTGCTTCATGATAACGCTAGACCACACACTGCACAACAGACGCCTACCAAATTAGAGGAGCTTCAATTGGAATGTCTAAGACATCCACCGTATTCTCCGGACCTTGCCCCAACAGATTACCATTTTTTTCGAAATTTGGATAACTTCTTGCAAAGGTAAAAATTCAACTCCGATGGGGCAGTCCAAACCGCCTTCAAAGATTTTATTGATTCCCGTCCGAATGGTTTTTTTAGTAAAGGGATCGATGAACTACCTATGAGATGGCAAAAGTGCATAGATAGCAATGGTACATACTTTGACTAAATAAATATATTATAATAAAAAAAAATCGGCTTTATGTTCCTCCCATACTAAACGCCAATTTCATATGTGAGGACCTAATATTCAATATTTCAAAACTTACAATGACAGATTTTTTTTAATTACGTTCCTGATAATAAAAGTGTTTTGGGCCGCATATAAAAGCCTGGCGGGCCGCAGGTTGAGTATGGCTGATCTAGATGGATAGAGTTATGAATGAAAATGTGTTAGTTCAGATCAAAGAAAAATAATAAATATTTAGAACAGTTTAAAAATCATAAACTTCGAAATCTCAGACATATAAGACATACAGCAAGTATCAGGAAGTATTAGAAGTTGGGGCCCTGAAAGAGAGAAAAAATTGTGGCTGAAGAACTTGAAATGATGAAATGGTTTGATCAAGAATGGAAATGGTTTGGCCAATCTACTAAAAAGCTTTATCGGACCATAGTCAACAAATTTTTTATAGTCAACATCCGGATTTTTTATTAATTTATTTTTATTTTTGAAACACTAACAGAATAATGGGTAATAATGATACGTAACAGAATAATGGGTAATAATGATACGTAAAAAACATTACATTTTAATTTAAAACTCAGCCCATTATCCCGATTACAAGTATCATCAACCTGCTCTAGCATAAACATGAATATGTAAATTAGTGTATCAATATAGGTAGTGTGATCATGTAAAAATATATAACTTAATAATTTATTTAACGTGTCGTATTGGTTCAGGTTACTTACTGGTCAAGAAAATGAATGTTGTGTAGGAGTGACTTTTTGAATGATGATAGGGTATCTGCAAGAATATCAGCATTAACATTACGATCAGCATGTAATGTTGATGCTGATGTTCTTGCAGATACCCTATGTATTGTATGTACGATACATTCTTGTGATAGAAGAAAAATAACCCACATTTTTTTTCATTTATTCTTAACCCCCCCTAGGCCGCGTCGCATATATGCGACAGGCACAAAATAAATTATTTATCGACGGCCGCGTATCGAATTTGAAAAACGTAATTTTTTCCCAATAGAGAAATCCTGTTGTGACCTGTCATTCCATTTTCAACTCAAAAACATCACGGATTATATTTTAAATCAACAATCAAAACAGAAGTTTTTCTGCCGTCAAAATCGTATAGAATTGTCATAGATGGCGCTCCGATCGCGTGTTGTGCAATCGAAATTCAAATATTCCATCGTCAAGGTCACGCGCAATGTGCGCGGGAAATACCATTTATTTTTTTCGATTTTCGATTTATTTGTACACGTATATACAAATATATACGATATGTTTTGCGATATTTGTCAGTTTTTGTTGGTTTATGATTCAATTGAATACTAATAGTGATTTATTAACAAAAATACACGCAATTTTGTTGCGTTTATTTGAAATATGTGTGTGTGTGAAAGTGTATCATATTTATGTGTTATGAGTGCGATGTCCCGTCGTGTGCCGTGCCGTGCAACAAAATATATCACACAGAATAAGATTATTATTATTAATAGTAGTGTTGTCTCTAATAAACAAATAAAAAATTATTATTATTTTTCAGAAAATGTTGCGCTGGCAACATTATGGAAATTCAAAAAAAGATTATTTTTTTACTTAAATGATAAAAAAATCATTGCATTTCGACACTTACGATAAAATAATATGAATGTGTGTGTTTTTTTTTTAATATACGCATGTTTTCATGGTTTTTTCGTAAAAAGAAAAATCACAAAAAATTCCGAAAATTTACGGCCCTCATCAAGTTAAAATAGGTAATATAATTAAATTTATATTTCCTAATATAAACATTGTAAAATATCATTTATAAATATGTAAAATATCAAATATATTTCTTATCAAAAGTACGTATCACAAACTCTCTTAGTTTTTTCTTAAAAATTTTCATATTTTTTTCATCTCTAATATCAGACTCACATACAACTTCATCCAAACACATTATATAATTTAAGCTTAAATTTTATTCTAGTACAAGATGAATCAAACTTAATTATTTCATTGTCTATCTGTCTGTCCGTCAGTAACTTCGTTGAACATCTGTAATTTCGTTTGAATTGACAGCTAAAAAACCAAATTAAACAGCCGGAGATAGGGCTTGAACCCCGGGCCGGCAAACCCAAACTGTCACCTAACGCATGTTACTACCGCCGCCTCTCCGTGGACCACCAAAAAGATACTATAATTATATACTAGGGCTTAGCAAAGACGCGAACCATTTCATGTTCCCTCCGACACAATTGCCAGGGTTTAAATCGTACCTTTATTACCTGCCGGCAGGGGAAATATCAAAAAAAATACATAAATATTTTGATAAGTCATTATTACTATTTCATGGGAGTTGATTATAAATAAGTAAATTCTTATTCTTTAGGAACTGGCATGTAAAAGGACCGTCATTTTTGATAGGCTTTTCTCAACACAAAACATACATATACATATATATAACTTCTTCAACGAATATCTTACCACATCCCAACTCGCAATAACAGACATTCACTTACTTTTCATCTCCCCTTTTGTAAGACCAACTCAAAACAAAACTTCTTTATGTACAGATCCACAAATTCATTTAACACAAACTATATCTACACTACCGCACCCAAACTAATTTGTACATTATATCTTCCCTTCTACTCCCGTCCCACATTCCCCTCCACCCTCTCCACTCGCTATTAAAGTAAATTGAAGTTAATTTTTATATTCAGTGGAAAATTTATAATTGGCATAATTGTAAAAACCATTATTTCATATTTTTAAGATTGTTGTTTTGCTGTTAATTTTCCCTAAAACAAAATAAATAAATATCTTTTTTTGAATTTTGCAATGTCTCAACTTTTATCATTTAGGGGAGAGGGTGGATGGTTTGAGCACGGGGAGCCTTTGAATAGCCAAAATATTTTGGCCAAATGTTTTTTTCTGATACATTTACTTATTTTTTCCCTAAGGCAACATTATTATCTACAGCTGTCACTTAAAAAGAGACACCATTTTTAATTCACTTTGCTTGTAGAGGTGATCGTCGGTGCGCGTGCATTTGGTAAAATAAAAGGAAGGTGTTTAAAGGACATTTCTAAAAGTCCATCTGTTTCCGCCGTGAAATCATTTTGTTAACAAATATCTTACATAGATATACAGGTAAGTAGTGTTATTGAAAACTCAATTTCAAAACATATAAATTAAACATTTTTAAATAATGACACCCTGGGGAGGCTTTGATGGGGAGCCTTTGAACACTGTTCAAAACCTCCTTAATATGTTAAAAACCATTTGATAGATTATATACTGTTATATATAGATCCTTGTCAACATCATACTTAAAGTATATAATAACAAAGGCACCAGAGATGAGATTTCGGAACTTAAAATGCAAAAGACAATGGAAGACGTCTTGGAACGCAAAATGTTTCTACGAATTAATAACATAAAGCATACCGAACGCAAAAACACGAACCATACTGCATTATTTTATAGGCTTAAAAACAAGCATTTACAGAAAGATTATTCTCAAAAGTATGACGCAAACCAAATTTTCAGTAATATTGAAGAAAAAATGTAAGAAGTATATTTAAGAAGTTCAAGAATGAATTATGGTCTAACTTATGTTATAGCACGCAAACTTGCTTTAGAATACGCAATAAAGCTGGGAAAGACGATTCCGCTTTCATGGCAGCACGATGTATCGGCTGGTATAGAATCGATGAAAGGTTAGCTTCGTCATTTTAAATTAATTTTCCTAATATTAGGTCCTTACATATGAAATTGGCGTTTAGTATGGGAGGAACATAAAGCCGATTTTTTTTTATTATAATATATTTATTTAATCAAAGTATGTACCATTGCTATCTATGCACTTTTGCCATCTCATAGGTAGTTCATCGATCCCTTTACTAAAAAAACAATAAAATCTTTGAAGGCGGTTTGGACTGCCCCATCGGAGTTGAATTTTTTCCTTTGCAAGAAGTTATCCAAATTTCGAAAAAAATGGTAATCTGTTGGGGCAAGGTCCGGAGAGTACGGTGGATGTCTTAGACATTCCAATTGAAGCTCCTCTAATTTGGTAGCCGTCTGTTGTGCAGTGTGTGGTCTAGCGTTATCATGAAGCAGCAGTGGCCTAGAGCGATTAACCAGCCTCGGTTGTTTAGCAGCTAGCTTTTCCATCATGGTTTGCAGTTGCTGATAATAGACATCTGCCGTAATCGTCTGGCCAGATTTAATAAAGCTGTAGTGAACGACACCAGTACTAGTCCACCAAACGCTCACAAGTAACTTTTTTGGAGTCAATTTTCGCTTGGGGCATGGTTTGGCTGGTTCGGCAGGGTTCAGCCATTGCTATGAGCGCTTCCGATTATCGTACAGGATCCACTTTTCATCACAGGTAATGATTCGATTTAAAATCCCTTCATTGTTGTGCCGGTTGAGTAATGCAACGCAGCAGTCAACGCGCGTTTGTTGATTTGCTTCACTCAATTCGTGAGGTACCCACCTTTCAAGCTTTTTCACCTTACCAATTTGCTTCAAGTGGATTAAAACAGTTTTATCACTAACACCGCAGCCTTCAGCTAACTCGGATGTGGTTTGCGATGGATCCGCTTCCACAATAGCCTTCCATTCTTCATTATCAACTTTGGTCTCCGGCCGTCCACGGGGCTTGTTCTGCAGGTCGAAATTTCCAGAACGAAAACGTTGGAACCAAAAACGCACTGTGTTTTCTTTTGCGGCACCGTCGCCATACACATCATTAATCCTTCGAGCCGTTTCTGCAGCACTGGTGCCACGGTGGAACTCGTACTCGTAAATAACGCGATATTTCAGGTTTTTCATTTTTTAAACTGAGTGACGCAAAGAAAAAAACAATTGAGGAAAAAACAAATGAATTATAATTTTCAAAACATAAATATATGAGTAAATAGCTGTATAAATTTGGATTTGGAATTCCAAACCAAAGAGAAGATATTTGAGATCAAATTTGCCAGTACGGCAAAACGCCAATTTCATATGTAAGGACCTAATATTAATTTTTCTTCATACAGTATGCAATAAAATTACAATTTTCTGTATTTACATATTTTTTTGATTTTTTTTGTTTATCTGTTCAATATTAAAATGACTATGATAATATATTTGTCTTTCTCTTCTATTTTATATATTTTTTTTATTTATACTTGAAAAATAATCTACTTTTAAGCGTTGTTCAAAGCCTCCCCCATTTTGTTCAAATCTACCACAGGTTGGGGAAGGTTTGAACAAAATTCGACTTGTCAAAGAAAGCTGTTAATGTTTTCTAAATGGAATTTTGGGAAATATAAATCCATTTAAAACTGTCAAGTAAGCCTGTGGCTAGTGTTAGTAGTAAAAATAATATGCGAAATGCTTACAATATCAAAAATATTTTGGTACGAATAAATATTGTTCTAACCATCCACCCTCTCCCCTATATAACTTAAAGTAATGCTATTTTTTAAAGCTTATTTATCTACAAGGTATTGTTATCTAAACTCAATCTGCAAAATTCTCAATCTGCAAAAAACTCAATGTGATCATACAAATTGCAACATATATGTAATTTAAAATCCCAATCTATACCTATAAAACTCAATATCTGTCTGTCTGTCTGTTCTCTATACAAATCCACACCGTTTATCCGATTCGATTCAAATTTTGCATACTTATGCTTTGGGTAACATAGACAACATTTCCCACCTATTCTCATACCCCTTCCCCTCCCCCTGACATATTTTCAATGCAAATCCTGTACCGTTTGACCGATCGGACTCAAAATTTGGAAACTTATTCTTTAGGACTCGGCGAGTAACATAGGTGATATCTCCTCCCTATTCTCATACCCCTTCCCATCCAAAAAATTACAATAAATAACTTATTTTCAATAAAAAAAGCGTCGAGCGTGCTAGGCATACCCAAAGGGTTTTATTTATTCTTGCCCATCTGCGCGCTCGCGCTCACAATTCATTTGATTAAAAATATAATTAACAATTCTACATATATCAAAATAAAAATCAAAATATAAAAAATCATTTTTTCTTCTAAAAATGTTTATCGGGGTCAACATATGGAAATTGGCAAAAAAGGCCCGTTTAAGGGCCGCCGGTTTTTTCTTCTCCGACACAAAAAAGGTTTATCAGGGCCAACATATGGAGATTGGCAAAAAAGGCCCGATTAAGGGCTGCCGGTTTTTCTTGTCAGACACAGTATCTCTACATTCGACCCATTCGTTCACAAACCACGGGCCTCTAATGAGTAGATATGGTTATTTCAGGCCCGTTGTAGAAGCAGTATAGATTGCATCAGTTATTTTAGGCCACTTTAGCATTGTTTTAGTGAGTGTCCACATTACCATTTTTTCCAAAATCACTGATCACAGTGTTGTTTCGCCATGCATACATACATACAGCACATTTAATATATTACTTAAAAAGAAATGTCCTCATATTTGTGTAATTAACAATTGTATTTTATATACATATTTAAAAATATTAATAATTATTGCAGACGAACCAGAAGGCAGTAACTTTTTTAGATTTGCTGAGAGTGTACAAAGAAAATAAAAAAGTTTTTGATAAAGATGCATCCAAAATTATAATAAATAATAAAAATACTATGCTTGCATCAGATTTCTTTACTAGTTATCATTTGAACCAAACACAAACTAAAGATGGCAACAGCTTTGTGTGGTAAATATCCATTTTTAAAATTTAATTAGTTATTGGGACAGTAAACTAAATGCTTGGAATGAGAAGCCATTTAAAATTGTAATTTTTCAAAATTTTAAAGAATCAGTGTTGATTTTTATTACTGTTCTTTAATAAAACGATATTTTATTTCCTACATGTATGCGTACATTTATTGTCTCGGAGGTAAGTTGATAATAGTTTTCTAACACCGAATAAACATTTTCAGCCTTTATCACTGTATGCCCTTTCTCCAAAAAGCATTGCTCAATGGTAATTTCTATATCAATATATAAAAAGAAACCCGTGTTCCCCTACTCACCAAGTTTCCTCCACAACCGGCCTCAACCACCCACCGGTGGTTATGGTGGTGGGTAGCCCTTGGTTTCACATCGAAAATATGCGAGTTTGGTGGAGGTGGCTGTACGTGGATGGGAGTGGGTGATGAAAATGTGCTTTCTAGCACATTGTTTTGTTAAAGGAAGGCCGCAAATGCTTCAGATTGTTTCAAAAAAGGCGCGCTGACTGTGTTGGTGAGTCTAGAAGGTTCCGGAAAAACCTGCTCTAATGAGTTCTGGAAAGAGAGGGTTCTAGAAAATTCCCGAAAGTTCTATAAGGTTCTAAACTGAGTGGCGGAATGTGTCGGTGTGTCTAGAAGGTTCCTGTACATTTGAATTTCTAAAAATGTTCTAGAAGGTTCGCGAAAGTTCCATGACGATCCAAACAGTGTTCTAAAAATCTACGCATGCGAAGCCGCGTGGGCACAGCTAGTTACTAGCTAAAATCTTATTCCAGATCTGATAATTACAACCATGAGAAACAATAAAAAAAATTATCGAATTGTGATACACCTTTTATGAAATCTACAATGCACACAGTAAATTCATTTTGGCTGGAACACCACTTTCTGTCACAGGCAGTGGCGTGCAGCGCATGCAAGCAAAAAAGCTGTGCATTAGTAATGATTCTGAGAAATAAATATTAATTAAATAATCCTTATCTTAAGAAAAAGTTGAGTTAAATTTCTAGCCGTAATTCGTCCTACGGCTAGAAGTTTTATTTCTGACGTTTCCATTTAACGTAACGTATCTGTTTTTTTAGATTAAAAATTCTATTTCTGACTTTTCTGTGCTTAACTTCATGTCAATTCTTCATTTATTTCGCCAACCAATTTGTTCCACAGATATAGTCAAGTCGAGAAAAAAAACATGTATTTTTAATGCTGCGAGTTTTGTGCAATAGCGTCCTTCTTCGAAAGGTCCTATGCCAGGAGCACGTCATGCAGAAATGTTATTTTTTACAAATTCCACCCAAAACTTTCGGTGTCAATTTTATGTCTTTTCGATGGTAAATGTAAATACGAATATGACAAATACCATGTGTTATCTGTCATATCATATCATAAAATGTTTGATTTATTTTTGTGAAAAGAAACGTATATCTGAAATTAGTATTGTTCCCGATTTGATTATAAGTAAATCGTCTTCGAAATATATTGAAATTTTTCGCCGTATTAGCTATACCTATATAAAATATTTATTTATTTAGGAAATATTGTTTACAATACTTCTTTTATAGTGCAGTTATTTTTGTGGATTGAAGCTACTCAAAATAGTTTGTTATATATAGTTAAAAAAAATATATATATATATATCCTTATAGGTATATGCGTATATATATTTTTTTAATATAGGTATATAGTCGGTCACAGCATAACTTAAGTTTATACCCACTGCACGCCACTGGTCACAGGCCTTGTAAAAAATGTTACATCATTTAATGTATAAATTATGAAATTATGCATTTGGAGTTTCTGTTTGTAGCAAACTGCAGTAGCCATTCATTTTAGACACAATAATATGCCCCGGAGATCCACAGTGACTACCACAGTGCCACTTGCAGACTCCCTGGCTTAGTTTTTGCTCTTCGGCCTGCTTCATTCTTCTGTGCGTTGAATTATTTTTTCTTTCTATACGTTACCACATTTGAATTCAATATGCATTGGTCTTTACGTGGCCAGTGAATTAAAACTTTTTCACACCATAAAACTTTGCTGAATAAATTTCTGTCCGCAGGTTTTTCATCAACACACCAGGCACTTTATATAGAGTAGGTAGATATGGGGGGTGGTTAGGCGACATAATAAATAAATATGCCTCTCAAAATGATGATTGATCTAATATCTATATTAATATATTTAACATCTATAATATCTTTCCTGAAGGCATATTTGATTTTCCAATGTAGGTCAAGAGTGCCACTGCTTCTGTGCGGCTAAAAACTCGACACTAGATGTCTGACTTGCGATGGTCTCTGCTTGCGGCGCAAGAACACAAAAACATATTTTAAAAACATTGAAACTATTGCTCTCGTTTTTCTTTCTTCTAACGGAGTGTGTGCATTTTTTCGCATTGAATGGTGGATATAATAATTGATCAGTAAATTTTGTGATCATTTTTTTCCGGAATTTCATAATTTTAATTCTTTTCGCATGTCATTTGTGGCGTGAAAGAACAAAAAGACTCAGATATTTGCAGAAAGTGGCGTCACAAAGATTTGCGACTACCTAGACGATGTTCGATTGTCTTCAAAGCTGAAAAGGAAAAAGTATACAGGTCAGTGGTCATTTGTGGCGTATTTTTGGTTTACTCATATGTGTTCTTCAGGGAGAAAACGTAATTTAACACTTTTCGTTTGCATTATCATATTGAGAGGTATATTTTGAATATTAAGTTCACCCGGCGGATAACTATTTATACGTCGTCTGCCCACAATCATACAGGGGGTATAAAAGCAAAGGCAGCAATGTCCAAAAAAGTTTGAATGCCGCTATCGAGGATTAGTGATTTATAATGAAATGAATTCGAGATTTTATAGGAAACATAGCCTATAAATGTATAGTATTGTATATAAGTATTGATTTTTTATGCATGACGAATACAATAGGTGATAGAGAAAAAAAACTGTATCAAATGGTGTATTTAACTCATTTTGGCCAAATTCATCACTCAGTTCATATTTTAACTGCAACGACGATATGTTTGAATTTGTGTTTTTTATGTACATACGCAGTTTACTTAAATTTGTATATGCAAGTGTTAAAAATATTCATGCATACGAGGCATATTCATAAAGTAAGGGCCACTGGCTATATTAATCTGAACGTGGTCTGAACGGGTCTGAATGTGGGGCCATCCATCAGCTATTTACGAAGCTACTGCAGTTTTTTGTTTCAGTAGGTGTTTTGACTGTCGGTGAATGCAGGTAGCAATGTCCATGACAATTGTTTATCCCACTGTTGTGAAGTACGCGCTGTTTTTCGATTTTTGTATGCTAAAGGAACTTCACCTGAAAGGCTGAAATTCATTGGGAGTTGTGCCTCGTTTATGAACCTACAGTAATGAGTGAAGAAAAGGTTAGAAACTGGTGTCCAGATCTTAACAAAGGCCGCACAAATGTGCACGATGAAGAGAGTAGTAGCAGTTCCAGTATTTAGAGCGAAAATCATTGAACAAATTAACCGAAAACTGCGAAGTGATCCCCAATTGACGATTAATACTCTAGCTGATGAATTACTGCAAGTTGGACGCACCTCTATCTACATGATATCATAAATTGTGTGCAAATTATTTAAAATATTTTTTATAAATCTAGTATGCAATTATTTTTTAAAACAGTTTCATTCGTTTATCTTAGAATGCACTAAAACGGCACGTAGGATTAATTATATATACAGCGATGATATGTAGTAAACTAAATCTGTCAATAAAAACCTTATATCAAGAGTTTATTTTTTTTAATGACCAAACGACCCTTACTTTATAAATATGCCTAGTATTTTACCTTTGTGTGGATAATAAATTTGCTATATCCCTTTACAACCGATTCTATACGAGCGTGACGATCGAGAAATTATTTTTTTGGCGCGAAGCAGATTCGTTTTTGTGAGTGCAGCCGGCTTCACATGGTCGTGCGAAGGTTTGCCGTTAATTTAAACAAAATATCGACTTGTTGTAACCTGCCAGTGGCCAGTGGACCGTTACCAGAGATGGCTGTGTATTTTGGCGAGGGTGCGCGATCACGTAAGTACATTATTTTCTTACATTTTACATTACATGTTCATTGTTTTTATTGTTATTGCTTACGGTGATAAACAAACAATAGGATAACAAGTCTCTAAGTAAATTATGGTGTTTTTTTTTTTTGCCTAGAATCTTTTAAACATGGATCGTCACGATCGTGATGATTCGGGTTTTATTGCAATATTTACTATTAAAAACCACCATTTCAAAGTATCGTTTTTCTGGCTGTACCTAAGTTAACACTTCTGTTTTTTTTGTTTTTAGGTAAAGTTTTGGAGGACGAAGATATTTTGAAACTTATACAAGATGGAAATGACTCTGACATTGAGGAGCTTCATGATAATGGTGAAAATGACTTCGACCCTGTTCACTTTCAAAATGTACTTGACCAGGAAAATCAAGAACCCATTTCAGAGCCAGATGTAGGACCACCGTCACCAATCCATTCTCAGCTTCTTCTAACACCACGAGCACAATCATCAAATGAGGTAATTTCCCAAAATGTGTCTACCAGGCGTACTGCTACATGGAAGCAAACTATTTTCAATGACAAGGAACATAACTATCCATGCCAACCCTCGGGCCCGGTAAGAAGCCCTACTCAGTATATTCAGGACTACTTTCAAGAAGAATTTTTTGAATTTGCTGCTCATTGTTCCAATACTTACCACCTTCGCAAAAAAGGAGCAGAGCTTAAAACTACTTCACAAGAAATAACAAAGTTGTTTGGTGTCCACTTGATTATGGGCGTAATCCCATACCCTCGTTTACCAATGTATTGGCGATCGTCCACGAAGCTGCCATTAATTTCAAACAGTATGAGTCGTGACCGATTTCTTCAATTGAGAAATTCCCTTCATGTTGTCGATTCCGATACGCCGCCACCACGAAACGACAATTCTCCTCCTAATCCACTTTGGAAAGTGCAACCTATCATCGATAGAGTTCGGGATACCTGTTATAAGTTGGAGAGGGTATGTGGATATTTTAGTATTGACGAACAGATGATACCTTTCACAGGGCGATGTCCTCTGAGGCAAGTCGTAAAAAATAAACCACGTCCAACAGGACTAAAGAATTTCATCACTACTACTAGCGATGGCCTCATGGTCGATTTCGAGATTTATAAAGGCGCCAAAACCATGATTGGGGATATGAATTTAGGTCTTGGCCCATCAGTTGTTCTGCATTTGATCAAGACTATTCCACCTGGTAGCTGCGTGTACCACGATCGTTATTTTACGACGGTTCCATTAGTAGAGGAGATGAATCGACGGATCTTGCACTGTACTGGTACTATAATGATGAACAGGATCCCCGATAGAGCAGCGGTAAAATTTAAGAAGGATAGGGCTATGTTTCGTGGCGAAAGTCAGCAGTTTGTTAGAGATCCGGTTTCATTGGTAAAGTGGAAAGACAACAAATCTGTTTTGATTGTCTCTAATTGTACTAGTGCTGAACAAACTGATTTTGTAAAAAGATGGGATAAGCAAACGAAATCCTACAAGGATATCACCGCTCCGAGAGTAATCACTAATTATAACAACCACATGGGTGGGGTGGATGTCTTGGACCAAATGATGGAATACTATCGGGCTTTTATAAAAACTAAAAAGTGGATTCTCAAAGTAATTATACACTTTCTTGACTTGGCCGTGGTTAACACATGGTGGAAGTATCAAATTGATTGTAAGGCTAATAAGCTTCCGAGAAATAAAATATTAGCGCTTCTAGATTTTAAAATGGAAGTAGCAGATGCTTGGTTGAATACACCAGCCCGTAGCCGGCAACTGAATCACAATGGCGACACCGAGGATGAGCAGCCACCAGTAAAGAAAAAATATATGCCACCAAAACCTTCTGATGCCAAAAGATACGACGGTTATGATCATCTACCTACTTTTGATGAGTTATCGGCTCGACGCTCCTGCAGGCTAGAATCATGCACCAGTCGCAGTAAAATTCGCTGTATAAAATGCAACGTCTACTTGTGCCTTTCGCGAGGAAAAGATTGCTTTAAGTTTTACCATACAAAGAACTATAATTAGTCATTTGATTTATTATACAAATTTATATATTTAACTTGTTGATCTCAATTTGTTCCTTTATGCTATGTCGTTTATTTGTTAAGTAAGTAGGTACGTATATTTTGATAGATGTCATATTGAACTTTAGATAAATAAGTACAAATACATAAAGACTGTTAATAACATTGTTAAGTTATTGAATAAAAAATAAAACTCAGTTGATTAAATAAGTAATTCCTTTTAGTTTTTAACATATTCCTTGGAAGTCACGTTCGCGACGATGTCAATTTATTTCTGATCGTCACGATCGTGTGGGTTATTTTGACAGTTAACCAAGGGCACGTTATTTTTTTAAATATTTTTTCTATGTTCTTTGGACCCTAAACAATCAGAATATATAATTCGTATGACAAAAAAACAAAAATATGCTCTCCGGTTGTAAAGGGATATATGTATATATTTTTATCAAACTCTTCGAAGACCAATGTGATCACAGTAACTGACATCCACTATAGTTTATTTGTATTCTTTCTAGGTCTATTAACATTTATTATGTAAAAAAAATTCCAGGCGTTTGAATAGAATGTTTCCGGCTCAATTAATAAGAGCACTGTTTCCAAGACCCAAAGCAATACCGAAATTGGGTTTATCCACGGAGAGATTTGTTACTCTTGATGAACCAGGGTACAGGTCATACAGATTGGGCGATCCTGAGTGCAACTTTGTGTTTGTGATACAAAGTCAAGGGGAAAGATTAATGGAAATGCAGCCTGCTCCTGAATGTGCTGATCAGTGTAATCCTGTAACTGTGCTTCTCACACCGCCATATTTATGTGAGTCCATGTTTAACATCAGCTGGAAGTCCAGCGACATTATTTTATAATGCTTTTCAAATTTTGTCCTCCTAATAATCCTAATAAATTATAAGTAATAATAAAAAACATCCTAATGTGTATTCAATGAATATCTCATGTCCTCATTTTAAAATTGAAGAATTTGTGTTCCAATATGTAATTGTCTTTAAAAAAAATCATTAATCTTCACTCAGTTGCACTACACTTCCTGTTTCTTCCAAAATATTTCATTCTTAAGCGGATTTATAAAACTTCAATATTTTACAAATAATTTGACAAACGCTGTACATAATGAAAATGTCTTCTAAATTAATACTTTTTTATATTATGTATGTACTTGCTTATTTATTAAATAAAATTTTGTTTTTTTTATTATTTACTAGCTGTTCGTACCCGGCGTTACACCGGTTGAGGGTTAAAAATAAGATCGTGAGGGGAAACTAAGGTTCCATTGTTTTGCAAAGCCTCTAAAAAAAATATGTTTCCATGTAATCTAGGCCCGGGATGGATGGGATGTCCAGGCGGGGAAATTTGGCCTGTGTTTACCACCAGGTCCTTACGAATATTTATGCATTATTTGATAGAACAGTACAAATTTGCATTGAAAATATATCACGGGAAAGGAAGGGAGTTTAACCCGATCACTGCCGCGACCGGATAAATCCGCGGTGCCTCGCAGTTACCCACACGCTGTGAACAGATAAATCCGCCCACATCTTCACACAATTTTAGACGCGTAATAAAACATGAAATTGAAACGTCTCTTTTTGTATCGCCTTCCGCCATCTATGGGGATTCATTTTAAGAATTTACTGTCACTCATATTGTTTCAATAATGTTGTAATCTGCATTTTTTAAATGTTTCCATCTGACAGCCAATAGAGCTCGCAAGGGCCATCACTTACCTTTATTTATTACGGGACATCCCGGAAGCTGGAAGCGTCACTGTCGGATTCTTTGTTCACAGAGAGCTTTTTTTTGATAACATTAAACGTTTGCCGGTTTTTTCTCGTACTTGTTTTGTTTTCTTGTAAAGTAAAGGGATTATGTATTATTATAAATAACTTTTCAGCGTTATAAGTGTGTTTATTATCAATTATTGTGAAGTGATTTTTATTATCTTGGAATTGGTTCACTTGTTAGTTTTTCTAAGTATTATTTTTTGAATTTAGATTTATTACAATGGCAGAATTTTCAAATAGTTACTATGAAATCCTTCAAACTGCCAAGTCTGATAACAGTGACGTAAAATTTGAATGCCGGAGTTTTACGAGCCCTTTGAAAACAACGCCGAAATGGCCAATGATAATGTTGAATGTTGACCAAAATAATCGTGATCAAAGAAGACCCATCTTTCATCACAATTATCTTTCATTGGGAAAGTGATCCATTTTTACCGCAAGTGCACAATTTTGATTCTTCATTTTCCGGCGCTAAATTGAAATTTGACAGCAGCGTGAACGTTATTTAATGTTGGCAATTGCTTGTGCGTTATATGAAAATCATAAATGCACCATCTAAAAACTACATTATCGAAGTCGTCAAACCGTATTTTCTTTTCTCAAAGCTTCTTCTTGGGAGAAGTTATGGCATCCGACAATCTTTTATTTTTAAACTCCCGAATAATTAATTGTGTTTTTTTTTTCCCAATCCTGTTGCCTGGGAAACCTGATCCACCACAGTAATGATTTAAAATAAAATATAAATAAGTACACATATTTATTTACTATAATATTTGTCATGTTTGAATTTTATGTTATATGTGCAGTTTATAAAAAAGTTCAACAATTATAATTGCCTTCGAATGTATGTATCATGTGTGTGATGATAGATGGCGCTGTTAGGATTATTTTTTGTTTATAATTTTGGTTGCAAACGACTTATTTGTGACCATGGTTACCTCAAAAAACAACATGACAATCATCAACTATCCCAATTTTGAATGTCAGTCTGTTCATAACTTGCTCATTATCAGTGTTGTAATTAATTACAACACTGTATAACAACAATAATAATTACAACACTGATAATGACTAGCCGCTAATGAGGCCCAGGCGCATGAGTGTGACACGTCAATCAGCGCGGTTCAGGTTCGAGGGTCGTTATTAATTATTACTTTGTCCTGTGATTTTTCACGGTTTTACGGCTAGTAGTTAATAATTACCGAATTGCTTGTTTTATATAATTCTTCGAGATATTTTTATACATTTAAAACTATCTCCTTTGCTTGACCTAAAAGCTATTTGCCCTTTCCTAACTTAGACATATTCGCAATTTTGTGGTCACCGTATCTTTAAGCAAAAAAATATGAAACAAAGAAACGACCGCTCCGTGTGACTGCCAGGGTGATACTGAATTGGCCAATGGAATAGGCTTATAAAAAGGAATACCACTACATAATTTACGTGTAATATATATTACTCACACTAATGCAAGTGGCTTACCTAAAGTGAATGGACTCTAATACATATGTGTATATAAAAATTGCGTAAATATATAAGCTTTTTTAAGTATGCAACTCATTTATTTAATAAATACAAAATAAAAAAATTAATTTCCTACTTATCAATTTGTATCAATCGACGTGTGCAAAAAAGGAGAAAAAAAGTTTGGATATATATTCAATTTTTGATATATATCGGATATATATTAAAAAATCCGATATTTTGATTTTTATTATAAGAATTGGATTTTTTCAAACCCTGATTTATTCATATGTACACTTGTGTCCCTCACTTATGCCGACAAGTTCGACCATTTTGAATGTTCAGTTAATTTTTGACAGCTGCTTTAATTGCACGTGTTTTGACTCATCTTTGATTTTTGCCTATTCCAAAAAATGGATCAAAGTATCGGTATCAAATTTTGTGTGAAAAACAGAATTAAGTGCACGGACGCATTCTGAATGTTGACTGTGGCATATGGTGAAGCTACCTTGGACCGAAGCAACGTTTATCGGTGGTACAAAATGTTCTCAGAGAGCCGAGAAGATGTGAATCGACGAAGAGTGTGCCGGACGCCCGAGCACATCAACATCAGACGAAAACATTGATGAAGTGAAGAAAATAGTATTGGCCAATCGTCGAATCACCATTAGAGAAGTTGCTGAGGACCTAAACATATCGATTGTCTCATGCCATTCGATTTTTACTAATGATGTGACGGGTCGCCGCGAAATTCCTACCAAAATTGCTCAATTTTGACCAAAAACAACATCGTATTAACAGTGCTAAGGAGCTGTTGGACTCTGTCCACGATGACCCAAATTTGCTCCAGGGGGTCATAACTGGTGATGAATCATGGATTTATGGTTATGACGTGGAAACCAAAGCTAAATCATCTCAATGGAAGCTGCCGTACGAGCCAAAACCGAAAAAAGCGCGCCGAAAAAAAGTTTGTTTGAATGTGAAGGTTTTGCTTACAGTTTTCTTCGATTGCAGGGGCATGTTACATCATGAGTTCTTGCCACAGGGTAGAACGGTCAATAAGGAATATTACCTACAAGTTATGTGCAATTTGCATAAAGCAATCTGCCAGAAATTCCCGGATTAGTGGAAGAACAAAAATTGGCTTTTGCACCATGATAACGCCCCTGATCACACATTGTTACATGTGCGCGAATTTTTGGCCAAAAACAACTCACTAATAATGTCATACCCACCGTATTCTCCAGATCTGGCCCCCTGTGACTTTTTCTTATTCATGAAACTGAAGAAGCCTATGAAAGGACGACGCTACGCTACGATTGAGGAGATAAAGACGGCATCAAAGGAGGAGCTGAACAACTGAAGTACTTTGAGGATGGGAAAAAATGTTGGCACAAGCGTTTAATATCTGGTGGGGATTATGATGAAGGGGACAAAATAGACATTCATGAATATATAGATAATTTTTGAAAAAACACAAAATTCGCTATACCTTTTGAACAGACCTCGTATATATAAATAATAATGTAAATGTTGTACAAAATCGCTAATCTCTGAAAGTTCTTCACCGATTGCTTTGAAATTTTGGCACAACGTTGCTTTTGAATACATGGATGTTTTTGTATATTTAATTTGTTTTTATATACCTACTATTTATTTATATAAATAAATATGTAAATGTTCGATTGTCCAAAATCTTAAATCTCCTAAAGTTCTTCAAGTATTGCATTGAAATTTTGAAACAACGTTCTATTCGACTTCAATATTGATAAATATTTAGATGTACCTACCTAACATTTTTCGAATTCAAATTTTTTGATTACATTCGGTTGTCTTTGCTTAAATAAAGCATTTGAACCGATGAGAAAATGCACTTCCGAGCTTATCGTTTTAAACGAGATTCATAAAGTCCTTTAATACTGCATTATTTTACAATATTAAACACAAAACAATATACTCCTGTGATTCTAAAAGTAGATTCATTGTAGAAACACAGTAAGCAGTTTGCACTAAAATTGTTTATATGTAAAATGCACTTTTCGGTTCTCTAATTCGGATAAAATATTTATAACGTTTTTATTAGCGTTTTTTGTAAAACAGCTGTTGGGTGTAAAACACGCTACACTATCTATACCTATAAAACTCAATGTCTGTCTGTCTGTTCTCTATACAAATCTACACCGTTTATTTTGCATTTATTCTTTAGGACCCGGCGGGTAACATAGGTGATATTTCCTTCCCCTACCCTGATATATTTTCCATGCAAATCTGTACCGTTTGACCGATCTAACCCATATTTTGCATACTTATTCTTTAGGAACCAGCTGGTAGGGTACGTTCACTTTATGAAAGCCACTTGCATTAGTGTGAGTAATACCCTCTGTAACACGTAAATTGTGTAATGGTATTCGTTTTTAAACCAATTCCATCGGCCGCTTCAGTAACACTCTGACCGGCGAGTGGAGCGGTCATTTCTTTGTTTAATAATTTTTTGCTTAAAGATACGGTGACCACAAAATCACTAATATATTTATGTTAGAAAAGGGGTAATCGTTTTATAGTTGAATCGGCAGCAAAGTTATGATATAGTGCGCTGAGAATATTTAACTATATGGAGACTTCCAAGGCAAGTTAGTTGTCCAGTGCAATACGAAAGGCCTGCACATAAAAAAGACAATGCAAAAACTTACCCTCAATTTTCTCCAATTCGCTGAAACTTGGCACTCTGTTGTGGACTGTATTAATATGATGTATGCCTTCTTCACCATGGAGAATAAATTCACTTTCAAGAATCAATTCGAGAAGCAGCGTGACAAGATCAAACGAGAAAAAAACAAGATGCAGTTTGAATAGAACTGGCTTAATGTCGGTTGTTTGAAAAGGACAGATGTAAGCGGCGGCAGCGGTTGAAATTTAAATTTAACCTGCTCTGGTCGGCAGACGCATCGCATATTTAATATAAAAATATATAAAATAAGTATTTTTTAAATATTAATTTGGAAAATTGTTATCAAAAAATACATTTTTACTTGCAAACCTAAACACAATGTAGGAATGGCGTTTTTCGTCAGCGGTGTAAGTTTACCGGATTTATCTTCAAAATGTTGAGAGTAGACAACCGCATATTTTGATGGCTTCCAATTAGATCGTTTGACAATACAATACAATAAACACTCTGTTGTTTCCTATTTGTATCTCTTTTACACGTATGCTGCGCTATAAGAGAGAAAGAGAAAAGACCATAGACTACCAATGCTAGTTGGCAAACTACTCGCTCCAACTTCATATGCATTCGTTCGTAGCAGTTATGTTTTATTGTCCTTATACGTGGTTATGAAAATAATTTCTATCTCTTTCTGACTCATACATTTTTAGTACGTTATAGAAGACAGCAGAGACTAGATGTCTCAGATTTGTTTTTTAGTGACTAGTCTATATTTATAGTATGTCTATGGATCTGATCCAAATTTTACATAGGCTACAGTTCTCCCCTGGACATTCCAGCCAAGATTAAATAGAATAGTTTATTTATATATAAAAGTTATTAGAGACTTTGAAAACAATAGAACCTTTGTGTCCTTATATTTAACTAAAATCTAAACACAGGCAACGCCGGGTACGAACAGCTAATATTAAATACAGTACGAACTGGGTACGGACAGCTATTATTAAATAAAATTTAATCAGAAAGTCTCAAGTCCCGATTTTTTAAATTCCTGGGACTTGTGGCAGCAAAAAACCTTTGAATTTCCGGGAATAAATTCCCATTGTCTCGACAGAATCCCTTATTGTAACTATAAGAACACTGACAGTGGTAAAGCAGGTAAATAATAAAACCAAGGTTTTTTTTTTTTTTATTTATTTAAATTAAACATTTACAAATAAAACAAGGTTGTACTATGCATATTTTTGAATGCGTTAACTTTTATTAAATTACCTGTTTTTTTTAGTGTGGTACAACTGGTGGTATTGGCGGCCTATCAGTCATCCTACAAACTCAACTGTTTCATCAATTTCTTATACTGGATCATACTGCTGAGAGGGAAGCTGGCTTCGAACTACAAATCTAGTCAAAAATATGTTTCTCTCTCTCTCTCTTTCTCTCTCCTTTCCTAAAACACACCATCTCTCAACCTAAAAGATAATATAACAACTTATCTTGTTCCAAAGTCCGAAAACAATTATTTTTAAGTATGTACTAAAAAATAAAAATAATAGAGTTAACAAAATATGCAGTACATCGAACAGTCTTAAATGCTAATTATGAAATAAATTTTTTTGCTCTTTTTGAATAAGTTATGAAAAAACTGTTTGTAGGGACAATTCATACACCAAGGAAAACTTCATGTAGATACTGTTACGCTGAAATATTGTGAACTTAAATAATCAAAAATAAATGTTTTCTTTAAATATGTTTATTTATGTACTTAGCATTTCATAAACAAAATAAATTGTATTACTTAACAAAATATATTAATGTGGAAAACGATCCAATATCCTTGGTAATTTTTTTTTGCATACAAACACTAGTTCTTTAAATAGTCACAAAATAAATTATTTAGTCGAAATCTTAAGACATACTAAACATAAATTATTCTGTATGATGAATTAAAAACTGTACAAAAGCAAAAATTCTTATGTGAACATTTTTATATTGTTTTTATTTTTCAATAATTTGTTAAATTGTGTACTGTGAAGATTTTTCAACCTGAGCATACTGAATGTCCATGCACCAATGCATCAATACAATTTAAATATATTAATGTTGCACATACATATATTAAAATTCAGAATATTGAAGACTCGTACCTCCTCCCTTTGGCAAATAGATAGCAATCAATGACCAGAGATATGCAAGGTATGATCAAAAACAATACAGATTTTTTTAATTTTGTGGGTTGTATAATTCCAGTTATCACAATTTTTTGTTGTTTTGGTACACTTGTCCCTGACATATCTGAATATTGGTAGCCATATTGGATTTTATTTTTGACTCAAAGATAACAGACGCTTTGGTGTGCTCAGCGATTTTTTGCTTTTGGAAAAAATGTAAAGATTTCAAATTTTCTAGCCAAAAACCACACTGTTATATACCCTCTGGTGGAAGGAATGTGGCTATAAAATGCTGCAAAAGCCACGTTGTATACCATCAGCAACAGTACCAATAAGTCTGACTCTTTAGTGTCCACGAGTGGTCATCAGAAAACCCCACGAACCCCGGGCAATTTGAGGACTACCATTATAACATCACGGCATATAAAAGAGGGCGAATGGCGAAATTCCGGCGCCATAAAACGGGAACCAGCCAGCTAAGGGAAGGAAAACCCCAACAGAAAACCCTGGTCCTCCAGGTTTGGGGTTGGGCGTAGGGCCAACAATTCTACCCCATAAAAAAAACAAAATGTTACAATACCTCAAGCCAAGCCTCGGAAAACATCAGAAAGGAATGAGGAAAACAGACCGGGCAAACGTAAAAAGGCACACGATTTAAAAATTTGCACTTGGAATGTTCTAACGCTATATCAACCTGGCGCCCTCCAGATACTTATAGATCAGCTAAATATATATAAAGCAGACATCACTGCACTATAGGAAATTAGATGACAGGGAAATGGGATCTTTGAAAAAGGAGACTACTGCATGTATTATAGCTGTCATGAAAACACCACATAAAGGGGACAGGCTTCCTGGTAAGCAAAGCATTGCGTCATGGACTTTAGGGCACTCGGTCCTCAAATGGCGTATCTCACAGTTCAAGGAAGATTTTTCAACCTGAGCATACTGAATGTCCATGCACCAACGGAGGACAAACCCGCCGATGAAAAGGAAGATTTCTATGACAGCTGGAGAAAGCTTTCGATGAATGCCCACCATGAGACATTAAAATCACAATAGGGGACTTGAACGCGTAAGTTGGTAGGGAGCCCTGCTTTACGCCAACAATTGGAAAACATCCAGACTCAAACGATAACAGAGAACAAACTTTACAGCATCTCACAATATGGTCAAAAGTGGTACTCTATTCCCGCATAAAAATATACACAAAGCCACGTGGAAACACCCAAACGGCAGAACAAATAACCATATACTTATTAGTGCAAGACATAAATCAAATCTACTAGATGTCCGCACTTATAAGGGAGCTAATGTTGACTCTGACCATTTTCTCGTTGCAAGTTGACTGTGGTTTAAAATATCAAATGATGGAAAAACAAATAAGTCTAAAATCACAAGATAGCCTGCAAAAACCTACTAGCAACAGCTGCTCTCGAAACCCTGGGCAAAGAAATCCCTATCAGAAGAAACCATTGGTTTGATTCAGACTGCGCAGAAGTAACGAAAAAGAAAATGAACTCTATCAAAAAACGTTACAACAAGGCTGCACAAGACGACTTATGGACACCTATAGGGCAAAAAGGAAGAGAGAAAAGAAGATGCACAGGGAAAAGAAACGTGAATATCTACAAAATGAAATTAGGGAGGCTGAAGTACTCAGGCTTAAGAATGAGAGTAGGCTTTTCTACAAAAACGTAAATAGAACGAGAGCTGAGTTTAAACCAAAAATAAATATATGCAAGGAAGAGAATGGAGTGATGCTGAGTGAAAAGCCTGACATCCTGAGGAGATGGGTGAGGTACTTTGACACGGTTCTCAATAACAACTCGGTAGAGGTGGAGCACAACGGTGGAGAGCACAGGAGATGATTTACATATTGACAATCCTGAACCCCCTTCACTGGAGGAAGTGAAGCAGGCAATAAGACAGCTGAAAAACAACAAATTCCCCGGGTCAGACGAGCTGGTAGCTGAATTATTTAAAGCAGCAGATGGAGAGTTTGTCCAATACCTGCATAACTGAAGACTGGAGACTAGGAATTATGTATCCACTACGCAAGAAAGGCGACCAACTCGAGTGCTGTAATTACAGGGGAATAACGTTTTTAAATACCGGTTATAAAATAATATCCAATATCTTATACTAAAGATTGCTCCCAATGTTTGAGGAAATCATTGGCAACTACCAATGCGACTTCAGGCCAGGCAAATTATGCATTGATCAAATTTTCTCCTTGAGTCAGATCTTAAAAAAACGCTAGAATATAATGTCGAAACTCATTATCTCTTTGTAGACTTCAAGGCCGCGTATGATAGCATAAATAGAAATGCATTGTACAATGCAATGTGTGAGTTTGGAATACTGCGTAAGCTGATCAATCTTGTGAAACTAACAATGTCCCCAGTAACGTGGTTGGCAGTGATCTGTCCGAGCCCTTTGAAGCGCTCCACGGGGTGAGACAAGATGGATTGGCCTGCCTCCTATTCAACATAGCCTTAGAAAAAGTTATTCGTGACTCAGGAATTGACATAAGAGCAACGATATTTGACAACTCTGTATAACTATTTGCTTACGCTGATGATATCGACATAATTGTGAAAACTCCTGATGCTTTACATAATGCTTTCATAAATCTTGAAAGTTCTGCCAAAAACATGGGTCTCATAGTAAACCAGCAGAAGACCAAATACATGGCCGTAGGATGCACCCAACAAATCCCAACTCTCTCGTGTGGAAGTCAAAATTTTGAAACGGTACCAAGATTTACAAACCTAGGATCCCTGATAACAAGCAACAATAATACTACATAGGAGATCCAGAAGCGCATAGTGAGCGGAAATCGCTGTTTTTTCCGCCTACAAAAGCAGATAAAATCCAACTGCTGTCCAGAAAAACCAAGATATTAGTGTACAAAACGCTTATTAGGTCAGTGCTCACGTACGCAGCTGAGACATGGGTACTAACTAAGAGAAATGAGCGAGCACTGGACGTTTTTGAAAGGAAAATTTTGAGGCGTATCTTCGGACTAGTTCTAGAAAATGGACTTTGGCGCAGACGTTACAACAATGAGCTCTATACTCTGTTTAAGGAGCCAAACGTCACAAAATTGTAAAACTGGGAAGACTTTGGTGGCTGGGGCGTGTGGAGAGGATGTCCAAGCATCAAGCACCAAAGTCCCTGCTGAACTCAAGGCCAATAGGGCGAAGGAGCTTAGGAAGGCCAAAATTAAGATGGAGTGACAACGTCCTCAAAGACATCTCTGCCTTGGAGCTTCGGAACTAGAGAGAGCTGGTACTAAACTGAGATGAGTGGAAGAAGATTATTGAGGAGGCCAAGACCCACCAAGGGTTGTAGGGCCAAGAGTGATGATGATGATGATTATAAGATGATTGAAAAAATATAAAAATATTGACAGAATGGTCAACGTCCGTGAAAACTTTTGTCATCAAAACTTTTATCATCCTGAAGACTCCAAATCGCGGTCGGGCTGAGTATCCCGGATTACGTAAATAGGGTTATTTTATGTTTTTTTAGCAACATGTACATTTTTGAAAATTAAAGTAATATGTAATTGTTTTTATTTTCATCGAAAGGCCATTTTTCTATACAATTTTCATTTGTTAACTTTTACGTTTTCCTCAATTTTACCCCGTTTTTTGCTGTCCCCCGGAGAAGTGTAAAACCAAGGTGTTACTGTACTACGTTTTCAAAATGATTTCTTGAAATATGCGAAAATGTTTTTCACAAAATTAATGACTTTTCATGAGCTTTGCGAATTTCGCGTTCGCATCTCGATTTTCAATTTTTTTGTACCCTGAATTTCAAATTAACGGGGTTCCACATAATTCAAAATGTTTTTTTTTGGGTCCCTTGAATTTCGAATTAACGACGATTAATTAATCATATTTTTCAGTAGAAAAAACACAAACAATAATGATCCTCTTATTCTAGGGATATGACCTTCATGTTTACTCAGTAACACGTAATAAAGGATAAAAATCAGGTCAGAGCCGGTTGTGTCAACTAGGTTTAACTTTTTAATTTTTGTTTTCCATCAATCAACCCATTTTCATAAAAATGAAAAAATTCACTATTTATCACTATAAACCAAGTTGATGCAACCGGTATTTAGTGTGCGGAACAGCATTGTTACAGCCAAAATCATATTTATAAACATGCCTAGCAGCTGAAATATAATGCCTTACCTTATCTATAGATATAAAATAATGTATAATGTTTTAAAATGAGGAAAATCAGCACATTTAAAACGTTCCATTTTTTAAACTTCGGATACTTTGGAAGTCATGGAATGTAGGTAGGTACCTTCTTTATTATTCTTAAATTGTTTGAGGATTGACAAATGGAACATTTTAAAACAAGAAAAAGCTTGTGTTGATATCTGAAAAAAAGGATTTCAGTTGTTTTCTGAAGGCGTCTTGTATCTGTTGTGTTCTATGATATTGATAAAAACGATTTTTAATTTATACTAAATTACGGTCACCCAGTTTCCAAGTTTTTATTAACTTCCTGTTAAGTGTTGATTTCTAGTGAAATTTCCATACCAAAGAGTTTCAATACAAGTGTGTTCCAAAAAAGAGATACATTTAAAAATATATTCAACGTTAGTACTACATATATAGTGTTGAAAAATTCCTAGAGGATAGAACATACAGGATATAAATAGAAGTATAACGGACCCATGTATATCTGATATACGAGTAAAGATTAACGTATTCACATACAGAGAAAAAAAATGTATATCGCTATCGAAAGATTTATAAACTTTTCAAAGCAAGAAAACACTTTGTGGCTTGACATTATAAGAAATTTAAGAATAAATTAAGTACTATATTTTAAACCACTTTATTGCTATATATTTGTCAACTAGTTTCGGTTGGACTCAACCTTCTTCAGGACAATTATAATATAGACTAATTTAGGTACAGAAATTTATAAAGGAGGAAAGAAAAAGAGAGAGAGGGACAGAGTGTCAACTTGGTGGGGTGGAGGGAAGGGGAGGAGTTAACTGAAGATAGAGGGAACAGCTTTAAAATCGGACTATTAGATAAATTTATTTGTTTATTTATTATTTGACTATTATTATTAATTGCTTTATTAATTTCTAATTGATTGATGATTCTATTATTGATTGCTTTATTAGAAATTAATAAAGCAATCAATAATAATATTCTTAAATTTCTTAGAAAGATTTATTTTTAATTAATGGTTTTTAGAAAGTAAATGAATAGTTTTACATTTATTTAAAAATGAAAATAATGTAATTTAAAAAAATCTTTAATTCATACAATAACATTTTCAAAATAATAACATTTCATAGAAATACAAATGAAATGTTGCACTAAAAAATATGTTTCAAAACCTAATTGATTGAAAAAAACTGGTTAGAGCACTCCTTCAACATCTTCACTTTGCCAACATTTATCTGCTGTGTGTGAGAAATACACAAAAGTTTCATCTAGGTATACGACTGGCCGCCGATTCGAAGAAGTTTCGTTCTTCCTAAATTCATACAAGAATTTTGCTCTCATGGCATATAGAGTGCCACCACCCCTGTCGCGAAACAGAAGTTGCCAGGTTGTAAATTTATTAAACAAGAGCCTTCAATATAAGTTTGGTCGGGTAAGGGCGCGCTCCGCGGCGGCCGCTCTATCTGTCAAACTGTCAGACGGTAATATCGGTCCATTATTTGCTTTTTCAGCTTCACAAAACTTTAATACTTCATTGGCAATTGTTCTTGCACCACCCCGGACTATTTTGGACATAATAATTCAGTGTATATTGGTAATCAAGATGTCACAGCTCCCGAGCAAATACAAAATTGTACTGAATTACAGGGCGAGGGGTTGCCGCCGGGTGCGGGCGGGGCGGGTTTTAGTTTCAATCCTGCCGCACGCCAAGTTATGTTGGGCAGGCAATATATCATTGCGTTATATGAGCTGTTACTTTTAGTTTTCTGAAAATGAAAACCTAGATCTCGCCACGTGATGTTGCATGACATCCTTGAAAATTTATATCTTCTTTAGATAGCCTTTGTAATTTTGTTAATGCAGGTAATTCTTTCTTAAATGTATAAAATTCATGCACTTTTCACCTGGTGATTCCCAATCTAAGTCATCAACATCAATTTTTCCACTAATTGTAGTTCTTTCTTTTCCACGTGCAGATATTTTTGTGCCGAATTCCAGGGCCGCTTTACCCTCTTTAGCAATTTTGTAAATTGTCAATTCAGAAATACCTACCTAAATGAGTAGTAAAATAAATATTTAAGTATAGAAAAATCATTATAACGGCATGGCAACACTAACTTGAAGCGGCAGAAATGCATCTGTGAATGTAATCGAACGGTATAATCGGGGCTTGAGATGTTGTTCCTTTTCAAAAATATGTGCATTTTCAAAATAATTTCTCAAACATCTCTTTTAATCATTTTTGGCATAGTGGAAAAACAAAAAATTTCTTAAAAAATTATCGAAACATTCGTTGGCTCGCATGTAAACAGGATCTGAAAGCTGACAACAATTCAACACGGCATCGTTAGTTCCAAATTTGTCCATTCTCCAGATAAATTGGATGGACATTGTATCACATTCAACTATATAATTAGTAATATTTATCCCAATTTACAATTATCTCCAATATTCTAAAATATTATCACCACAAATAAGTTTTTTAATTTGGATTTCATTTTAGGGCAATAATAGAGGAAGAAAAATGTTACAATATATGTTTTCATTTATTTCATTAATAAAAATAACACTTACAGTACAGTATATCACATTACACAAATAAATATTGAAAACAAAATAAAGTAAATTTGCCCATTACATTGTAATCAATAAAACCCGTGCAATTATACTAAAATATTAAATATTTATTTTAATATAACACTTATTAATTTGTAGCGATAAAAATAATATGGAATTAATGGTCAAACTAACATCGTCATTAATATTTCTAATTTATTAAAGTCAGTCGATGCAAAAACTTACAGCAGTCCTGAGGTAAATTCAGCATGATAATATATTGTAAAATATAAGAAGGAATGAAGCATACAGCAGTGCAAGCATATGGCGTGTGATTTGCACTTTTATACTTTAGTAAGATATCTATTTCAAAAATATTGCTAAAACACTTTCATTTCAGTATATATTTTTCCCATAAATTTCCAATTAACTTAATCAATCAAACTAATATATGTGGTATTCTTATGCACATACTTATGTGTATTAAACATACTTAGAAATGATAATTCAAATGTGAAAATTTGACAAAATGAGTTTGCTTTGTAAAACACTTACGGGAATAATAGCTAATAATAATAATAATAACTATTTGAGCCAAGATTCATAAGATTCGATCAAGATCACCGATTTGACTGCACAAAAGATGGATTGGTATCAAGCACGTTACAATGCTGATTTTTGTTGTTGCATTATAACCATAAATATAATTTTTCTATCAATTTTCACATCGATTCATTAAAAGAGTGAAATATATCTTCAAGTTTGTGTTTACTGGGGTATTATGCCATGTTGTTACGACCTTTCGGGCCGACATTTCGGATCCCATTGCATGGTCCACCATCAGGGCTAATGTGTTATTGTGAGTGTTGGTGTTGTGGTTAAGTATCGGCTCGCAATACCGTGCCGAGGTCAAGATGTGTTGTGTGTATGATTCATCTGTTGTCTGATCACTATCTCTGCAGAGTCTATGACGAGAATGACTTTGAAGCGCCGGATACACTCATTCTCGTCGGCATGATATTGCGATAACACCAACACTCACAATAACACATCAGCCCTGATGATGGACCTGCAATGGGATCCGAAACGTCGGCCCGAAAGGTCGTAAAGGGCATAATACCCCAGTAAACACAAACTTGAAGATTCTGAGTGGCCGTGAAAAGAGTGAAATATAAATTATAGACAGGAAAAAATGGGGCATACACATATTTAAAATTATGAATCTTAAACAATCCTGCATGCTAATTTAACTAATTTTTTAAATGCAAGGAATAAATGTAAAATGAATGTAATAATACATTATAAAAACTAATAACTATTTCATAATATGTAAATAAATATTAAAACCAAGCAACCAAATAAATATATTTTATTGTATACTGGGTATATTAATAGGAAAATGAAGAAAAGTGTATTATTCAAACTTTTCTTTTAATTTATTTTTTAGTAGTACTGGAATGAGTGAGATGCACGCAAATACTGAGAGAAGGGCAACAGACACCCACGACCAGGCATCGGACGAAGACGTAAGAGTGTGCAGAGTCTGACCTGCCTGGATGGCCACAAATGTCGGAGGGGCGACACCTAAAAGATACAAAATGTAAATCAAATCCATCCAATATAACATGAATAAACTTATTAAAAATTGATTTTGTTATTTGTATTTATCTACTTATATTTTATTCATTATACCCACATGTTTCGGAAAACCTTTCCATCGTCGGGGTGTATAAATGTCAAAATTTCAAAACGAATAATGTCTTTGTTTTTCTAAATTATTTGAAAAATTATTTTTAAATATTATAGCTAAAGTTCTTGATTACACACAATTTTTGGGAAAAAATTTAGAATTTGGAATTAACTAGTAGTTAAATTAAATTGATTATTAATAATATTTTATTTACTATTACTTGCTTTACTAATTTCTAATGATTCTAAATTATTCAATTTCAGACCAAAATTATTTACGTATAAAGTAGAAAGTCCTAAATTTTCATCAAAACTGTGATCATTTTCTAATAAATGATTTGCAAATTCGGAAAAACCATGATTATTCACATGCATTAAAAATTTTTCAATAATTGTGTGTAATCAAGAACTTCAGCAATAATATTTAAAAATTATTTTTCAAATAATTTAGTAAAATCTTGATATAATGGACTAATTGGGGAATGGGGTGTCCGTTAAAGCCGAAAGTCCGTTATATAAAAATAGGTTTAAAATAAATCAAAAAACTCTTTTTGAAAATATGTACACTGTATTTAGATATAAATACAAAACACAAACAAAATTCTATTTAACTGTCTTTGGACATTCATCGTGAAGTGACGTTGCTGTTTGATATTGACGCGCTTACTTTCGGTAATCCTGCTTTGAAAAAGGAATCAAGTTTTGTTTTCAGTTTTGAAGTTTGCTGTTTTTTGCCATATTGTTCACATATACGAGACGCAGACATTCCAGAATCCTACTTTTGTATAATTTCTGGTTTTAGATTGATCATTAGATTGATTATTTTCCTATAGAAATATAGCATTTCAGTAAAGGAATTATTTGTCACAATTTGAAAAATTGCCAAAATAGCAAATTGACCCTTGTGATAAATTTCTTTAAATTAATTAATAATACAACCTTAACAATACATATGTGGTTGTAAATGGCCTGAAAGAAGGATGAAAGGCTCGGATAATGGTCTGTAGTCCAGGTGACAGAGGTGCTTGAGTATGCATTGTATGAGGACCGCATTCTGGCAAACGAGTCAAGTTCAGAATAGCTTATAGATTAACAATATGAATGTTACCAGAAATCCTGTTGGTCCAATTTTTTTTTATACCTCCCTCCCTCTACACAGCAATTAAATCAAAAATACACGCTTTTGAGCTATTATAATGATTATTTTAGAGTCATTATTTGTTTTTTTTTAATAATTAAAGGTAATAATACCTTGTCAAATAAAATTAAAATAGAGATTATTAATAAAAAAATCATAAATTGTTCTTAAATAAATTATTTAATAATAATAATAATATTTGGATAATTTATATAGCGCCGTTTTCGCTAATACTCACCTCAAGGGCGCTTATTTAATAAGAAAAAAAAATTAAAGATAAATGCATGAAAAAATAAATATAATCCAATTATTCATATTTTTACAATTATTGTTTACTAGCTGTTCATACCCGACGTTGCACGAGTTAAGGGTTAAGTTGAAAATAAATGTGTGGAGGGGAAACAAATATTCCATTGTTTTGCAAAGCCTCTAATTAAAGCAATGTTTCCATTTAATCATGGCTGGGATGGATAGGATGTCTAGGGAAGAAATATGGTATATATTTTCCGTCGAGAATATGTATGCAAAATTAGGTTCCAATCGGTGAGGCGGTGTAGATTTGTACAGAAAATATACCTGGGGGAGGGGATGGGTTAAGGGCGGAAGGGAAAATATCCCCTTTATTACCCGACTGGTCCTTTCGAGTTCAAATTGGCAAATTTTGAGGCCGATCGGTCAAACTGTACAGATTTGCATCGAAAATATATCAGCGGAGGGGAAGGGTTAAAATAATAGGGGGAAATGTCGCATATGTTACCCGCCGAGTCCTTAAGAATAAGTTTCCAAATTTTGAGTCCGATCAGTCAAACGGTACAGATTTGCATCGAAAATATATCAAGGGGAGGATAAGGAATAAAAGAATAGGGGGGGAAATGTCGCATATGTTACCCGCCGAGACCTTAAGGCGGTACATACATTTTTCAAGCTGTCAAAGTGGCGATATGTGTCGGCTAGATCATGCTACTATAATATGAGATCGAGACATGAACGAACGTCAGATATCAGATAAACCTTGCAAGAGCGTATTTTTTACGTGTCCCCTTGTGAGATAGAAAGGTTGCGAGGAAACGAGACAACCATATGGAATACCGACGTTTAAAATATATGGGAACGCAAGTCATGCTCGCGTAATATTATTAGAATTTTAAATGTTTTAGGTCTAGAATATAAAAAAGCGTATGTATATTTCTCCAATAATTTAGGTGTTGTAAAAAAGTAAACAACAATTTTTCTTATATCACTGTTTTTTAATTTAAAATTTTTGTCGAATAAGCAGATTTAGATATTATTTTGACTTCCGACTGAAATGTCAAAACACCTGTGAAAATAATTGAATTTAAATAATTTTTATTTAAAATCTCGTCTTTTTTCACAAAATAATTAACGGGAACATCGACTGTCCACAACTGTTGGAACGAATCTGTTTGCGAGTTCCATCCCGAGTAACCAGAAATTACGCAGGGTTTGCCTTGGAAGCTGCGACAACTAATTACTTTTTTAATTCACCACTTCAAAGGCTAGCCAGACTTGTTAACAGATTTGAACAGTTAGACGTTTTTTCCACAAATTTAAATAAATTCAAACATACAATTCGCAATATTCTTAATCAACAATGAACTTTCCTCTATGTCTAAAAATAATCCTCAAATATATGTAATTATCACTCTTTTCTTGTATTCTTATCCTATAAAAAAAAAAAATTCTTAATTTATATTTCTGTAATTATCGCTAATCCTATAAAAAAATATGATGTATTTATAGATTTACGAAATTATGGATTCTGTGTTTAAGTTTAGTTGTAGAGCTCTTTTTATATTTCTGTTATTATGTCATTTTATATTTCTTTATATGACTTTTTTTATTTTCTTTTTATATTTCTCATTACCGACATGTATTACCCAATGTTTATGTAAATGCTCTGATGGGCGTATATATACTGAAATATAAAAAATAAATAAACAAAAAACTACTACAACAATATGTATTGAATTAAAATTAAAAACCATTTATCTATATTTTAAAAATTATCTCATAAATTAATATCTTACTTGACTTTCAAATAACAATGACATCAACACGAATATAGCGAACATAGCGAGTCAGCAAAAGTGACATGCGTTCAATATTAGGTTATGAGTAGAAATGCAATTTAATACAAAACTAGTTAAAAAAAACATTATTATCTGCGATGAGTAGATTGCTTTCGAATATATAATATGATATTATTTTGAACTAAAGTCAAATTTGGCATAAAAACACGTTTTAAAGTGATTTTTTTATGAAAAAATGATTTGACTACATGAATGCGTCCGCCTCTCCCGGCTGGCGCGCGGATTGTGATCTGCAAACTGCGTAATTTTTAGACACATTTCATACTATAGAATTTTTATTTTTAAATATTAATTAACGTGTTTTTTATAAAAAAATTAGCTTTTTAATAGTGAATGAAGACTCAAAGTGCGAATACAGATACAATATATCGTTTAAAATCATCTTTTTATATGAATAAACAACATTTGAAAATGACCAAAAATCGTAAATATTTAAGCATGTTTGAAAAATGATATCTTTTTTAATATTGAATATTTCTTAATTTCCTACGTACAGATTCTAGATAATTAAGTAAACTTTATATGTATGAAAAAACATATTATGCTTACATACAAATTTTAAACGAATCACACTTTGCCCGGGAACATTAAAAACGTTTTTTTGCCGCGGCCTGTGGATTAATGCCTATATTTTTCTTAATTATTGTAAATAATGTTCAGTTTATTACTTTTATATAAGAACAAAGTTTCTATCTAAGGTATCGCCCTAAAAAAATTGCAATCTATCATATACATTCTGATATAAATGAAAAATAAAAACCCACATTTTCATAAAAAACGCCGAAATATGCATTTGCAGTGAATGTGCCGCCTTAAGAATAAGTTTACAAATTTTGAGCCCGATCGGTCAAACGGTACAGATTTGCATCAAAAATATATCAGTGGAGGGGAAGGGCTAAAAGAAGAAGAAGGAAATATCGCCTATGTTACCCGCCGGGTCCTAAAGCATAAGTATGTAAAGTTTGAATCGAATCGGATGAACGGTATAGATTTGTATAGAGAACAGACAGACATTGAGTTTTATATCTTTGTACCATAGTTCTTAACAAATGTAAATGCAAAGCATCAGATGTGCACATGATTTTCACTAAATTTAAATCAAATCTAATTTTTTGTGAAATCAATTTGAATCAGAGTTAATTGTTTTTTTTTTAAAGAAATAGGTGAAAACTATATCTAACTCTTTCATTTGTTCAATACTTAGATATAAATTTTCCAAAGATGCTAGAGCATTTTTATGAAAACCTACGATGCAGCAATCAATTAAACTAATTTTTTTGTGCATAATCTTCTAGTTGTATCGCAACTACTTATAAAATATAATGCTGGTAAAATACGACAGTTATTTTCGCCAGGGGGTTTAGCAACCAAATGACATCCTGAAAAATGTTTCTTCTTATAAGAACCCTAGAACCAAAGACCAAGATAACCTAGGCATGCTAGTTTGTGTCGTATGTAAACATAGCTGAGAATTATAACATGGACATATTGAACTCTTACTGCATAAAATATATGACAAAACATCCTTGAATCTGCTTCTAAGGCCTGAATTCAGTGTCAATACTTAGATGATTTTAATGTTAAGGTACACCCTAAAAACGTAATTTGTAGCACAAAATAACTTAAGGCATACCTCAACCTTCAGATCATCTAAGTATTGACTCTAAAAAATACATATAAAAAGCTCAAACTTTGCAAGCAGACTCGTGATGACAATCAAGAAGATCTATTAAATTTTCGTTAAAAAAAAATAATAATGAAAGTATAATTTCGGATTTTTCAAATTTTTAATGGTTCTTTCATACAATTCAGTAAGTTGTATGAAAATACTCCGACGCATTTGGTAGACACTAAACCCGAAAATGAGAAAGGGAGTATTGTAAAAACTTGGTTTTTATGGGTTAGTTTTTTTAAAAAAATAATTGACTGCTGATAAATTCCGATTTAAATTGATTTCACAAAAAATTGGACTTGATTTAAATTTAATGAAGTGCACATCTGATTAGGGAATGCAAATCCTTTCTGTTTTAAAATCTGGATTTTTAAGAATGGATTTTGTTCCAATCTAGATTTTACGGATTTTATGGATTAAAATAAAGCACATGAAAATTAAATCAAAAGATTTTTTTTATTTTTTTGTTATTTGGAATTATTCAAATTATTATAAATAAATACCATAATTATGGTGTTATTCTTATTAAAATAATCAGTCTGTGACTCGCGTGCTGAGCAACGTTAATAAAATAATCAACAGGTACAAATTAAAAAAAACTCTGAAGAACAAAAATAGACTCCTTGTCAAATTATTAAACATAAACAAAAGTAACAAAACAATTTAACTTCACTTAAATCAACATAAAAACAACGTAAAAAAACTATGCCATTTTTTGAGACTTAAAATGTGACCTCAAAAATAATAAGGCATCTAAAGTGCTGTCGTTTAACCTGCTGCGAATTCGGTTGCACATAATTCCTGCTGCGGAAAAAGCACGCTCCGATTCAACGCTTGTAACCTCCAGAGCCGATAGCCTCGACACTCGCGGAGACACGCGAACAGCAAACTTGCTTTTTACGATCTTTTCGTTAAGATTTCTTATTATTCAAATAATCCGGATTCAATATTCAAATCCTTATTTGGAGGTCTAATAAAAATGTGCGGATATCCGGATTTTTCGAATTACGGATAATACGGATTGCATTCTCTACATCTGATGCTTTGCATTTTCCTATTTATTTATTAAGAGCTACAGTACAAACATATTTGTGGATAAATGCCGATCAAACTCAGCTTAAGACAAATGATTTTAATTTTTATTTATTTAATAGTTAATACCTACACATGATTTCTTTTATAACAATAATAACTAGCAAATATTAACAATCAAATTATTATTATTATTATTAAGTGTTATACCTCAACAAAAAGAATTAAGATCCTTGTCTGCGGTGAGGGATAATCACTTACAATCGTATTGGTAGTGTAATCTAATTCAACAAATTTTATATTTATTATTTATTTATATTATAAATTAATGTCAGTATACGACCTCCTATTAGGGTCATTATTGACCTGTTGAGTCTATTTAAAAAAAAAACAATGAGAATTATATACTTGGTAATATACTATTTATCTAATACATCGAAAAATTTTGAATAAGCAGCTAAAAAGAGACTAAATTCGACCACAAATGCCAATTCTACAATAAATGAGAATCAATTCGGGTTCACTGGGAGAATATGCACACAAGACGCAACCGCAAAAAATCCAACATTATACAAAGTAATTCGGACAAATAAAGTAATTGCTTACAAAATACTCGACAGTATCTCCTACGAACAACCTGTACCAGAACCAAAAGAAAACGGGATAGACCACACAGCCCCAAACAAATAAAAGCCACTCAACGAACAGACCTCAAATAGTCGAATCAAATTAATCTCTAAGTAATCCACCAATAAGTGAATTTGGAGTGGTTCCCTCAGTTCCGGTCCCTGGACCTCTACTATTTCTCACTCGCGTAAACGACATACTTCAACAAAAATCAACGGTGAACTTAGCATTGATCGCAGACGACACCGCACTGTTAACAAATTATCAAGGTCAAAAGTTCACGAATTAGCAAACGAGGATATCAATACAATAAAATCGTGGCTTGACAATACTATTCTAACACTCAATGCAAAAAATCACATACATTTCGTTTTCTCTAAAAAAAATTCTTAAAAATAACCATAAAATTTTAATTCAGTTTAATTTAATTTTAATGTAGAGATAAATGGTAACCTGTAGCCACGACAAATGATAAAGCAACCTTTGCCAGAGTCTTTTGATTCAGCCCTGTAAATGCGCAGCGGATTGTCGAACGATGACTTGTAACTGTAAAAAATCTAAATTAACTTATATTTCGTTGTGCAAGTGTATAAACAATAAGCATGAAAATATGAATAATTGATTATTTGTATTTTTTTCATGTATGTATCATTAAATTTGCTTTTTGTTCATTAAATAATTTTTTTAAGAACAATTTATGATTTTTAATAATTTTTATAATTTCTATTTTTTTAACAGCCTATTATTACCTTTAATTATTTAAAAAATTACAACTAATGACACTAAAATAATCATTAAAATAGCTCAAAAGCATGTACTCAAGCGATTTACTTGCTGCGTAGAGGGAGGGGGGTATAAAAAAGAATTGGACCAACAGGGTTTCTGGCAACGTTCATATTGTTAATCTATAGGCTTTTCTGAACTAGAATCAATTGCCAGAATGCGGTTCACATATTATGCATACTCAAGTCCACCCAGCTCCCGGTCTACTAGGAGTGGGCACTAAAGATATAGCTATGTATTGCCACATCACTCTTTCACAAGTCCTAAGAGTAACGATTAGAAGAAGCTGTTCTTTTTTTTCTGGTAGGATTTAATATTTCATCAATTTATCAATAAAAACACTGACCCAGCAGTGTGCAGTCATTACTTTAAAATAAGCTGTAATAACTAATTTTTTTTACAAAATGAACCAAAATAAAATATCTCATAATATTTTTATCACAATTATTATCAATTTATTACTTCAATGTATCATATTATTCTGTCAAACAAATATTTAATTTCTCTTTTTTTTCTAATAAACAGAGTATCCGGTGACTGGTGTCGCGGAGCCTTTAAAAGCATAAAATATGATAAATTTCATCAACAAAACACCGCCTGTATGTCACTTTTCTCGATTTTAATTTTAATAAAAAATAATTATTGAGTCTAGTTTCTTATCATGGAGATAAACGCGCTTTTGAAAGTGTCATATTCAAAATATCATAAATCCTAAACTATCTAACTTACAGCTATGATTTTTTATATGTATAGTTTTCTGGGATATTCTGCCGTGTATATGTGACCTCTCTGGCCGACATCTCAGATCTCATCTCAAAAACTAAAAAAAAACATGTGTTATTCCTAAAAAAATTTCTTGACTTCTATTTATAAAAAATTTTGTTAAATACTTAACACAATATTAATTCCTATTGTTTTACCATTCAAATAAGACCTCTTTGATATTTATAGGACCTCTACATGAGTAGATATTGGTAAATTAACACACAAGCACATGCTTGGTAACACATGGCTTAAGTTGTCTTGTAAGATAATAATTTCTCTGTGTAAAGCGCCCTTGAGGTGAGTATTTCGCGAAAACGGCGCTATACAAATCATCCAATTATTATTATTATAAATGTTCAAGTTTTTTGTTTGTAACCTTGTGGAAATTCATTTTTAATATTTTAAAAAATGAGGGTAAACAACACTGTTTTATTCCACTATATTTATTTTGAATTGTTTGAACGTTTTCGGGATTTCTCCCATTGTCAATAACAACACGTTTACAACTAAACAGTTTAGTTGTAAACGTGTTGTTATTGACGATGGGAGAAATCCCGAAAACGTTCTAACAATTCAAAATAAATATAGTGGAATAAAACAGTGTTGTTTACCCTCATTTTTTAAATTATTATTATTATTATTCCATTTCATTATGGCTGGAAGAAATTGACATATAGGGGGTGTTTTGTCAATGAAATTGGTCATATTTTATGCTGTTAAAGGCTCCGAGCTAGTCCACAATACTTTACAGGTAGATTCCTGTCTTGATTATGAGCTGAAAATTTTCAAGCAACCATGACCTTATCAATAGTTATGGAGTTATGCAATATCAAAGCATGCATTTTTTTCCAATATTTCTGACATATTTTTTACAAAATGTGGAGCTATCATTACAGAAACATACATCGTTTCTGTAACGATGTATGTTTCTGTAATGACATTTCGTAAGAAAAATTCATTTGTTTTAATACATGTTAAATAAAATAATTTTAAAAAACTGGATAAATTCCAATAGGATTTTTTTCAATTGGAATTGGAAGGTTTTTAAATATTCGTTAGAAGTTACTGTAATAACAATCCAATGTTTTACAAAAAAATAAGTCAGAAATATTGAAAAAATAATGGAAAATTTGATGTTGCATGTCTCCATAACTATTGATCGTGGTTGCTTGGACATTTTTGACTCATAATTAAAGCAGGAATTTACCTGTAATGTATTGTGGACCTGCTCTGTTACACCCTGTATGTTTCAATGTATTGCTTTCACTCAATGCACGTGCTTGCACTCACCTATGAAAGTTCCCAAGGCGAATGGTAGCAGCGGTACTCCAATAATGGGTGCTGTCAGGTTTATAAACCAGTTAGGCAGGAATGGAGTGACTCGCAAGAATATTATGTAGTATAGGAGGTTATCTTTGTTCTTCTCCACTGTTACTGCCCAATCTTGCGCTTTCTTCGGGAAGAATCTCTTGATCAACCTTTTCCCCAGCAGATGTGACAACAGGAAGCAGAGCGACGCTCCCACCGCAGAACAAAAACACACCAAGATTAAGGCCGTGGAGAATGGGAAGAGAAACCCAGACAATATGCTTAAAAATAATGATCCCGGTATGGCAAATGACTGTAAACTGTAAAAAAAAGTTAAGGAATATAATGGAAATCTATGTGTTATGGTTTATTTCAATAATATTTTTGTACAGTACAAACCATCCACAAAACTTAAAATGACAGTTCTTTGAACAGCTAGTTAGTACTCACCAAACTGATTTGATAATTCAGCAATTTAACTAACTAACCATCACGCCGTTTCCCCGCAGGGATAGGCAGAGAGGATTGAACGCCACACTCTTCTATCCTGGCACACCACTTTTGCTTCGGCCACATACATACATCTTCTCATACAAGTTCTACGGTTGTTGCGGCTTTTAACGGGGCCATCCTCAAACACTTGTTGTATCTGGTCATGCCAGGTCTTTCGCGGACGCCCTTTATTCCTGTTGCCTTGAACACTTACCTCATATATTTTCTTAACCACCCTTTCCTCGTTCATATGTTCCACATGACCAAACCATCTCAGCACTCCTTTCTTTATTCTATCTACCACACTACAGCCAGCATTGCATTCACGTCTAATTTGTTCATCCCTTACTTTATCGATCAATGATTTTCCACACAAACGTCTTAGTGACCGCATTTCTACCGCATTCAGTTTACTTTCATTCCTCTTTTGCCAATTCCAGGCTTCACTTCCATACATTAGGGTTGGCACTAGAATGCCATTATGTACCGCTAGTCTTGCTTCCTTTGACAGATTCTTATTGGCCATAATTGCATTTAGAGCACCATTAACTTTGTTTCCCGCAGTCACTCTCCTTTCGATATCATTCTCAGCCTTGCCGTCTCTACTAACATACTTCCCAAATACACAAACTCGTTCACTTGTTCTAAGCATTCATTGTTTACAATTACATCACACTCGCGTCTTACAAACAACTTACAAAACTTTTCCGTCATCTGATCATCCGTCGTCAAAAAATCTGGTCCATGCATCCTCTTCCACTCATGAACGCTCCTTGTACATCTCACACTTTTTCTTTTGTTGTCTACCTCACTCTTTCTAGTGAGAGTGTAGCTGCCCTCTAAACATTGGTTGAAGAGTCTATGAAGCCACGTGAGTATTACTGGACCACCACTCTTAATTTCAGCAATTTAAGTTGATTCAAAATACAGACCACTAAAATATAGGAATGAATTAACAGAAATTTTTCGGTGCACGCTGTTGATTCCACGGCTGGTACCGCCATGTTTGACTTGTTTAAAAAAATTACTATAAACTAGTAAATTTTGAAACAAATATGAAATGGTCAAACTAAATACTCTTAAAAATATAATATCATAGTAAAAGACAAACTTTATTACAAAAAAATTTTTTTCGTGAAGAGTCTCGGCTTGGAACCAAATTTAAAAAACATTTTCTACGGTAAAGAACGCATTTTGTTTACTAGGGGGATTTAATTATGCAATAATAAATACTTTGCATCATAAATGTGTCTTAAATATATACGAAAGGCAACACACCCACTAAGTTGCGCGCCTGCGCAGCCTCGCAACGGTTTTGATAGGGAAAAATGTCAGTTTTGTTACCCGCCGGGTCCTAAAAATTTTACTATAATTTGATGTAATATAATTTTATATTACATCACAGGTCCTATAATTTTACTATACCATAATTTTTCTTTCAATATTCTCTTTTGTATGTCGAATATTGGTTTGATAGCATTTTTGTAGCAATGATGCCATAGTTAGTGATACTTTCGAACAAAGCATAGTATAACATTTTTAAGACTTTATGGTTCCATGAAATATCTTAACTTGTAGCTTATAAATTGAAAATATCTAACTATTTTCAACAGTTCTTGAACGTGTACATCCCATTTTAAGCAGCTATCAATATGTATACCTAGATATGTAGTCTTTTTATTATTTATGCTAATTATAATATTCTTAGGTAGTGTATCACTGTAACATCAAAAACGTTTTCAGGGTTCGAAAAAAATCTGATTTTTATAAAAAAAATCAAAAAATTAGATTTACGTATATCAAAAATTGGATATATATCCAAACTTTTTTTATTATTTATTAAATAAAGGAATTCCATACTGAAAAAAGCTAATATATGCAATTATTATATCTAAGTTATAAAAGTTGCTCTTTCTAATGAAGTGTTTTTTTGCCATTCGAAATTTGAACATAGTGTGTCATTATATAGCGTATATCAAAAAAGCAACCATAACACTTTTTAAAATACAACTAGCGCCATCTGGTAACGACTGCAGATATATAAAAAAAAACTGTAGCATTTTTTAAAATACAACTAGCGACATCTATTAACGACCGCAGAAAGTTTATTGGATATATATCAATAATAAAAATCAAGCCATAAATATCGTGATACGAGGATCCTCGAACCCTGACCATTTTATCAACATTTAGTGTTAATTGATTATTATTTAACCAGGTACAAACATTTAACACATTATTCATCTTTAGTTGCACATCAAACCAGTTATCACCTGCACAACAAAAGCAATATAATCGACGTATGATAGCAAGTGTTTTTTATTTACTACTCCAAATATATCATTAATATAAAGTAACGGATCTAGGATTGTTCCTTGAGGAACCCCTATTTTAACACCTTCTGCAATACTATAGCATCCCTTATACGAGGTCTGTTCAAAAAGTATCGCGAATTTTGAATTTCCGCAGGTTATGTATATCCGATTTTCGATTTTTTTATGGCGTTATGTTGGTACTCATGTCTCTCACTTATGCCGACAAGTTCTGCCATTTTGAATTTTCAGTTAATTTTTGACAGCTGCTTTGTTTGCACGTGTTTTGGCTCATCTTCGATTTTTGCCAATTCCAAAAAATAGATCAAAGAATTCGTATCAAATTTCGTGTGAAAAACAAAATTAAGTGCGCGGACGCATTCCGAATGTTGACTGTGGCATATGGTGAAGCTACCTTGGACCGAAGCAACGTTTATCGGTGGTACAAAATGTTTTCAGAGGGCCGAGAAGATGTGAACAACGATAAGCGTACCGGACGCCCGAGCACGTCAATATCAGACAAAAACATTGATGAAGTGAAGAAAATAGTATTTACCAATCGTCGAATCACCGTTAGAGAAGTTGCTGAGGACTTAAACATATCGATTGGTTCGTGCCATTTGATTTTTTACCAATGATTTGGGCATGAGACGGGTCGCCGCGAAATTCGTACTGAAATTGCTCAATTTCAACCTAAAACAGCATCGCATTAACATTGCTAAGGAGCTGTTGGACTCTGTCCGCGACAATCCAAATTTGCTCCAGAGGATCATAACTGGTGAAGAATCATGGGTTTATGATTATGACGTGGAAACCAAAGCTCAATCATCCCAATAGAAGCTGCCGCATGAGCCAAGACCGAAAAAGCGCACCAAATTCGGTCAAATGTGAAGGTTTTGCTTACAGTGTTCTTCGATTGCAGGGGCGTGGTGCATCATGAGTTCTTGCCACAAGATAGAACGGTGAACAAGGAATATTATCTGCAAGTTATGCATAATTTGCGCGAAGCAATCCGCCGGAAACGCCCGGATTTGTGGAAGAACGAAAATTGGCTATTACACCATGATAACGCCCCTGCTCACACATCGTTGCTTGTGCACAAATTTTTGTCCAAAAATAACACACTAATAATGCTGCAGCCACCGTATTCCCCAGATCTGGCCCCCTGTGACTTTTTCTTGTTCCCGAAACTGAAGAGGCCCATGAAAGGACGACTACGCTACGATTAAGAAGATAAAGACGGCATCAACGAAAGAGCTGAACAAGATCACAAAAAATGATTTTTTGAAGTGCTTTGAGAATTGGAAAAAACGTTGGCACACATGTTTAATATCTGGTGGGGATTACTTTGAAGAGGACAAAATAGATATAAAGGAATATATAAATAATTTTTGAAAAAACACAAAATTCGCGATACTTTTTGAACAGACCATATATTTAACTAATTGTGTTCTATTACTCAAGTAATCTTTGAACAAGTCATTTGCAATTCCTCTCAAGCCATATCTCTCTAGTTTATCTAACAAAATAGAGTGTATCAAACGCCTTAGCTAGGTCCAGAAAAGCAATGATTGTTCTTTTGTTCGTATATTATATCTTATATATTTTATATCTTGAATATATTATACTCTTTATATACAATAATATATCTTGAACTATTTTAAACGCGTAAAGTATGAGGAATTTGCGCAAATTAAAACCATCTGCACACATCTAGGCAGCCAACCAAAGAAAGCATACTTAGGATTCCCCAATTTGGATAGCGACATAATACAGATAATATATATACATAGATAGACACCTAAGTGGTGAAAAGTTTCCAAGCTACATAATAAGCTAATAAAACATCAAACTTTAAACACCCTCATTAAAAGGATACAATATGTATACTATAAATACACCGATTAAGACTTCGTAAAAATATTTTTCCTTGTATCGATCCAGCACAAGACCAAGCTGTTTGGCATCTTCAATATCTAGAGGTAATTTTATGTGTTGTCTTTCATCCCTGAAAATGTAAAAAAAACAAATCAGTTTCCATCATCAGGAAAAATAGGTAAATTTATTTTGGATAACATTGGATATTTAAATTGGATAAATCAAAAAATATAATGGATATAAAAATTAATATTTAAATTGGATATCAAAAAAATATGCCCACAATGACAAAAATTACAGAAAGGATCTCATGTAGAAGTATGTAGGGAATGACAATCATTCTGGATTATAAAAAGTAGGCCTCCCCTCCAATCCAATGATTACAAACTGCTCAATTAAAAATCTATTACTTACATGTAAAAACAAATAAAGATTAATTATTTATAGCTCTCAAAACAAAGCAAGTCACATTTAGTTTTAATTACTACTTTTTTTATTATTCAAGTACATGTTAGTTACGAAAATGGAAAATAAATAAAACTTGTTTACAGTTGCTGTAAACAGAGCACACATTCTATACAGGCAGTAACATAGTAAAAATAACAGGCAGCAACACATTCGAGAGGGTACATACTCAAATTTAAACATCATTACGTATTGGATTATAAAAACTCACATGGTGACTCACTATAAGCGATAGCTCAATATTAGAAAATAGTAAATGGTTCTATTTGAAGATCCTTTAACAAACAGACCTATCTGGCCCAAAGAAATTCCGTGATTTCAAACTAGCAAACGATGAAAGGCTTGAGACAATGAAACTTAGCAAATATGCAAATAAATAATCAAATATTCATTTTATTGCTTGCCCAATGTAAATTGGCATGCAGCGAATTTGGAACTAAAATCCGCCCCGCCCACACCCAGCGTTACCCCTCGCCCTGTCATTCAGTTCAATTTTATATTTGCTCGGGAGCTGTGACATCTTGATTACCAATATACACCACTGAATTATTATTTCCAAAACATCCTAAACAGTCCGGGATGGTGCAAGAACAATTGCCAATGAAGTATTAAAGTTTTGCGAAGCTGAAAAGCAAATAATGGACCGATATTACCGTCTGACAGTTGGACAGATAGAACAGCCGCCATTACTGCTTGGTTTCTTTAGTGCTGCCTGACCAAATTTCTGTTAAAGGTTACGACACTGGTCACCGGACATTCTGTACATTATGTATTGTGTAATAAATTTATACCCTGGCAACTTCTATTACGCGACAGGGACGCCCTCCTTCGCACGCCAATTTATAGTGGTCGCATTCTAAAGATTGAGATAATGGGAGCAATGGTTCGTGCATGGTGTAATATTTTTTAGTAGTTTTCTCAATCAAATTTACTTTAAAAGCAGGGTGCAGCATGTATCTATTAGTCACTAGCTTATCCCCTAGCTTATATGCTGGCGTCAAATACGCGGTACTTGGCCAAAACACTGGATCGAGAAAAACGAGTCTGAGAAATTAGTATTGAGCAGGGCCGCAGACCCAAATACATTGACAGTCCCTTCGTATACTGTCAAATCTACAAAATGAATCAAAATACTTACTGTTCTAAATTAGGAAAAGTGCTATAAACATAGCCTATAGTCAGGAGTGAGACAATAAAAATCACAGCCACGGAAAACAAGGCTAATGTCGTTGATAAGCCATTTTTGGGTGGAATGTCACTTGCTCTGGCTGTAATGGAAAAGAAGAGCAGTTTAAAACGACTATGAATATCTACTATTATATTGTTTAATTTATAACAGAAATGGGCGTGGAAGGATGAATAGGATTATCATACGTATAGTGGAATAAGGATATTGTGATCGGATATGACGGAAGGACCGCGTAGTTCCAGACGGTTTTGAAGAAGTCACTGTTGGACTCTGTATAGGTTTATCTTCACCTCCAACAGTGTTATTTGAACGAATTTCACGATCCATGTCATCTGTTTGTACAGCAACGCCGGAATGTGAAATATACTAAATTAGCTTACGTTAATCGATAAATAATATTTAATTTATATTAAATAATTTCTTAAATATTAACTCAAAACGAGATTTACAAAAACATAACATGACATAAATATTAACCTATCAGCTAATTTCAAAAGCAGTTATCTATGGCGATATTGGCGATCAACAAATATTATATGTCGTCTATGGTGAGCGGTGAAGATATATTTATGGTTGTTAAAAGGACCAATTTTCTGCTGGTACTTCGCTGCGTGGTTAATTTTTTTACAAGATATTAAAAAAGGTAGGTTTATATGTACCTATATTACAAATAATATTCCTGCATTTTCATGACTGTGTTTTTATGGAAATCAAAAATATTCAACATCCGATAGCGGTGAGTAGGATACGCCCATTTTTTTGCACCGAAGCAAAGGTGGAGAAAAAAAATGTGTTTGGTATAATTGTATTTCTAAATGCGCTTAATAAATAAATTGTAAATAAATAAACATTAGGTATTTTAAGTAGAGATGAAACGGATAGTGATTTGGCCGGATACCGGATATCCGGCGAGCCTCTAGGCCGGATAGCCAGATATCCAGCTGCCGGATATCCGGCCGCTATTTTCTGCGCTCACTTGTTATATTGTTATAATTTTAACTTGTATATTAGAAGATAATAGAAAAAATGTCGATAATGAAAAAGATCGCCAACTTGGCAATATTTTGATATCAGTAGTGATAATAAAAAATGTGCCGTTTATTTACTGTGCGAATTTCTCGTGGTGGCGAGGGGGAAAAAAGCAGGTTCGTCATCCATTATCCATATTTTCTGTTACATATGAGGTGTATAAAAGCAAAGGCAGCAATATCCAAAATCGCTTTTTTTAAATGCACTGTCGCCGTGGAATTTGGAATTTACTGAATTCGAGATTTTATAGGAAATATTAATCTATCCCTTTCAAAATCATATTTCCAAATCACTATTCAAAACAATGATTGCTATATCCACTTCAACCCCTAAGGATTTATCACGTGACACAAAAGCCGCTTCATACTAAAATGAGATTTAATGTTGTTTTTAGAATGAAACATCATAGCAAAGATTATATAATTAGCAAAAGCAGTAATATGCACTATTTGCTAGCAACACAGCAATATCCACATTTAAAATATTTATTTATACAAGAATATTAGAGAAAAAATGACGTGGCATATGCATATTTCATAGAATCCATTAGTAGGTCACAACTGTCAAGTTGTTTTGTATTTATCTCAGAAACGCCTTAATGGGATATTGTAGCATTTGCTTTTATACCCCTCATATACGCTAGACTCGTTTATCTTTTGTTTTGAATTTATTTAATTATTTGGTGAAAAAATATGACTTAAACTAGGCTACCGGGTTTTGATGAAAAATACATTTATATCATCTACCTACATATCAAAGGAATATGATACTGGACAGAAGGCACTAAGGCTGGAAATTCACTGCAAATGCATTTTTCGGCGTTTTTTCGCAATTTTTGTTTTTTATTATTACTTTATAAAAGAATGTATATGCTAGACTACAATTTTTTAGGACGATAACTTAGTTTTTTTAACTTAGAATTTTTGTTCTTATATAAAAGTAATTAACTGAACATTATTTACAATTATTAAGAAAATATAAGCAATATTCAACAGGCCGCAGCCGAAAAATTCGTTTTTATTGTCTTAGAAATGATCAATTGTGTACGCAGAAAATGTTTTCATGCGAGTAATAAGCTAACATTATGATGATAAATAAATCTGTACTAAAATAATTAAGAAAAGTTCAATACTAATAAAATGTAATAAATTTTTCGTTATCTTACTATACGAGTACAATTTTAAGATAAGTTTTGTTCAGCGAGACTGAGCCATTCTAATTAAAACTTCATACTCAAAATAACGTTTCGAAGATCAGTATTAAATTTTGTTGACTACTTAGTTTGAATAATAATCTATTACACTATCAAGTGGCAAAAATCCTAATAGAATAGCAGAAAGCATGATATGACTTAGTGCTTTCTGTCAGAAGAAAAATAATATGACTTCACGATTTTATTAACTTGAAAACCAGATATCATCAGAAAAAGCCCGACAGAAAATCTTGTTGGAATTTATAAAAATGTCTGGCGATGAATCTTCCAACAGTGGAAGTTTATCGCCATCCCTACACCTGCTGAGAGAAACAGAAGTAAGGAGAGACGAGACTGTCACTGATCAAATAATCAACTATCACTCGTGAAGCTCACGATACATTTCGGGAATGTTTCGACGAAGTGGCAAATGAAAATAATAGTCAGTGTCAGGATCAAGAAAATAACGTAATTGCAAGCGAGATTGACTATTATTTGAAGAGAGTTCGAGTCGATCATATATTTGGTGCCAACCATTATATATAGAGGTCGCAACCATTATATTTGGTGGTCAGCTTATTCAAAACAGTGTCCAAATTTGATAAAGTTTACCAAAATTTAGTTTTCAGCTCCTTGTATCAGCGCATAGAGCGAATGACTATTTTCTGAAGCCGATCATGTTTACAAAAACAAGAGCAATCACTTATCCCCTCAAAATGCAGAGAAACTAGTGTTCATCTATCTTAATTTGCCAATGGTTAATTTTGAATACTTACAAATTTGTTGATTAAATAAATAATAAACAATTTTTCTACGTTGCGTAGTTTTTATTTGCCTGCAAAGTATCTTTCTTTACCAATTCGATAATTTTGTGAAATTTTCGCAATTGAGGTACTGTCCGGTATCCGGCCGGATAGTAAAAATAGGCCGGATACCGGATAGTTACCGGATATCCGTTTCATCTCTAATTTTAAGTTTGTAAATTATTATAGTTAATTTTATTACTCTTGAATACGGATATTGTAGGTAAAATGTCCGCGCCTAGCTAAGTTCAAATTTTTAAAATGCAAATAAGATGTTTAGAGGATTTCGTGCTACAATTGTTTACTCTTCCCAATCATGTATTAATGCTTAGATAAAAAAAAAATATAATAAGTGGTTTGTAAAAGTGTTAGAACTGCACTTGTAATAATAAATTATGCGGTCTAGAAATATCGCAGACTCTTAAGAAATTGGAAAAAGTAATTTTATTTCTAATATTAGACGCAATGGATTTTTAATATTTATATGTTTTAGATAATTAATTAAAATGATATTAGTTTCATTACTAAAGAGAGACCCGTTCCAGAATGGAGTATTCCTGTAATAGAACAACATAACACTATTTAATTCTTAACATATGTTGTCTGCAAAATGTAAATTTTTGTAAACATACACTACTTAATGTAGGTATTACACATATATTTGTAAAATAAATTAGTAAGTAAATAAAGTATGAATCTACATATGGTATAACCGGTATTAGCTTTGGCACAATCATCTCATTCTGTTATAATCTGCCTTCTTTTTTATATGGAGCTGATGGTAGTGCAAATAAAAGGTAAATATATATTTTCTCCAAGTCACACAAAATCTCTCGGCTGTCGACCTATAAGTATTGTACGTATGTTGAGGGAGTCTCGATGAATTCTGTAAAATAAGCTAAATATATTTTTGAACTATTTCGTAAGGTTGATTGTAATATTAAGGAATGTGCATAAACTTTTGCAAAATATTTATTTACCATTTAAGAATGTTTACCAAGTAACGTAATATTCTTTAAAAATTGTAAATTAAACTTTAAAAATTATATAATAACTATTTCGTCCCTTTAAAGGTAAAATTCACTAACCACAATATTGGCCAAAATGAGTTATGAATGCATTTTTTTTCATATCTATTCCAGGTAAAATCAATAAGCTTATAATTTGAACATTTTCAATCATTTTAATTTCACATTTTGAATGTTAAATCTCATAATCTCATTGACATAAAAATTGATCCCTGACGTCACTTGCGAAAATTGGCGTTTTGGCGGGAGTTTATAATCGCCATTTTCAAAATCATTTTTTAATGTTAATATACATATTTAACAAAAATCTTTTTCATAAACCTATTTTCTGAACCAAAGCTTCTGCTCTTAGAACGGTCCTGGATAAGCGGTGGGTACCATTCACTGAACCAAAGCGAAGATTTTTCTATTTAAAAAATGTGGATTTACCCTACTCCGTATTTATTTTACTATTTATATACTAATGAAAAAATATTTCAGGTATTTCTGTATCGACAATTTATTTACAAAATTGTTAAAGAGGGTAAAGCAATTCTGGAATTCGGTGTAAAAATATCTACACCCGGAAAAAGGAAGAATTTGTAAAAAAATATGATTTTGATGACTTTAATTTAGGAGTAGGTAATCAGGCGAAAAGTGCATGAATTTTATAAATTTACTCGATATACACGGTGTCGGTAAATATACAGCTATTTGTATGCTGTTTGTTCTCTACCTTCCACAAATTATCCGACACTATAGTACAAACATTGAATATATTTTTAAATATCTCAGGTTTTGTACGCACACTAAGGACCGATTGCATCGCAAAACAATAAATATTGGGTTGCATTAACTTAATTTATAGTAATACTAATTCGTTTAAAGCATAGATTTTTACGAAAACGGATTGTTTGATTGGTGAAAAACGCAAAAATCTCTGATTTGAATGAAAGATTACTATTAACTAAGTTGTTACAACTGGCCCTAACCCGATTTTTATCCTTAAGTGTTGCCGAGTAGGTAAACATGAAGGTCATGAAGGTAACTTAGGTATGAGGTATGACAGACTGAATAAGTGGAATATTATTGTTTTTTTTCTACTGAAAATAATGATATTTTTCTTTGATTTTTAAATAAACCATTTAACGAGTCTCGACAAAATAAGTATTATATATTTTGATAATTTTGACATAAACATAAACATTGAGTTTTATAGGTATAGAGAGCGTGTGTTGCTTTTACGACCAACAGCTGTTTTACAAAAAAACGCTAATTATTATTGGTATCGTTATAAATATTTCGTCCGAATTAGAGAACCGAAAAGTGCATTTTATATATAAACAACTTTGGTGCAAACTACTTACTGTGTTTCTACAATTAATCCACTTATCAAATCGTAGAAGTATATAGGCTTTTGTTTAATATTGTAAAGTACATATATTATAAAGCCGTATTAAAGGATTTTATGAATCTCGGAATTATGTCGTTTAAAACGATAAGCTCGGAATTGCATTTTCTCATTGGTTCAAATGCTTTATTTAAGCAAAGACAACCGAATGCAATCAAAAAATTTTAATTCGGAAAATGTTAGGTAGGTACATTAAAATATTTATCAATGTTGAAATGGTAGGTACCGGCGCCTTTTTTTTCAAATAATTTGTTGCGAATTCGAATGGAACGTTGTGTCAATATTTAAAAGTAATAGTTGAAGAACTTTAGGAGACTTAAAATTTTGGACAATCGAAAATTTACGTTTTTATTTATATAAATAATTTGTAGGTATATAAAAACAATGTTGGTATACAAAAACATCCTCGTATTCGAAAGCAATGTTGTGCCAAAATTTCAAAGCAATCGGTGAAGAACATTTACATTTTTATTTATATTGTAAATCTACATGCGAGAAAATGATATATTTACAATAAATCAACTTATATATTAAAAATAGAGAGTTAAAAATATATTTAAGTCGGTTCATATTCCAATTGTTTTTATGAAAGCGGTAGTAAATAAACTCGCCACGCTTGGCTCTTTCGGAAGCATCTTGGCTAGACATGCGGATGCATAATATTACAAAGGAGATAAAATTAAGCACGCTAGTAAGAAATACTTTTTTTTAATAAAAAAATTGAAATACAAACATAAACAGAGATAAACTTTAACGAAAATGAACTAAAATTAATTGTTAACACAGCTATAATTGTACCTACATAAAGTCAATAATATAAGGGGCGGGAAAAGGGAGAAGAATAAACTAAGAATTAAAGTCACAATAATAAAATCACTAATGATAAAGTCAAATCTGGTTACTATACTTATCAGGTTCCTATAAGTATCGTATTACGCTAGTTTATTACACTCTTTACTCTAGTCTCTACTCTATTAAAACTTTAATTAATACACTTTTTTTTTTCACTGTACCTTTCCAAAAAGAGACTGACTTTGCTTGGAGAGGGAGTTGGTTAATGTATGGAGATTTTTAGTAAACAGTTAACGGTAATTATTTTAAAAATAAACAACACACGAGTAGTACATTTTTTCATCGCTTATTCTCAAAAGGTTGGATCTCTTCATGCTTACGCCGTGCCCCGCATCAGCTTCATTACTACATGGTTGCCACGAAGACGAGATTTTCAAGACGAAATTTCAGACACGCCTGTCGCTGGTCGTTGGCGTTATTTGTTAGTTCATCAGTTGAATTTCGATCTTCGTGTGGTGCGTTCGTCCGTCGCTGGATTAGTGCTCGTCTGCGTACCCGCCCGTTTAGTATGCGCGCCGGTATAGTGCATCTCAAGAACATAAACAAATACAATACAAAGTACGCCAAAAGTGAAGATAATTCGAAAAACATCTTCATTTTTTGTTCTAAGCTTAGACAGGATGTAAATTATTCTTCAGGATAACCAAGTTTAAAAGTAAAAGGTAGGATCTTATATTTTTTCATTTTCACATTTGACTGATAATATCGTTGTGTGTCCATTTAGAATTATTGAAAGTTAGGAATAATCGGTCACGGGAAGACTCATGCTGAGGTCGACAAACACACATGCCTCAAATTAACTAGTCGATCTTCTTGCTGAGAGTACCCATCCGAGATCATGGCTTGGTACAGGTGCAAGCTCCTACGCACGGAACGAGACTTGAGTTTAGTTTCCCGAAGAATTAACTGTAAATAATAGATACATTATCAAGAAAATTAATCCACGTATGATTTAGTGTACATACTTGTTTCATGTACTATATTTGGCGGCCCTCATAGCCCAGTTGGTACGACACTGACTTCTCACACCGAGGGTTCCAGGTTCGATTCACGCTGAAGTCACAATTAATCTATATAATTTATTCAAGCCTGTGTATTTTGCGATGTGTTTCGCTTCTAATTGGGCCTCTTGGCCTGTTGAAGCGTAAATAAAATAATAATAAAAATAGTGAATCTCATTGAGTAAATTTTAAACATTAACAAAAATAATTTATATGAAATATAATGTACGCAGCCTTTAAATGCGTAGATTAGCAAATTAAAGATTAAGAAGAAAGGCGCGAAAATCATTAAAAAAACACTGCGATTTGATTATTTCTCAGTTATTTACATTTTCTACATATTATGTGCTTACCTAAAAATGCTTAAACATTTTTTGAATACATAAATTTTCAATCACTGTAGTATCACTCGGAAAAACTTATCTGAAAATCTTCATTATAATAATAGGTATTAGGTACTTAATTATAACTATTTTTATACACAATCCCTGCAATCCACATAAAAGTAGACCCAAGGAAGGGAATTGGGGAGCTTATTCTATGTTCCTGTGGAATTCATTTAATTTTGCCGTGGAAATTATTCTAGTATCCCATAGAACTTATTCTACTTCCCCGTGTGGAACTTATTGTCCCCCCCCCTCGCTAAACTTATTCTCCATCCCAAATCCACCATTTCTCTCGAATTCATTATCTGTACAAATCGTAATCATCCGACCTGTGCAAAAGTATGAGGACGAGTATATTGAATATTTTATCGATGTTATTCCTTTCTTAAGTTATAAGTAAAAGAAAACTTTGTAAAATGGCATGTCAATCAGTGTTTTAATATAAATCTGTATTCCACCAACAGCCTCCATTTCCGCACATATGTGTCTGGTTCACATTTTACATATATCTATGAAAATATATGAAATAGATTAAGAAAAATAAATAATATTTCGTAACTCAGTATGGATGGTGTGGGATAATGTTTTCATTCATAGTTTTTGTAATAAAAATCTTTAAAAATACGCTTCCTTCAAAACACGATGAAATTGGTCGTGACGTTGTTTGGCAAGAATTAAAGACAAACATACGTGATCTATGGTGATTGTTAAGGATGGGTAAATGAAAATAATATATCGATATTTTAAAAAAGTATCGAAAACAATCGATATATATCGACAATTTTCGACATTATTTTTTCAAAAATGTAACAAAAGTAAGGGAAAAAAGTTTTTGGCGACCAAAAAAAGGTCACCGGAAAAAATATATCGATGTATCGAAGAAAAAAATATCGATATATCGAAGAAATATATCGACATTTTTCGATATATTTTTTCAAAAATGTACAAAACTTAAGGAGAAAACGCTTTTGGCGACCAAAAAAAAATAAAGATCACCCGAGGAAAAAGTACCTATATAAGTATATCGACACTTTTGCTCAAAATAAACATTGGCGACTAAAAAAAAAATAAAAAAGTCGCTGGAAAAAATATCGAAAAAGATACTAATTTGATACTCGAAAAAAAATCGATATCTGATATATCGCGAAAAAATTTCTATATATTTATATATCGATATTTTTAACCATCCCTAGTGTTTGTCACTGTAATTTTTTTCGTTTCTATGGTACATCTTCGTACATTCTAAAAAATACTTATATTAAAATTATCTTCACAACAAAAAGAGTGGAATAAGAAAAAGTAGGTAGGTACCTCATCTTTCTTCTCGTCTCGTCTCATCGCACGACACTACTCCTGCCTTAAGGGAGCACTCTTAGGCACAGTTATAAATAGTTTATCGGGAGTTTTCAGGGAAGAATTTCTACATTTTTGGATACCATACAATATTTACAATACTTTTTCCCAGACATTATGGATGAAATACAAAAAAGCCGGCTTGTTTTGTAAAAAAACGAATGAATGTCTAAATACGCGAATGTGCTGTCACGTGGTAAGTCAGATTGACATGAAAACTGCCAAATTACGACACTTGCGAAAATAAGCGTTTTGGCGGGACTTAAAAATCGTGATTTTCAATTTTTTTTTAATGTTAATATAGATATTAAAAAAAATTCATAGACGTATTTTCTAAATCAAAGTTAAGATTAGTCTATTTAAAAAAAAGTGTGAAATTACCCTATTGTGCTAGATAACAAATGTATGTATATTGCATATACATAATATTATGTAGTTTTATTTTTTTAATTTACTCAATGCGATGCATACTAATTTATTTTAAAGTATCAGTATTCAAATCATCATTAAATAATGCCACTAAATTAATGAAGATTTAGAAAAAGATTATGCAATTATGGCCAATAAAAACCTGTCAAACAAGAATAGCGGTATATAACGGCGTTCTAGTGCCAACCCTGATGTATGGAAGTGAAGCATGGAATTGGCAAAAGAGGAATGAAAGTAGACTGAATGCGGTAGAAATGCGGTCACTAAGACGCTTGTGTGGAAAATCTTTGGTCGATAGAGTGAGGAAGAAACAAATTAGACATGGATGTAAAGGTACAGATACACATGCCACTTAGTGGCATGCCACTTAGTGGCATGCTCATAAATCAACCGGCGATTGTATGGCTAGTGGCATGCTCGTTACTAGCAATGTGCGTACACACATGCCACTAATAAGCAAGGCCTAGAGAAGGTCGATTCTGCGCATGCTCACGTGCCACTAAATAAGCATGTGTATCTGAGGCCTAATGCTGGCTGTGGTGTGGTAGATAAAATAAAGAAAGGAGTGCTGAGATGGTTTGGTCATGTGGAACGTACGAACAGGGAAAGGATGGTTAAGAAAATATATGAGGCGAGTGTTGAAGGCAACAGAAATAGAGTCAGAAATAGATCGTGCCAGGTCTTTCGCGTCCGCGAAAGACCTGGCACGATCAGATAGGTACTACAAGTATTTGAGGATGGACCTGTTAAAAGCCGCAACAACCGTAGAACTTGTATGCGAAGATGTATGAATGTGGTCGGAGCAAAAGTGGTGCGCCAGGATAGAAGAGTGTGGTGTTCAATCTTCTCTGCCTACCCCTGCGGGGAAACGGCGTAATGGTCATTTAGTTATTAGAAAAAGATAAAAGCATAGAGTTTAAAATCTTCATGACACAGCCGTACTGCGAGTGGGTACTTTTACAATCGGCATTGTTGTCTGCTTGGTACCTAGGTAAAAAAATTCTTTTGAAACCTGGACACGTCACTTCGTTATCAAATTATGTAGTAGCCATTAGCCATCCTCTCTTGCTTGCTGTACCTATCCATGGCAGATTATTAAGGAATACAGAAACACTTCCACCTAATGGCAAGATGCCAGTTCTCCATCCACTTTAAACTAATTGGATGGTATCACAGGCTATTAAGCGATCGGAAGCTATTTATTTCACGATCACATGCTTTATGTGCAAGATTATATCTGCCTCCTTTTCCTTAGTGGAATTAAAAATACATAAAACTTATGTTTCTTCTTTGCGGGTAAGTGACCTATTATTATTCTGCTCACATTCACAGATATTTGCTAAAAATCCTATAAAAGGAATAAGTATCTAATTTTCGATTTATATGTATATTGCAATTTACACTTCTACACAATAATTCGATTTTTGCGGTAAACCGGTAATAAATGCCCTAGTTGGTAATGTATTTTTGTACCGGAATTAATCAACAATCCCCCAAAGGTACCTACATAAAATTGTGTAATATTCGTTTAAGTGTTATTGCAAATTTAGATAAATATGTTCCCCTTGTTAAGTAATTTAAACAATTCTCTCAATTGTGGAACGCTGCACAGTGAAGCGCGCGCTCATCGTAGTTATAAGAAAGCCTTCTCACCTAAAAATCCACTCTCTAAATTAAAATATTTATGTTTGTAATCTAATACAATGTTGCAGAACGTCCAATTAGTGGGTGAAATTTGCTTTTTAGAACTCAAAATTCGCTACGGGTGTTTTTTTAAAATGTAACAAGTTTGGATATTATTATTACGAGCCCTTATCAAAGCTTGAACATCCAAACATTTTATTTTCGTTACTGGGAACTGGGACAATTTTCTCACGGTCTCGGAAAGTCGGTCGTCTCTAGAGTACCTACACGCTTTCAGCGAGGTTATAATATTATTTAAATTAATGCTTGCGGGGCTAGCAGAACTTTGTGTGCTTCTTATATATGTAAAAAAAACTTAAATCGTTGCCATATGATGATGATGATGAGGAAGATCACACAATTTATGTATATTCCTCACGAATTGTCACATACAATTGACTATTATCCGGGTTTGTAAGGAAAAATGCAGATCAACAAATAAAAGTCGGAAAACATTCAAACATATAGAAATAATAACCCATAAAAACAAAGTTTCCATTATTAAATTCTTTATAAGCTAGTAAAATATGTATAAAAAACGGCAAAAAAACTTTAAAACGAACACCATTTCGTGGACATGTAATTCGGAACAAAAATTTCCTATAGACCTGACACGCACTATTGCGCGCTAAGTATAGGAAGTTGTCGTACCCCGCTACGATTTTTTTAACCGAATTATTTAAAAAAAAAACGATTTTGGGTGGATATCAAAAATCTGAAAGGGGTAAAAAGTCGTAAAATGGGACAATGGTGGCGCTTCTAACTATTATTCGAACGTGATACTCGATTTTTGAATTTCATTCAAACGTAAAAAAGTAAAAAGTCATAAAAAAGCCCAAAAAGGGGTTAAATTTTTTCACGCCGCGCGAAAGAGCCGCCTGATGTATAGAAGTTAAGCCTGGAATTGGCAAAAGAGGAATGAAAGTAGACTGAATGCGGTAGAAATGCGGTCACTAAGACGCTTGTGTGAAAAATCCTTGGTGATAGAGTGAGGAATGAATAAATTAGACGTGAATGCAATGCTGGCTGTAGTGTGGTAGATAGAATAAAGAAAGGAGTGCTAAGATGGTTTGGTCATGTGGAACGTATGAACGAGGAAAGGATGGTTAAGAAAATATATGAGGCGAGTGTTGAAGGCAACAGGAATAGAGGGCGTCCGCGAAAGACCTGGCACGATCAGATACTACAAGTATTTGAGGATGGCCCCGTTAAAAGCCGCAACAACTTAGAACTTGTACGAGAAGATGTATGAATGTGGCCGAAGCAAAAGTGGTGTGCCAGGGTAGAAGAGTGTGGCGTTCAATCCTCTCTGCCTACCCCTGCGGAGAAACGGCGTGATGGTTAGTTGGTAAGTTAGTTAGCGAGAAAGAGACCGATGCAAAATTGCAACATACAAAAGAAAGACGGCCGGATTTAGCACCTTTTGCACCAATCATATTTTCGATTATTTTCTTAAACACCATGTTTATTGTTTATTGCAAATTAAAAAGAAAAAAAAAAAAAAGTTGAAAAGTTTTCATTTTGAAGATCGGACGAAAACTTGCAAACTTATTAACGTTGCAAAGTGGTTTTTCGGATTAAAATGAAACAAGTTGAAATTCGACTCAATTCTGAGAAGGAGAGGCGTCCCGCGAGAATGTACTTCACAAAGATGTCGGCGGGCTGCGTCCGTTTGGGGAACATGAATTTTTTGGAATCGAGCTCTCGGTCGACGAGTTTTTTTCGCGAAAAACGGAAACAACTACAATATCCGTGTACACCGACAAAGTTGTCAAATGCGTTGTTATCGACGCGCAAAATTTCAGTTCTATTGGATCACGGGCAGTGTGTTAATTTTCACTTCCTATGCATTTCCACGTTTAATTATTAACACGTAAAGCGGGGAAACCAATATAAAGAATTAAAAAATTACGCGAAGTGCCCGTTTGCATTTTAGCTGAATAAAAGAAAACACAAAATAGCGCTCCAAAATAATGTCGGATTCGCAGTTTTACTAGTTTTTCTTGCTGCTACATTTCTTCAATTTCGACAGTTTGTCCGTCCCGGTTAATCCGCAATCTGATTATTGTGACCCCGGCTAATCGAGGGTCCCTGTCCTCACGACGCAAATAGGGTGCCTTGAGCTCGACGGTTGTAGTCGATCTCAAGGCACCCTACTTGCGAAATGTTTGAATCCTAGTGGAAATTTAATGTCTTTTATATTACAAGTAGGTTACAGGTTTTCACTGTTAATATGTAGCCCCTTTCAAGCTTTTGGGGTTTTCCTCATTTTTTACGAATTTGGTATTTTGGATTCCACTGCAGGGTCCATAATGTACTGGCTTGTCATATGTGTCAAAACAACGGCGACGGAGGTCGGAGACATGCGGGGGAGTATTCCAGAAAACTCGGCATGGGTGATATTTTATATCGCTCAGCAAGTACCCGAGGATTTAGTCTGAGTTTGCCAAGTTTTGCATCGTAATACCATTTTTCTAAGACGTTATGTAGCGCATTCTAAGTTATTGCTTAAAATTGTTTTCATAATCCTTGCCTCGTTCTTATTTACCATCTGATTTTAAAAAATATATTTGGCCACACAATTCTATTTAAACACCTTTTTCAAGTCTCGTAGATTCATCTATGTGTTTCATTATATAAATTATACATCGTTGGAGATCATATTCTTATTCCGTGTTTGTAATTTGTGCTACGTACAGCCAGTCCTCACATAACGACCAGGTTCCATTCCACCGACCTGGTCGTAAGACGAATTGTTCGCTAAACAAACTTCTCAATATGCGCGAACGCGCTAGGCCTAAATCATGAGCCATCACTGTCACTTTATTTCCAGCAACATAGTCGTTAATAATCTTCATTTTTATCTCAATATCTGTTAGCTGTAACTTTAAGCTGTAAGATATGAGATATATAGCCGTAAACGTTATTGCATTCAAAACACCATCCGCTTTATTCCTTGCAGTCACTCTCCTCTCGATATCTTTCTCAACCTTCCCTCTTCTATCGAAAATGCTTTCCAAATACATGAACTTATCTACTTGTTTCAAACATTCATTGCCTACTAGTATTTCACGCGTTGTTTTACTTACTCCTCCTCGAATACCATATTGTTAACATTCATAATAAGGTCACGTTCCTTGTGTAAGTCTGTAAGTCTTGTTCACAATCATAATTTCAGAAAATAACCAAATCGTTAGACTTTAGACTGCAGGACATAGCAATAAGCAATCATATAGCACTAGCGATTTTGCTCAATTGCTAGTGCTACATGAATGCGATTCTTGATTTAAATATTAAAATATTAATACAAATGATATATATATATATTTAATAAGAAATAAATAAATTTAAATATTAAAATATTAATACAAATGATATATATATATATTTAATAAGAAATAAATAAAAATATATATTATTCCCCTTTGCGTTAAGTCGTTTGCTTACTACAAAATGTATTACGCTGCGTAAAGAGAAACGCGTTCGATCGCCATTTAAGTTCCGGCGCAACAATTCTGGGCACGGTGTGAATGCTAACCAGCAAACATTCAAGTCCCGACTACTTTAATAAAAACTCAATAGGCGAAACCAATAAATTAACGAAGCATATGGTACATGGAAACAAGGCGCGTTTTGATTGTGTGCTCACGGGGTCGAAGTTACCAATGTATTGAACCTTTGTGTGAAATGGTCAATTTTTGTTAATTGTGAAGTATTTTAAAGAAATCCACCTTTGGCAGTCGTATGGAAAGCTATGTAGCTGGTACTCGTATGTGGGGAGTGAAATACGGTACGTTGCCTAGTGTAGATACGATATCAAAATTATTTATCCTTTGATAACTATCGCTTAATTAAAGTGTAGTTAACCATTGTCAATTGCAAAATGTATTCTGCAGTTTGATCTTGAACCTATTTGTGTATTTATAAATTTATTTAAATACATTAATTTGATTAATTTGTAAATATGTTGTGTCTTTAAGGTGATGCGAGGAGCAGCCTTTGAAGCGACGTTGCTTGTGGTTGCGGGGCTGGTGGCGGCGTCTCAGGCTCTGTGCAGGCCGGGCCACACCTGGTGGAGCCCCCAAAAGGACACCTGCCTCGACTGCACCCTCTGCGACCGACTGCAGCCGCCGCTGCTGGTGCTCCGGCCCTGCCAGCCGCACCAGGACACGCTGTGCGCCCCCCTCGGGGACCTGCACATAGACTGGTCGTGGCTGAGAGACTACCGCGACCGCGGGAGGTCTCAGCGCAAGAACAAACATCAACACGTCGAACACAAGGACGACAGCAAAGATACACGCAGGATCATCTGGCGGTTCTCTACTTTGTCGGACGAGGAGACGCGAGACAGATCGAAAGAAAAATTCGTCGAAGACGTCGATACTAATTCAAAGGTGACGAATAATGATGATGAGAAGAAGCAGACCTCTGCGGAAGAAGAGACATTTTCGGACACTGACGACGGTTACTCGGACTACGACTCCGAAATGGAAGTGGAACTAGAGCCATTTCTAAGTGAAGGAGATTTCGTTTGGGATTGGCTGACAATAGTGTTAACGCTAGCCGCTTTCGCGTGCGTGCTGTTCTTTATTGTGGTGGCGGGTTACTCTGTGCACCACGCCAAGCAGTGGAGGCTACTCAAGAAGAATCTGGAGGCCGGTGAGTTAGATTAATTATGGGTTTTTCACTGCATTTTTAAGCTTTTCATAACTCGGCCTTCATCTTATCTTGTACCTACATTCCCGTCCGAATCCACATTCCATTCAATCACATCCCCCTTCACTGCTCGAAACTAGTCAGTCAGTCATTCGGGTCAAGAGCACGCACTTAGCCTTTCTTGATCACACCAACACAAAAATAATGAAATATTTGTAATAGAATAGTGATAATTAGGGGCATTTCATGCTTTACTAAATAAGTAAGTGTATAAACTAGCTAAGTATATAATTTCCTGACAATTAGACAATGATGAAACTCGGTCAGAATGCGAACTCTTGACCCTTAATGCGGGTAACGGTACGCAGCTTAGCGGGTAAAATTTCGCGTATGGGGTAAATGAACGCAATGAAGTAAATCAAGGAAAATTGGGTGAAATACAATACTCAATAAATTAATGAAGTAGATTTAGAAGTCTTTTATTAAACACACTCAAAGTCTATAATCAGTTCTCTTGTGAGATCAATTAAATCTTTGGGTTTACAATATTGTTTTGCATTAACCTAAATCATTTATATTTAAATCAAGACAAACATTTAAAAAAATCAATAATATGAAATACAAAGAATAAACGTATTAATGGTTTTATCTAATATTAATGAAACAACTTAAAAACTATCGCTAAAGTCACAAATATAAGCTCATTGAATATAAGCAGTACATTCTTCATGAAACCATTTTGCGTTTTCTTGACCCCGCTCTCTTACCCCACGAGACTATTTTTTGAATATTCTTTCTTTAAACACACATGTTCAAGAGATAACCTAAAAAATCTTTTCATAACAAAAGTTTATTAATAGTATTTCAATACTAAAAACTACTTACCACGTTTATGTAGTGTTCACCGAGGTTATAAACTTTTCCTTGAAACAAAAAACTACGTGCGGAACTATGAAATTCAATTTTTTCGATTTTTTTTTTCAAAACAACGCCGCACAGCAACTTAGCGCCTGTCTTCAATATGGCCGCTCCCTCGCAGCTCATAAACACTCTCCCGATCCCTCCACCCCCCGCGGAGATTATAGCTCTGCGATCTCTTACCCGATACGTGCTCTTACCCCGAATGACCCTATGACTGTATTGGTAAAATAATTCTCATTTATCCCAATCGAATTATTATTTTCTACATGAAAGCTTCAACCCAGCAATCTAAATAGATATTATACATACCCCATATAACGTTATAGCCTTTTATTTTTAAGATTGAAATGGCCTAACCGAGACACCTCTTGTTGCCAACGGATATTGCGAGATATTGCTTCAAATATTCAAAGCATTAAATTCCAGCAACGTTTGAGAGCTGAGTGCTCTTGAGTATTATTATTATAGTATCATACGTATGGTAGAATTTATAATCTGGTAAATTAACAGAAATATCCAAAAAATATCTTCATAACAGATAATACCTTTATTCTATATGATAATATACATTGCAGGCATAGGTTCAAATAAATGTCAACGTCACTTAGAATTTACCGACACAAATACATAAAAGTATGTTAGATAAATAAAATTTTGTTTTATCAGATTTTTTATTTTTATTTTTTTTTATCATATATTTATCAAAAATGATGTTTTTTTTAATGATATATTTATGATACATTTTTTTATGATATTTTTATTTATGATATAAAATTTGTGATATATTTATCAAAAAAATACTTACCTATAATGATTATTAATAAATTAATAAGGCACGCGTTGCGAGATGCGAACACCGTGGACTGCGAGATGAACGAATGCGATTCTTCAGGAACCCCGTACTGAAAAAAGGCTTTATATTCATCGTAGAATGGGCACGTTGCTAGAAGTGTAGTGATCGCTGGGAATATGCATTCTAGGTCGTAGAGAGTGATCGATCTCCAGTAGAAGAACCTAAGGAGACTACGATGTATTAATATAACTTCTTTGTGAAGGACTAATTAGGAGCATCGTTACTCGGCGCTCTAAAGACGGTCCAGAAAGAGTAGTTGTGTAAATTTTGTGTCGAAAAAACCGATAATGAGGATTTTTACTTTGGTCTTTGAAGGAAACGTTGATCATCGTTTGATTGTTGATTGTGTTGAATTACATAAAATCATTGCGCTCCGCAATATCCGTCGATTATTATTGTTGATATATATAGATTACTATGTATTATTACTTATTACTTGAGAACGTGTGAAGGTGTAGTCAATATAGATCAAGGATCTAATAATAATAAGAAGAAGAAGGTGTAGTATTATTACTTGAGAATGTGTAAAGGTGTAGTGATATATTCTCGAGGGACCACATTATACATTCAACAATTAAGATCGTCTTGCAAGGCGACTACTCATGGTCATGCAACATGCTGAAGACACGCGTATCAGAGTTTCATGTCGCTTGACAGTGGCTGATGAAACAAACGTAATACACCACATTAATGATTTTATCCCCATCCTGTACCCGAGTCCAAGAGCTGTTATCTCCTCTATTATTTCGTCCATAATCAAGTTGAACAAAAATGGACAAAGAATATCACCATGTCTAATTTCTATGATCGTTGATCGTGATTTTCCCTTATCCGCCAAAATCTACAATATCGCTAAGTACCACTATGTCGAACACTTTGGTAAAATCCACGAAGCATATTGGTTTATTATACTCTGTATTTTTTCTCCTTCACTTGCCGTATAACGAATATTGCGTCGGTTAGAGATCTGTTGGATCTGCCTACCCCTGCGGGAAAACATCAGGTAGAATGATAGTTAAATAGAAGATGACACATTTAAACATTTTTATTTAATTTTATAATAACGAGGACAATAATTAATTTTCCTTCATTTTTATTCCATCATCCGGTGGATATTAAAAAATGTTTTCAACTGAAGCCGCATTTAGCTTGTAATGCACAGGTACCTATCGTAAATAAACCACGGGCAATTGATGTTTTCCAGATGGTTTCCTAAAAGAGATCAAACGAAAAATTGTTTTGATTTGAATTTAGTAAATATTTAGAAAAATAATTTTAACTGTGTTTGTAAGTTCAGGTATAGAATTCACGTATTAATCATAAAATTCAGTGAAGTGATTACAATCATTAAAAATAATTATTTTCTTTAGTTCGTACTTGGTGGGATCATTCAGAGTACAGAGGGAATGTCTACAAGATCCCGCAATCCTTAAAAGTTGGTCGAATTATTTTAAAACTTCAAAGTGACCGCATTCGAGTGGGCAATATGATTGCGGTCTGCTTTGCAATGTTTTGCGGTTTGACAGTTGGCGTCGACTTGCGATATTATGGTCATGACGTAAAAGGATCCAGTTTTGTGGTTTTGGATGCACATCCCTAATTTAGCGTCCAGCTAACAAACACAGGTGTCACACTGATCTACAAAAATTGTTTCTCATAATTTGACGAGGTATGTTGAAATGATTAATGATTGAATGAGATAATTAACGGATCAAGGGGGTATTCTAGTCTAGAAGCCCGAATTTCGGGCGTTTTTTGACGCTTGTTAAAAAAAGCAGTGAATATTTTTAGTATACATATTTTCATCATTTTTTTATTGATATCTCAAGAATACGTAAAAAAAATTAAAATTTGAGTGAGTTATGCGCCGTTTAAGTAGAGAGGAGAGAAAAAAGAATGTGTCCTCGCCGTACGATTCCCACCCTTCTGGTCATCTGTAACAAAAAAAGGTAGATTCTTGATTAGTACAAATGTCAAAATGGTATGAACCATGAAAACTGAAAATAATTTTTTTTTCGAAAAATGGCAGCTACTCAAAAAAGACGGTCGATTTTTTCACTAATTCTTCAACTTTTACAAATTTAAAAAAAATATGTATTAAAAATTAGATGTTTAGAGTTTTTTGTGGTTCATACTAATAACAGGGTTCAGGTGGTTAAATCGGGCGATCACTGCAGCAACCTCCACAAAACATCATACGGAGTACCGCAAGGAAGTGTTTTGGGACCCACGCTCTTCCTCATATATGTCAATGAAATGTGTAACTCCAATTTAGAAAACGGTAAAATAATTTCTTTTGCAGATGACACAGTGCTTCTTTTTCAAGATGATTCCTGGGAAAATGTTTTAAAAAAGGCACAAAGCGGATTGAATCGAATAACAGCATGGCTTGACAAAAATCTACTAACAGTAAATGCTTCAAAGACAAAATACATGTGCTTCTCCATCAGTAAAAGAACAGTAATAAAACAGCCCAAAAATCTACAGATTCACACATGTCAATCAAAAGATAAACCCTGTGATTGTACTAATCTGCAGACAACGGAAGATATACGATATCTAGGTGTGTACATAGACCAGCATCTAAACTGGAGAAAACATATTTTGAATCTTACAATCCGAATAAGAAAGCTTGTTTATTTTTTCAAAGAAATTAGAGATGTACTCGACGCATCGACAAGAAGAATAGTATACTATGCACTGTGTCACTCACTCATTAATTATGCAACTGTCAGTTGGGGTGGTGCAGCTTGTACTATATTAGATTCATTAAGCAAAGCCCAGAAAATGGTATTGAGAGTTCTTCATAAAAAGCCATTTCGTTTTCCTTCAGAAGAACTTTTCAGAGAATGTCACGTCCTGGACATCAATCAAACATATTTACTCAACACTTTAAAATATTTTTTCCGACATAAACAAGATCACCAACAAATAACTCACTCACATTCAACAAGGGCACAGGTGAACTGCAACTATCTTGTACCAAAATTCAAAAAAACTTTTTCACAAAGATTTCACCTCTTCCAAGCACCAAAAACATTCAATACTCTTAACACTAAACTTAAAACATGTAGCCATAGTCTCGCGTATTTTTCTTCTAAAGTGAAACTCTGGCTGCATGAAAAGGGAAGGAAGCATGCCCAAAACCTATTAAAAGCCATCATATAAACTAAATTTAAAATATACTATTCCTACAAGAACATTTACTGTCACTTACTGTCTTACTGTTACTGTCATCTTTTTAAATACTTTTAATTGTTTTATTTTATTTTATTTTATTAATATCCTATTCAGATCATTTTTTTCACTTACTGTCTTACTGTTACTGTCATCTTTTTAAATACTTTTAATTGTTTTATTTTATTTTATTTTATTAATATCCTATTCAGATCATTTTTTTCACTTACTGTCTTACTGTTACTGTCATCTTTTTAAATACTTTTAATTGTTTTATTTTATTTTATTTTATTAATATCCTATTCAGATCATTTTTTTCACTTACTGTCTTACTGTTACTGTCATCTTTTTAAATACTTTTAATTGTTTTATTTTATTTTATTTTATTAATATCCTATTCAGATCATTTTTTTTCCTTTGTCTATAATATAATTAATTAACACCATTATTAAATTGTAAACATTTAATTATTACTATTACTTAATTTTAATTGGCAATAAGATTTATTCACAAATGTTATATAAATAATAAATATTCTTGAACATTATACTACTGGAAGAGCACTGTCTGCTATAATACAGTAAATTACTAGTGTAGCAGGCAGGGCGTCTAATCAATTTAGTGTTTACGTGCTGCCAAGACACTCAACAACAATGAAAAAAGCTTCATTAAATTTTGTAAACACTGTAAACATTTGTAACATTGAACATTGAATAAACATTTGAATTTGAATTTGAATTTGAATACTGAAGAGGGATATATAAAAAATATTCATACCAAATTTCAAGTCAATCGGTCGATTAGAACTTGAGATTTTGTGACGGCCGTTTTGAAAAAACTAGTTTCGAGAAAAACGCATTTAAACTTCTACGTTAAGTTTCAGGCGGTGTGATTGATAAAACAGTACATATTTTTTTATTTTTTTATTTATTTATTTAAAAATCCTTGTTTACAAATAAGATACTTAATACTAATTTAACAATAAAACATAAGATAAAACATAAGATAATACATATAACTTACATTTTCTTAATCACCCATTCCAGCTTCATACATCGGGCCTTCTCTTACTTCATACTTTATTATTATTATTTTCTTTATTATTATTATTATTATTGATTATTTTCAGCGTTTCTCTCCGCAAGACGAGCAGTTTTTCTTCTTTTGTATTTTTCAACTTTGCTGCCGATGCACTGGTAAACGAAGTTTCCTCTTCAAGAGTATATTGATTGCCGCTGAATTTCCGTTTTCTTGATCTGTCTGGATGATAAAAACCTCTTTTCTTACTTTTTCTATCCATTTTACAAACAAAGATAAAATATTCACTCACAATTTTAAAAGAGTTCACAGAAAATTTCTCACTTATTTTCACGTCTTCACAGCTTCGGAGTTGAAATGAAACTAACTCAAATTAAACGCAAATATTATACGTTACAATGACCTTAAAAAATTGTCGATTTAGTGTACTGGAAGTATAATGAAAAAAAGTAGAGGGGAATTCATGTTCAGGTAGTCGGAGCTTCTAGTCGTCTATTGTTAGATTCGTTCCGCTCAAACCGGCCGAGTTTCCACGACACTAAAAGGGATATAACTTTTAAAATAAATCGAATTTTGAAAAATCCTTTTAGGAAGTTATTTTTGAATATCTAAAATATCGAAATATGAAGAAAAAAAAGGTTTTTTCAATTTTCTAGACTAGAATACCCCCTTAAAGATTATTATATTTTAACTTTTAATTTTTTCAGAATGTTTAAAAAAATTCAAGAAAAATCTTCTTCGTCTTCTTTAATTATTTTTTTACAGATGGCACCGAATCAGTTTTTCCATTTATACAATAGTTTAATATCATACCGAAAAATAGGTTCAGTAGCAATATTCTTTGAAAATTTTATTACAAATATTAATGAACGGGCAGAAATCAGAAATGAAGAAATAAGACGCCGAACAAAAGTTGCCGATATTATGGACCGTATTGCGAAACTAAAATGGCAGTAGGCTGGACATGTGGCTCGACAGCAGAATACTAGATGGGCACCAAGAATCCTACAGTGGAGGCCCTGGACGAAAAATAGAAGCATCGGAAGACCTCCCAAAAGGTGGTCTGATGACATAGTCCAGCAAGCAGGAAGAACCTGGATGCGAAGGGGGAGAAACAGAGATGAGCGGAGGAAAATGGAAGAGGCCTACATCCAGCAGAGATGGGAAAAAGGATAAGGAAGAAGAAGAAGAACAAGACTAATGAATATACAAAACTTACAAATGGCATACTTCTTGGCAAAAATGGGATATGTGGACTCTCCGTGTATAATAATAGCACTTTTGTTTCTCCAGTTCAATATATGTAAAAGGAGTTAGTAATTTTGAATGTTTTTAGCAGCATTTTTAAAAATTTATTTACGACGTTCCATGGGACCCCCTTATTCACATCACACTGGGAACACTTGGGTTCGAAAATATTACAAAAATGTATTGTGAACTCGCCGGGAACCGAAGCTGGAATCCATAGTATGAGAAGCTAACGTCATGCCTACTGGACCACGACGGATTTTAAAACAAATGGCAAATCAGGCTGGTTCACACACTTTTACAAATATAAAATCTATCCGATTCCTACGGCGATAATAACTTGTAAAAAAAAATTAACCCATAAAGACTTAGTTTTTATTATACTTTCTTTCTCATTTGTATTCCATTCCATCCAATTTCCACACGTATTATTCGCTCCGGTTTATTTCGCTACTTAAGAACTTTCCAGATTATTCGCTATCGAATAATCGCTCGCTTGGCCACCCTGGCCCTCAGCTCGCGGCTGCCTTCGCTTGTATTATTGCTGTCAAGCGTGCTAAAAACAACAATCTCTATACTCTCGGGCGCGTCTTATTTATATCCGGCTAACGCCGTTACCGAACCCTCCAGACGTTTCCAGTATTTAGGAGAACTTTCTCGTGGCTTCCAGGCTTTTACAGATGTTTCTCGATGCTTCCCGAAAGCCGTAGATTACGCTAGGCCGTTCTGGAATCTTCGATAGTGATGTGATCATTTCAAACAACTGTCACTTGACATGAGTGTGTAATTCTTTTTAGCCTCGTTATTCTTGGTATATTTTTAGAAAGACAAAATGGTTTATTATATGAATAATTGGAGGAATATTTGGACAAAATATAACTTAAATAATAATGCTAAAAATGTTTAAATAACTTTATGAAGGTTAGTGATGGTCTACATAAGAAAGGGGATAGACTTAAAACATAGGGGAATATCACTGCTGAGCACTGCTTAATAGTGAATATATAGTGCAGGAAAGGATAGAACGCTTTGCAGAAGAAATCGTATGAGCATACCAGGGCGGCTTCAGAGGGGATACATCAGCAAGTGATCAACTCTTTTCAGTGCGACCGACACATTCCAAGCGCTGGGAAATATATCAACTGTTCATCGATTTTAAGCAGGCCTACCTTAGCACGAACAAAGAGAAACTTTATAACATATTACTAACGTTCAAGATACCCACAAAACCAATCAGACTGATAAAAGCGACGACGAGAAACGTGAAATGTAGAGTTAGGTTTGGAGGAGGGCTCACAGACGACTTCATAGTGTCCCAGGGTCTCAAAAGTAGCAACATGAACCCTAATATATATTAACGAGGCAGTCAGATCGTTGGATACGCAGATGATTTTAACGATGTAGATAAGTGTCAACAGTAAGAGAAGTTTTCGAGCTACTAGAAACAGTTAGCTTAAGAGATAGAATTGGAAATGAACGAGAGCAAAAATAAAGTACGATCCAGAAGCTCGACACAGTATTCAGTTTGGGGACAGATATAGCTTTGAGGTAGTCGACGACTTTACATATTTTGGCTCCACCATAACCAAAGAAAATGATGATCACATGGAGATCAAACGGAGGATCACAACAGGAAACAAGGCATTCTTCTCTCTCCTCTCCGTGCTTAAGTCAAGAAATGTCCACAGGAAAACAAAGATTACCCTCTATGAAACTCATATCATAAGAACAATAGTGACATACGGGCGAAGCATGGACAATGACAGCTAGGTCTGCGGAGATCCTGGACATATTTGAGAGAAGAGCTTACTTACTTACTCACTTACCATCACGCCGTTTCCCCGTGGGGATAGGCAGAGAGGATAGAGCGCCACACTCTTCTGTCCTGACATACAACTCTCGCCTCATCCACATTCTTCTCTTCGCATGCAAGCTCGCCGGTCGTTGAGGCTTCTGACGGGACCATCTTCCAGTATCTGGTTAATCTGGTCATGCCACGTCTTCCGTGGTCGCTCTCTCTTTCTGGCGCCGTCAACACTTGCATTATATATCTTTCTTACCATTCTTTCCTCATGCATTCGCTCGACATGCCCAAACCATCTGAGCGACCCTTTATTGAGAGTGCTACGCGAAATCCTGGGAAACGTGAAATATGGCGAAACCTGGAGAGTAAGATAAAGAGAGAATACGAGCTATATAACATTTTTCAGGCTCCCAAGCCCTCTGTACACGCCCGAATGAGTAGGCTGAGATGGGCGCGGATACCCAGGAGGAGCCTCGAGGGCCGGGTGGAAGAAGAAGAGTCGCAGACTTGGACTGCGATGGGAAGACGGGAGGGTCCGATGCTTAGCAGGAAACCCGCTTGCACAGCGCGGGTGTAAACTGTGCGCCTCGAGTTTAAGCTTAGTCTTAATATTCTCTGCGCAATCGTTTGTGTGAAAGCACTTTCCCCAATTCATGATTGATCGTCTTCGGTCCCAGTACACATCAGAAGGGATGCGGACCAAATACTACGGGTGACAGGAGTTGGAGGCGAGGAACCATGGAGGCCAAGGCTCGATATGAGCTGTAGAGCTGTTGAAAAAGAAGAAGTGACGGTCAAAACCGTTAATTTAACCGGCTACTTACACAATAATTGTTACATATTTGAGATTTGTAGCTGACTATATCGATGGTTGGTAAATCTCTTACCATTTAAGAAAGACAATCGAATCAGTATGTGTAAGCCGTGCTAACGATGCACACTATACTATTGTTTCGTTATGTTGGTATTTGCGGATACAGACACCAACAAAACGAAACAATGTTCCTCGTACGCAAGGCTTACACATCCAATAATTGCCATATTGTGTAACTGGTTAAAATAACGGTTTTGACCATGACTAATAAAAGCAAAATGATTTTATTTTCCCGAAAAAAGGCAAGCAACGAGTTTTTCATCTCGTGAACACTGTAAAACTATGGAATGGTCCGGGACCCAAGGACTAAATTCCCTAGTCATCTAATGAGGAGGATAACCTCAGAATAATATTAACCCGGAAATTACATTATTTTAGCCATATTGCGCGAAATCTAGAAAAAATATCAAATTTCGGCACAATTGCTAGTACGAGTAGAAGAGGCTTTGGAAGACAGAGAACATGCAAATGAATTCCCAATTTCGCGGCCCTATTATAAATAATTATTTAGGTTTCGCCTTAATGTACTAAATTACTAATAAAATATCATTTTTGGATCGTTATGTAATTACAGTTACATTCGCCATTCCATAATTCTTCTTAATTCTTTAAATTTAAAACATTTAACGCAATGCGATCATCGAAATAGATATTTTTGTCACTTTCAACAAATCTAACCTAGTTGTTTCTGTAAAAACACGTTCGTTGTACAAACTACTACAAACCTCAGAGAACGTCAACACCATAGATGAGAGATGATGTTAGAGATAATACTAACCGCCAGTAAGAAAAATACGTTTAGGATATACAATTCCTTTATATTTGATAGAAAGAAACCCTGTAGTTTAGTATATTTTGATTATTAGATCTATTACGATGAATTTATAATTTTTCATAATCGAGCACAAAGCGCCGTGCCCGTAGCAGCTCTGGACGAAAAACAGACAACTACATAAAATATAAATTTACTATACCGTTTATTTTTAATATTCGACGTCTTGCTGGGTTCATTTTGTACACAAAACATCTTTCATCGAAATGTTTCAGTACCTGGCTCATGCCAAAACCACCCGCCGGGTATTTTCGTCCATGGCGCCCTATAAAAATAAATATTTCTGGAGAGAATGGAGATCCAGATGCGGATAACTGAAAGAGAGCTTTATTGGTTGATATACAATTTTGATATATAATTTTCAGAATGCTTTCAATCATGTCATGCTTGTCAGGTGCGTCTGGTATCTTCGTGTTTATTTGCATTACGTATGTTGTTAAGATGTTCCTACTGTTCAGTAATGTAGAATGAAATACAAGAGATATCTTGCTTGAAACAGTTTGCTATGATTTAGAGCGCACATTTTGGTATTACTTTACTTTATGGCCTCACTCTGTTAAAAAAAAAGTATCACTTATTTTGTAATCAGAAGATAGGAGCAGTAATAATATACATTATTAGATTACAAAAATAGATTACAAAAATATACATACACATTCCTATTTTATAACATCGAACGTTTTGTCAATTGTGACATTCTTCGATTTAATAGTGTTGGAATCATCTCGTCGCTATAGCGATAGAAATATTAACTATATTTTATAGAAATAAACTTCATTTATACCACTTTTTTGTTGAAAAAATTCGACGTGCTTCAGAGCCCATGCCCCCTCCGTCAAGATAACAAATTTATACTAAAAAAATTCAATTTAAAAATCTAAGCATAGATAATCAAAATATTACAAAGTTATATATGGAAAATGAATAATAATAAAGTACCTACTTAACATGAATATTTTTTCAACAAAAAAGTGGTGTAAACAAAGTTTATTTCTATAAAATATTATTATAATGTCACCACAAAATAATTTTGCTGTGTTCGAAGAAGAAATATTGACTATTTTTGATGACTATTTTTTTTAAATATTCAAATAGAAACATTACTCGGACGTAAAGATGTTTGTTTGTTTTTAACTGTTAATATATCTGTTATAAAAATTTATTTTTATTAATCTGAAGTCTGCAAATCAATTCAACTGACAAAGGCTGCGTGGTAACATTGGTAACGGATAACAGATGCACCACCAAGTTGGCTAGACTCAACTCCTCATTTACTGGATTTGACTCTAAGTTTCTGTCATGTGCTACTGAAATATCAATTTATGATGTTTCTTTAGACATAACCCAAAACATTGCCACATCGGTTTTCTGGCGTCACCAAAATTTTAGTATTTTCAATTGGTAGTCGCTTTAGTTAGTAAAATGGCGAATCCAATGGCAATGGTAAGAAGACTAATTTCAATGTTACAATTTTCGTCAAGTACGACTACCTACATAGTACGAATGAAATTCTTAACGAATAAGATGGTTCAAGTGGACAGGATGGAATAAACAATCCACTTTAAGTAACTATCTAGATAGTACCTACGTACATCCCACGAATTTCTGACTAGCGGCAGATTCTAGCAAAAAGTAAGTATATTAGAAATGTAATAAAACTCGATTATGACGTCATTAGTGAGAGACCGAATATTAATAGAATAATCATATTCTAAAACAAATCGAGGTAGATATTTCAAAATTACATGGTTAATATAAAAATGAATTGACGTGGCTTATGGTGCAATATTAATATTATTTTTTAATTAAACCTAATTTTGTACTATTATATATTATATTTAAATATTATGTAGATAATCAACGTCGTCAAAATAATAATGACTGTTAAAAATGTACGAAATAATGTTTAGTCGATAGAATTGTTATAAAAAAGTTTTCATTGCATAGAGTTTTGAGTCAATAGAATCCCATTATTATAATTACGGAAGGTAACATAATTACAGAAAAAATAATTTGCCGAATGTAGTGAATTTGCAGCCTCAAGATACGCCGAACATTTTGCATGAAATATGGATTATTTCATTTGTGTTTATATTCCTGAATGTTTAGTACTGCACAACTTTTTGCTTATACGCAGTTGACGCCCCTGAATACAGAGTTTGATTTGGTTAAAAATGAAAATAAAAATACAATTCTTAAAATTTTTCATTAAGAGTATAGAAATGTGTATTTTTGGTACAATAGGTACAATCGTAAAATTGCCTGTCATTATAAATCAATGCAGTACACCGGAGCTGAGGTTTTTGAAAGTTATGAGACAAGAGGACATGAGAGAGATAGATATGCTGATGACAGCAATGACGCGAAGACAAATCATTTCTAAAAAAAATCGACGCTCTTGAACATTGAATTCTTCGCATTCCTTGGACCGCTAGAAAAACAAATGTCTCCATCCTTAAAAGTTTTGAATTGAGACTCGATTTTCAACTGTGCCTTCTAAAATGATGTAGTTTTTTGGACACACGCCACACGCCTGGTGAAAGCCTGGAGGCATTTATTGTATTTATTAACAGAACGACGAAGAACATATCTCCATCTCTACACGAGGCCTCCTTGCAGGAGAGTCGCTGATGACAGAACTAGATCATGACGGATAAAGGATTCACACGAAAGATCATGACCCTCAATTAATAGAAGGATGAGAGAAAGGACAATGAATAAAGGTTCTAATAATATGATTTTTTTACTCTCATTTTGCTGGTAAAATTGGATCGATCAACCAGTCCAAAAAATCTCTAAAATAATAAGGTTTAACTGACATTTGTAAATAAAAATTAAATATTTCTTCCCACAAAGATCACCGATTCAGGCATCTGAATTGGTATTTTCAGGGAATCTATCTTCGACCCTTCTCATCCTCGTGTTATCTATCCATCGGATTTCCATTCTACCACCGTCTTTCTTCACCGTACATCATCCTCCCAAAAAACATATTAACCGGCTCAATTAATGGGTGATTAAAGAAATACATTAAGATATTAATAAAATAATTTAAATCAGGCTGCCAAATAGTACAAATAGAAATGACTTAAAATTTATTTCAGGGATTCATGCTTCGTGTTCTAACTGCCGACATTTTATTTTTGTGTTTCCGCTCGCGATGTCAACAGTATTTCTTTACCAGAGATATGACATCCAACATTTAAATTTATGAAACTCTCCGTCTTTCTATTTTTTTTAAATATTAATATCAACAGTTTCTTCCTTAGTTTCTTGGCACATACAAGAGACAATCTGTAATCAATAATCACAAACATGCTTAGATGCTTAAAATAAAAGAATTTTAATTCAAAATTGATTTATAATTAATTTGCGATTTTTTAGAACGTAGTTCCGTGATAATTAAAACATGTTAGATAAATCACTTCAAAACGTTTTTTGTTTTGTTTTCATTAAAATGAATATATGTAATTATTTTCTTACTATATCTGTTCCGCACGAAAACAAGCAAAACAAGGGCGGTCCGCCGAGTTCGCTCCAGAAGCTGAGAATGTAGTAGCGGCCGGAGAAATCCAGCGCGGGCACCTCATATGCAGCAGAGCAGCAAAATATTCCGCCGTAATAGCGAAAATTCTTCACGGAGGAGCCCCAGTCGTAGTGGTCCAGAGTTCTCCGCAGGGCCGCAGAAAAATGCAGAGGCTGGGTCCAAGGTTCACGTGTTACGTCACAGCAGATTGCGTAAGCCAATCAGCGAGCGGCGCGCATCCAGTGGCGCATCGCATCGCATCGTGGCCATGTCGCATCGGGTAGAACTTGCCTTACAGATACATAAAATTTATAAAAATGGTTTCGTAACCCTCACGGGGTTAAAAACTATGTCACCTCTTTAGACCTGACCATGCAGAAGGCCGTGACACAGGTCATTGGACTTGCAGGGTCCTAATAATTTAGGTAATTCAACAAACAAGTCAACCCATGTGGGTTCAGATTTTAATTAATTCATAAAAATTAGTAAACTAATATTTACGTAATTCTTTTTATGACAGTTGCAAAGTACTCGCCTCAGCGCATATTTTGATGCTACATACATACAGCTCTAGAAGTCATAACTTACTATAATTTTTAAGTAGATCGGAAAAAATCAATTTTTCCTCCCAAGTCAAAAAATGATTCTACATATGGGTGTACCAGAGCTAGCAGCAGAAACTTGGCCGGTAAATTCCTGCCTATATTATGAGTGTAAAATGTTCAAGCAACCATGGAGATATGCAGTATCAAAGTTTGCATCTCTCGGCTCGCCCGGCCCGTTCAGTGTCAGACTGGTGATCTGATTACCCCTTTCAGGGCTATCATATGTTTGCCTACCTCAAGGAGTCAGTCAAATATATACAAAAATATTTACTTAATTTAAATTAAATATCACAATAAAATGTGCATTTAGCGAATTAAATACTTAGGTATTTTTACTTCCTGATCTCTCTGAGAAAGGAATTCTGATTTACTTCACCAACTTTTCGGCCATTTTAAACAACGGTTCGCGGCGATTCGCGCTGGCTTTACTGAAATTTCATCCGCCGCGCGAGCTTTCCCTGTATTTGAATAAACCACGACATATAGATTTTATTCAGCAAATACATAAATTACATTTACAAGCAACGTTCCCTCTAATTTTTCTATTGTGTGTGCTGATCTTCGACGCATCTGTGCAGTGGCGGTGCGATAAATTTACACCCCCTCCCCCATTAATACACATACAATTTTTCATAAAAATGTATATCTTTAGGGTATTTATTAATTACTGTGATTTTATATAATTTCCCTAGCTCAATATGATATTCCAAATAAATACATATTTTTTAGTTTAAAAAAGGTTACTAACTTACTAGAAAACTTCGCATTTCTATTGTAGCTACTTTTCATATTTGCTTCGGAACATATGATGCATTTGACACGATCATATGTCTCCGAATAAACAAATATTTCACCAATTGTTACTTTTTGTAAATGCATTGAAGATGGCATTTTTGTTTCGACGATTTCAGAGAGCCATTCCAGTTTAAATTTATCGCGGGATTTCTTCTTAACGGTCGCCACATCCACTCCTTTTCGACATTTTAAGGGGATGAATTTTATATAATTAATAGGTAAAATTGTATTATTCGACTCATTTCTCCGAAAGAATTGTGCATGTATTGTTTCATGCATTCGAGCAAAACTAAAATCTGGCAAAGGAAACTTTCTTTTATAATATTGACTGTGCGGAGTGTAAAACATGTGTGCGGAGACATTTTGCTAGGTGTGCGCGCGCACACGCGCACACCTTACAGGGAAGTTGTTTACAAGTGTCTTAACTAATTCCTTAAATATTTCAACCTTAAATATTCCATTTCTTAAGTATTTCAAATATTTCGTACCATTTTATTTCGTAAGACATAAATGTAATTTCTTCAGGGAATTCTTCAGAGTCTGATTACAGCATCCAGGATCCGTCGCTCGATCGGTCGTCCACGCGTTCCGCCGGAGATACCACCGTATCGCGCCGGTGCGGCTCTCTAACCTCTATAGGACCGCAGCGCCGGATCTCGCCGGATGCGAGGTGGGATGCCCTGTATGTTTCCATCCCCCGCTGTTGTATGCCCTGTATGTTGCCATACCAACAGTGTCCTTATGATGTTGCCATCATAATCTACCTATCTATATATGCGTCTAGTTTAAATTTTGTAAAAATTTTATAAATATTCTCGTAGAAAGGCATATTTTGCCTATTTCTGTTAATAAAACGTCCTGGAACTACTTTGTACGTAGGTATGTTACACCTACTGATATGAACCTATAAAGATGCTTTTTTGTTACCTGAAATCTGCTTCACTGTAGTCGATAATTTAAGAATACGTTTTCAATAAATAAAATAGAGATTTTACTTCGCTTACTCAGATAAAACTGAATATGTAAGACTTTTACGAATATGCGTCTAGTTTAAATTTTGTAAAAATTTTATAAATATTCTCGTAGAAAGGCATATTTTGCCGATTTTTGAGACCCTCAGCTTTTGCAGATCCTCAGCTGGCGCCTGCGTGTTGAAAAATAAAAGGTGTTCGTCGTGGGTCGTGGTCTTGTGACACGTGTAGCCCAACATCACATAACGTCAGACACCGGATATTGTGTATTACTAGTGTATAGTGTATGTATTATTATAGTTCTATTTATATTTATAAAAGAAGTTCGTACGAACCCTGAACTATATATAAGGGGTTTAAAAGCAAAGGCAGCAATATCCCACTGTTTCTGAGAAAAAAAAAAAACCTGTCACTACTCAAAGAAATTTCTCTGAAATCTATGAAACCTACATCTTATTGGAAATAAGTTTTTTAAAACAATTGCCACCTCGGTTTTACTTTTATGTACGTGTATATATAAATATTTTACTTTTAAATATGGATATTACTGTGTTTGCTACAAAATAGGAGACATTGCTGCTTTTACATAATTAAATATTGCTGTTATTGCTATGAAGTTTCAGTCTTAAATCTACATCAACCCTCACTTTAGTATAAAGCGGCCATTTTCAAAGAGGTTATATTATATTTATAGTACATAGAGATGAAGTATGCCACGTTTCGTACAGCAACGAATGAAGCCCTCAAAATGTAGACGTGGGGGTTGTAGCGGGGATACAAAGATTCGTCAACCTTCGGCAGCTCTCGAAAATATCCGAACATAAAGGGTAAGTCTTACGGTAATACCGTAAGTCAGTTTTCGCAAAACTACTATATATTTTTAATTTTTATATAATCTGTCAAAACCAATTGAACTGTTCATCCATCTTGCCGCTTATACATTTCCATGTCCGATCAGCAACCAAAATCAGCGACTCTGTATTATTCTGCTGACAATTCTGGCTTTCCTATATTGAGAGTGTTTCTAGCTTACAATCATTTGTTCACCGGCATTAATATAGTACCTATTATATATCTTCTTGTTACCAATACTCAACAATTAAGTTAACACTGTTCTAAGGCACAGTGTATGGATTATTTTCCCATGCTATTGTGCCTTTAATTTATTTATTATAACACTTTTATAACGGCTTCATAGTACGGAAACGAGATTCAACTTTGAAGTACGCCGAATGTTTCCGTATTCTGGAAACAGACCTATTATACATTGTATGTAAATATGCATATAACAATAATAAATAAATACATGTATTTTATTACATTAGTGCAAAAGGTTCAGTGTATCTTTGCATTCATTTCATTTACCGCGAAATCAACAATCGAATCAAAAATGAGTTCCTAAAAATTTGAATAAAATCGCGATTTGCTTCGACACTATCTGCATTCTATCAGAAGCTGGATAAGTTTCGCTGGTTGGCAATCAGTCATTTATGTCTGCTAAATTATTTCTTACGCGTTTCAAAGTTTTTTTAAATCTATCAATAGACAAGAGTCTGGTGTTAACCCCGTCCGCGCCGTGCCATTAACACTCGACAAGTTGTTTATGTTTGATGAATCTTTATATTTGTTTTTATTTTTTAACAAACATACCGTCGTCAATAATGACCCTAATAGATGGTCCTGGAGTGACATTAAAGTACAAGTATGAACATTTATTATGATATAGTTACACTATACACTTTTTACGATTAATTAATAATTAATTATGAAAAATAATAAATGATAAAATAAATTGAGAATAATATTCGGACTAACGCAAATCACTAAATACAATTTTGGGAATAAGTTCCAGGTTAATTAGTTTATAGACAATACACTTTTTATGATAAATAGAAATAAATAATGTTTTAATGATAGAATGAATTGTAAATAATATTCAGAAAAAAAAATATCGCAAATCAATAAATGTAATTTTTTGCATAATACGTAATTAATGATAAAAAGTGTCTTAAAGATAAATAAATTGTAAATAATATAAAGTATAGTACAAGGACTAGGAAAGTGTCTTAGAGATAAATAAATTGTAAATAATATTAAGTATAATATAAAGACTAGGAATCTCAAATCGAATAAATTTTAAAAATTCAATTCGGACTTTTGGTCCGTTTACATTTGAATTGGTAGCTGCCTCGAGCAGCAACGGCGGGGTGGGCGGAGGGTTACGAAATCAATTTTTTCTTTGTACCTTAAAAGTAAAGTTTTCAATAGCAACCAAGTGTCTCTTGAGGAATTAAAGGAACATATTCGCGAGGAAATGCAAAACATTTCTCGAAACATTTGTCACGCCGTAATTGAAAATTTCCGCTCCAGGTTGCAGCAGTATCAATATAATACATATGGATGATGTAATTTAAAAAAAATAAAATCCCTATTTGTGTACTATCATAAAAATCAACAGTTTTTGTCTCATATAACTCGTTTATTTTTATCATCGTTTCAAATGTAAACGGACTTTCGGTCCACCCGATATCACAATGTAAACACCATTATCACTTTTGCCTCTGCAACTCGGGTCTCGGCGTCGTCAGAGGTCTCCACCAGTGATCTCTGTTTCACGCGTTACACTCCCATTTTAGGTCTTTAAGGCATACACCTACGTCTTTGAGGGCATTGTCGCTCATATTAAATACCTTAAGGGGGGGGTAAGGTTAATTCGTACAAAAAAAAGGCATGTTTTTGTGAATTTTTTGTGACGACACAGTTAAAATCTCTTTATTAAAACCAATGGTACATTAAAGTATGACATTTGAAGAATATTGTGTAAAATTTTCAAGACGAAATATTAAAAAATACGGCAATGGCAGCAATTATTCAGACGTGTCTCGGAAAAAAGTAGAATTGCGGTGTCCATCATAACTTGGTGCTAGATCATCTGAAATCAAAAAATCAAAGTTCATTCGTTAGATAATAGGTTTTCCCAGGTAACGCTGGGAGGGTTTTTTGAAATTTCAATTTTTCAATTTTTTGGAACACTGAAGGGAAAAACGCGATTTTTTGCGAAAAATATCGACTTATTTGTTATTAAAAAATAAAAATTAATAACAAATTTGAAAAAAAACTCGACAGCGTTACCTCGTAAATTATGTACAGAAATAGTATTCAAAATTTCAAAAGGATCGGTCGAGTAGTTTTGAAGTTATGATGGACACCGACTTTGAAAACGTGAGATGTGGGGAAAACGCTTTAAAGTTTTGCACACTGTAAAATTCAAAATAAAACTCAACACTTATTTTATACTTACACATAATCGTCGATGCCATGTTCACACAGCAAAGAGCTTTCATCATCAGCATCTTTTTGTCCTTGTCTACGCAAAACTCTTCCAATACAAATAGCACGTCCGGTAGTCCTCAGGTGAGCGCGTCTCTTAGCTGCTCGAGCAGGTATAGAAAATCAGTCTGAGTATCGCTCAAATGTTCATAATTTCGTCAATTTTGCTCCGATTGACTTGAAATTTTGACACAATATTCTTGCGATGTTATACATTCATTTAAAAAATTAAAAATAAAATGCAAAAAAAAAAGTTAAAAACCTTACCCCCCCTTAAGGGGGAATCTACTTTATGACGCCGAAAAATATGTGAATTTTAAGATTTTTTTAATAAGGCCGGCCGCATTACGTACATATTCGTACGATTATTTTCGTACGTATGGAGCGCGCACATTGATTGCGTCTTGCGTTGATCACGATCAGTTACTTTTCGCATTTCTCCAATAACGTTTGTGCCAAATGAATAACCTGCATCTTCTGGAAAACTATATTATGGCAGACTTAAATAATGAAAAATTTCATGACTATCTAATAGATTCACAAATGCTGGGGGGAATCGAAGTGCAACGAGAGTTCATAACATCGTAGAAATATTTAAAAAAAATTTTGTTCGAAGTACATAATTATGCCTCACCTTCATTAAACCAAATTATTTAATCTGCGCTGATGGTCACGCAGTTGAATTACTTTGGTAGCACAAAAATTTGTGTTCATTTATCAAATTGACAAATTATACAATATCCATCGTATGAAATCACAAAAAATTCCGAACAAATCCGGATCGTGTCGGACGTCGCATCTATACGTGCGTACACGCACTATTAAATCGTGTACAGTGTGCGATGTTCAATACTACTTCGAGGGTCAGGAATGTACTTGCGTATTCGTACGTATGCGTACTACTCAATTTCGTACGAAAACGCATCCAGTGTGCGGCCGGCGTAAAATATAAAGCCGATCTTTCTGAAACTTTAAGTATGGCTCATTACACTTTTCAACAAAATAAATAAATTTTTTATTAAAAAAATATATGTAAATGTTGACATAACATATTTTAGACATTGTCGTGTCTCGTAACCGGAGTTGTCAATTGGCAGGAAAATTGAAGCCTCCAATTTTGGTCGAAAACAAAAATAAAACATTTTTTTAAAATGGTTATATATTATAGTCGATGAACTAAAAATATACCTATGATATTGTAAAAATTATGGGATTTAAAAAAATGTAGATAACGATTTTTCCCCCAAAAATTTTACTTGTTTATGACAAAAATTGCTTAACATTTTCTTTCTTTTTTTTTAGTTCACATAAAATAGTTAATAATATTTTACTAAAAAACCATAAATGAAATTGGTCAGTGGAATAGTTTTCCGTCTATCTTTCCTGTCAATTTGAAAAACGTAACCCATAAAAACCAAGTTTTTATTATACTCTCTTTCTTTGTAAAATATATGTACCTAACAACAATTAAAGACCAATTAAAACATATACCTAACATAACACTAAACTTACAGGAATTTAATATATTTCTAAAATGTCAGATGTTTTGAGCTTTGACAAAACACTACATGCTTTGAAGATTAAATTCTTAAAACATTTTTCATTCAATTTAATCAAGATTTTAATAGATTTGTGATTTGTGAATTTTGCTGTCATCTGTGAACCAATTGTCATAAATTTTCGAAATTCGTAGTGAAGTACCTATTATATATACCGACGGAGTAATTCAAATTTTAAATATTCCTTGACGTCGTCAGGCCACTGTTAGTGATGATGCGGTTTATAATAAATAAAGGTACATTGAGATTAGTTCAAGTGCGAGAAACGTTCATTCACGGGAATTCAAATATTGACTAGATGCTGGAGATTGGTTGGCAGATGAAGAGAAAAACAGACACGAATATTGCAGCATGAATGTAGACAACAAATAAAACGAAAATCCTACCTTTTAGATGCTGGATGTTGGGGGTAAGGAACGGAAATGCCTCTTTCTTCGTTATTCTTGGTCCAACTGCCACAACTCCTTCGTATGCCGAATTGATCACTGAACGACACAATACACGGCTACGGTTTATTTAAAATATAAATGTTTGTTATGCGGGTTTAAGACGATATTTCTTTTTTTAATAGATGCGGTACTTCAAAAAAACTTCTTTTTTTCACGAAAAACAATTGAGCAGAGATTGACGTGGCGTTAGGAATAATTTGAATTATATGCGGTTGAGTTATAAGTAGGTACGACAAATGTCGCTAGGCATATTAAATGAAGGTAGGCGGAGTGGGATTAATTAGAGATAAAAAGGATTATGAGGACAGGATTGGTAGACCTCCATCTTACTGAAGTCCAATTCAGCCACAACCACCGCCTCTATTCCTCCATATTTATCACTGGCCAAACCAGTCAGTAGTAATCAAACATTTGTATTGTTTCCAATTTTAAAAAACCATTAAAATTTCTAAAAATCCATCATTATACTATAATTATTATTTTTTAACGAAAATTTGTTAGATCATTTTGATCGTCGCCACGAGTCTTCTTGCAAAGTTTCAACTCGATTGGATGACGGGAAAAGGGTTAAAAATCGATCCAAAGTTTTTTCGTCAGACAGACAGACAACCAGACGCCACGAGTTAAAATAAAGGGAGTAAAAAGTAATATTCATCGACAACTTAAGTTAATCTTCTATACCAAATCCATAGCATCTTCTTCTTTTCCTCTTTACTTTTTCTTTTAACTTTCGAAAAATTCATTTCGCTGCATTAATTTAAGTTTACGAACTGTATGACCCTCTCTTATGCTGCATAGTCGGCGCCTTTCTTGTTTCGATCGTCTAATTCATAACTCGCTGTTCGTCCCACCTACAGTCGAATATTTTGCATTATTGACTAATAATGTTTATTTGCAGCAACTACATTTTAAAGATAGTTAAAAATGCATTGTATACGTCACATTCTTTATTTTAGATAATACGCGTGTTTTTTAGGTTTACAGAACTCTAAAAAACTTGGGTAAGTGCATGTTTTTTCTGTGTAAACAACAGCAAACTCTCCTACTGAAATGCTTCATCTTAGTATAAAATCAGAATATAGTATGTATACCTATGTATTTTAACCTATATACACTTATTATAGTCTATAAGGTAGTTCCAATCATAGCTTTTCTTTGTGTATTTTTGGCGCCAAATGAACGTCACTGAAATAATTTGATAAAGTCTGCATTGTCCACTGGCTTTAGCACCTTTCCTATAATCTTGATGGCTATAATTCATTGTATAATAATTGAAGACGACAACCCTGACTACCCAATAGCTCATGAGTTACTTCCGCCACGCAACACAGTTTCCTGTTCTATCCTTCTCTATTCTCCGCATACCTTTATATACCCTGCCTTGTTCTTCTGTCTCTACGCACGCGGGCCAGGCAGCGGCGAGCAAGGTGGTAAATGGAGACGTCAGCTATTGGAAAAGGACGCCAATATTTTTATTATCGAACAGATTCATGTTCATAAAAATAAGTATCTTCAATATTCGCCATGGGTCTCTTCATCAGTGGCGTAACTAAAAAAAAATAAACTCAAAATGGAATGGCCCCAACATGTATGTTGTAAATAAAATTTAAGATCTATATTTGGCACCACTGTTATTTAGAGGAAAATGCTTTGAAATGGTTTATCTTAACTTAATAGATATCAAACTAGTTTAGTTTAGTTATGCCAGAAAACACGAAGAATATAAATAAGATGAATGAATTTAAAAACAAATGCTATAATTATTGTAAAAATATTATAGAATTGTAGAGCATAAGATGTATTATATATTATGCCTACAAGGCGCGTGCAGTGGGAACATTGAAGCATGACTTTTTGTAAACGTATATTTTGAAAAAAAAAAATAGAAATCAAATATTTATGCTACAAATTTTTATGATATATCAAAATATAAATGCTATGATAAAAATTGTGATAGAAATATTACGAAATACATATTGTATTCCGATTTTTTTTTCCAAATAATTGGTTACGTAAAAGTCATGCTGCGATGTTCCCACTGCACGCCCCTGATACCTACCTATTATAGATTATACCATGGATTAGATTAGATGTAAATGTAAAATATTTAGGTTATTATGGATAGTATGTATATTTATATATATGGATAGTAATAGATTTTAGAATGTAAAGTGAAAATTACTAGTTAATGTAGAGGAGTGTATATTAACTTACTTAAGAAATAAATAATATAAAAAATAAACTACTACTTAATAGATATCAAACTATGATAGAAAAGTTGGTGACCTAATCGTTAGTGTTCCATAAATCTCAGTTCTAGGAAATACATTGTTTATAATTTACATTAAAGATATAGGGAAAATATTTCAATATTGTAAATTTCGATTATTCGCAGATAATGCACAAGTGTAGGTGTTAGGAGAAAATTATAAATAAATCATAAATAAACTAAACTATGACCTAAATAAAATATCAATATGGCTTAAAATAAATAAATTGAAAAACAAAAGCAATGACCACTGGAAAAATAACTAAAAGTACGATGTTTCACTTTTTGGAAGATCCGAAGATAAATCAAAACAGAATCTTGCAACAATATTTATAACGCAATAATTATCCCTCACATCAACTTACGCAGCAAGCAGTATTCTATTTCTGGCTACTGAAGGAGAATTAAAAAAATTAAACGTACTCCAGAATAAAGCACTGAGAATAATATTAAAAAAGAAATCGATACACAACTTGCTAAAAACATTACAAAAAATGACATTCAGATAATTGATTGTATTTAATATACTTTTATTTGTATATAATATAAAATTATTAATGGACGTAATACTTTCGAATTCTTCATAAATAAATAAAAAACGACATGAAAAAATACTGCACAAGAAGAAAACATGAAATATGATTAACTTTTGAATGAAGTTCTATAGTAAAATACCGGGGGACATCAGAGATGAAAAAAATATAACAACTTTAAGAAGAAGCTAAATAAATATGCGATGAATGAAATACATATTAATTATTTGTATGTAATTCTTTTAGTACCTACCTACTTAAAAAAAAGTAAAAAATAAAATAATAAAAAGAATAGTATGATAAAAACAGATTGATTTGTTTCCGGGTAATACATATATTTATAATATCCTTATTGCAATATAAGCAGAATTGTCGGTTTATAATGAAATTTACGGTTTATCTAACGTGGGCCCCAATGTACCGCATTGGCCGCATTGGAATAGTTACGCTACTGCTCTTTATAATAACATAATTTACAGTTTGAAGTCATAGTGGTGTTCATTTGTTTCCGGCACAGATCACGGGTCATCCATTTAAAAATCTTGACAACGAACAGTAAACCTAACTAATAATTTAGTTGGCGCGCATTGATAGAGTGATTTCGAAGTGAAGACACGTCTTCGGATGTTGTAGTTAGCTTCAGTACCGACCACCTAGTATTCCACCTTGTCCCGGAGCCCACTCTGGTTCGAGGCGGAAGACAACAAGTCAACAATACTGTTCTCGATCGACCGCAATATTTACCGCCGTAGTTAGCCTGTAATCAATGTGAGACTACGGCGTAATGTTTTGTTGATATAAATGACGCCTCGAAGACTTCGACAAAGAAATGCAACCTATTTCTCTCTCGTCTTGTATCGTGACGCGAATTCCGGGGAATTTTAATGCACTTGGCCGGGATACCTCGAATCCACCCTCGATTAAAAAAATATCTATATGTGTAGAGATATTTTTCATTTAACTCTCCCACTCCTTTAATATTAAACCTAGAGAGAAAAGTAAAAAAACACATACATATGCAGTTTACAGCCTCCTAATTCTTGTGATCAGCGCCGGATCGAAATTTTTACCTTTGAGAATGTATAGAACGCAATTCTTATCAATGCTGAAATGACATAATTTGATCATTGATATAACAACACGATATGATCGTGGTTAAATAAGGTTACATTATAAACTGAATAATTGAGCAAGCTCTCGCTACCTTTACGGCATGAGGAAGATGTCTTGTAGTTACGAACCAAACGTCAGATTACGAATGGTCAGATGCTGTATATTATTTTATGGTATGGAAGCAAGGACCCTTACCGAAGGTATGTTGAAGGTGCTTTGAGGGATCTGAGCTGTGGATCTACGGAAGAATGCTCAAAGCAAGCGGGATGCATGACCCGCCAGAGGAAGGGGCCGTAGCTCGGGGCCCGGGTTCTGGGCTCCGTACCGTTTTATAAAATCAATGTCGATCGATTATATATATATTTTTAACTATAATTTTGAGTATGTTCAAATTATTAGGAACGCAATTACTGTATTTATCCACAGATGGATAATCATTAAGATAATTTATAGATGTCTCACGGAAACGAATCTATTTATTTTATTATTAATATTATAAATATTTAAAGCATTAAACTTGTGGTCAGACATTTTAACAAAATGTTATTTATATTAATTAGTACATAACCTCTAAAAATTACTTTTTTGTCTACCGGTTTCGAGACGTAATCCGTCTCTTCCTCGGGACAACCACTACACTAGCGTGTAAATATCACTACACACCACACCATAGTATTATTTGCACACCAACACCTTCGCAAAATACTCTTCACACGCGTGTTACTCTAACTAAAGGCTAACGTGCAGGTCGTCAGCCCTGTAGCTTCCATAAACTTCCATAAAGTAAGTAAGTACTTCCATACAGTAAGACATCCAACAGTAGACTTCCAAATAGCTTCGTATTTGTAAGACACGATTTTTAATTCTAGTAAACATTGTATTCTGCTGAAGAGACCATTGGCCCCGAAACATTGATAATTCAACAAATTAGTGGTTTATACTAAATGTATTTTTGTTAATTATAAAAAAACGTCTGTCAAACGGGCATAAGCTTTTACTTAAACTGAAACTGGTTTTAATGACCCCTCTGAAATGTACAGATTTTGCAAATCGACAATCAATTAATGGGTCGATGATATAAGAATACTTCCATTCACTGCCATTAGTTTTAAATTACAAAAATATAAATGTCGTATTTGCATGTCGGTTAAAATGATATAAATTTTATACGATAAGATATCTAGCCATTTATAGCTGTCTACTATGAGCGTGGCATAACAGTTACCGTTTGCTAAAAAACAATAAAAAACCACTTCAAAGTTAATATTCAAATCCGTGGGCCGTGCAGCAGTATCGTAGCGGGCCGACAATGCTATTGACGTACCGGGGTTTTATGTTGTTTCCTTATGATATTGTTCTTTATTATTCTGAGTGAAGCGGGGAACGACGGAATGTTAACGGTAATAGTCGTAGATTTTGTCGTTTCGGAGGCGCCATCGTGGCCTTGTTCGTCAGATCGCCATCGCCAGATGTAATATTAAGAAAGTTGGCGAAGATCGCAGAACCCGGAACTGGCCTCTCAATGTCAATGTTTTAAATTGAGCATTGACGTTTCAAAACTCGCGCGCGAATTGCACCGAACCAGAGGGCGCCGAAAGACATTCACCATTCCGTCAACTGTTATAGGAATTGTAATTCGTGTTTCAGTTCCATTCAGAAACGTGAGTTTAAATGATACCAAAAAGGAAAAAAAGTTTGAACTCTGTAAATGTAAAATGAAAATTGACAAAGCGTGACAAAACTGATAAAAAAAGAAAGAAAATTGAGTAAAAGTCAAGTTTTAGGTTGGTTCGTTTACATCTAACCTCAGAATACAGAACATCTAACGTTCTGGATTCTGAGCATCTAACGTACATGTACTCGTATAATATGCACGTCTGGATTTATTGTGGGGATAAAGGGTACAGACCCGAGTCCCCAAATTAACAGCTCCTCGAGGCTTAATAGAATCTTAAATTTAAAACTATTGTAATTTTTATGAAGTGTGGCGTCTGGATGCAAAACCGCCACTATCCATATGGAGCCCTTACGGATACTGGGGTTTTTCCATCCATACGCCACATAGTACTTGATGCAACATTTATTGGAACGTTTAGGTATTATAACCAAGCATCTCAGCGGTCCTTCCTAAATTTTACCGCAATAATTAACTAGCAGAGGCAGAAATGATAGAACGCTACACTCTTCTACCCTAGCGCACTACTTTTTTGGCTCATCCACTTTTATCTTATCACATTATTTGAATTCTGTTCTTCTTCTCTCCGTCTACTTGTTGTTCTTACTCTCTCGTATCTACAAAGATATTATGCATCTCTATTAAAAAATAAGATACGTACGTAGACCCTGTATTAACACTAGTATTTTTACGCGATTCAATTCTAATCATTCACTATTAGAATCGACTAAAGGAAGGTTACGAGTTGGAATCATTATTTTATTTTTATTTTTTCCTATTCTTAAACTATTTATGTGCTTATCGTTTAAGATGTACCTATATTATATTATCTTGTTGCAGTATATTCACTGTTAATCAATGTGCATTGACACAACACATAGGGGAGAATTGGATATGGATAATATCGTGCCCCTAAGAACTTGGACCTATAATTCAGACAGGGTTTGATGTACAGATTCAAAAATACAGTTAAGTAGTAGAGAATTTATTTAGCTACACATACAGCACGGCAAAATATTTTTAAAAAAATGAACAGAATGTAGTTATTCCGATATTTAAAAAAAAAAATGGGAAAGTGTGATATTATCAGACTGGTTTGATAATATCGCCAGGAGGTTTGATAAAACCGTGCCCGTAATAAAATCATGAATTTCTATGAGTAACATTGGAATTTGGAATAAATAAATAAAAAACAATTTTAAGTTTAACCAAATCCAGATAAGGAGTATAGACTCCTTCTATAACTTGAGATATTATTTCAGAACAGGATAAATCAACAATAAAAAATATAACGAAATAATAACAGCAACTTAGATTCGTATTTCTTTACAAACATTATATACGTCTAAATTTATTATTTTATTAATGACTAGGTATTAAAATTAGAAAATCTTTGAATGAAGTTAAAACTAGTCAGTCTCAGCTATACCTACAATCAGCCTTATTATGAGATTAATGTTGCATTAATGAACGCAAAAATCACATAGGAAATTTTCGGGAGTCTTTTCCGCAACATTCCTTATGTATCCAATTCGAGCATCTGCAACAACGGAACCAAATTTCTCTGTCGCGACCAAACTCTTGAAATATGGCGCAAATATCACGATTCTCCACATCATCATCTTAACCATCATTCTCCACATCATCGTCTTCACCATCATCGCACAACTGAGCGATGGAAATATTATCCTCACGACCTTCATTGCTGCTGATACATTTCTTTGACCTAACTTTAGGTCTCTTTTTTCCTTTTGCGAGCTTTTCTTTGTCTTTTTATTTTTCAGATAGTATTCATCCTCACTATTTTCGCTGCTGTTCAAATGTTTCTTTTTAACAGATTTTCTTTTAGTTTTTTTCTTCTCTTTACAATTCTTGTCTTTTTCCGTCTTCATTTGATTTATTTATTGCTTGACCTCTTTTTTTTCTTCACAGATTTATCCATCTAAAACAAAAATAAATTAATCTATCATTTTCATAGTTTACAATTTCGCGCCCCGTTTCATAATACCGCGCCCTGGGCGCGGAATTAACAAACTCGATTATTTCATTTTATAACATCGAAATAATACATTAAAATTAATCGTGTATTCAAATCCATTTGGGCATTAATTCTACAATATGTAAGCATTAGAATAGAAGGAAACGATATGTTACAATATAAATACAGAATAACTTACCTCTTATCAAAAATATCCTCCAAATTATAAGAAACGCCAGTAAAAACTTACACGACGCGGTGTTATTCCGTCGCTGCTCGGAGCAAACTGGGCGCCACTTTGGCATGCTCATTACTAGCAATGTGCGTACACACATGCCACAAATAAGCAAGGCCTAAAGAAGGTCGATACTGCGCATGCTCACGTTCCACTAATAAGCATGTGTATCGATAGCACTAGAAGCGTTTAGTTTTTGCGATACGGTGATGCGCGGAGTTATCAGACGCGCGGTGTTATCCGACTCTCCCCTACTATTAAAGTGTTTAGTTTGTTTACCCCTTCTACTATCTACTACTATTTAATGATTTCCAGAAGAGAATTGTCTCTAGAGTTATGCTTATAAGCTGCAGTAAGATCCTTCATTCGTATCTGAAATTTAAACGAGAGAGGCCTTAAAGGCTTGTTTCATTACATTACATTGTACATTTTACACCTGTGTTCAATAATGCCGAACTTTTCACAATTTCCGAGTTATTGCAAAATCTCTTTAGAGCTGGAATCTGGAATGCAACGTCGGCCTATTTCTAACCCCGCTTAAGATATCTTTAGTCAAATTTTGATAAAATGTCTTCTTCTTCTTTTGGTGTCATGTCAGGTCCCCCCAACGTTGACTATCACCCGAGAGAAATCGTCCCTGTCCTGGGCAGCACGAAACAGCTCTCCAACACTTCTTATGCCCGTCCAGTCGCGTATATTGCGGAGCCAGGAAATTTGTCTCCTTCCAACACCTCTACGACCCTCTATCTTGCCCATAAGAATCAGGTGGAGCAATTCATATTTTTCTCCTCTGAGCACATGACCCAAATACGATACCTTTCGGATTTTGATATTTGTCAGCAACTCTCTATTCACTCTAGCTCTTTGAAGAACTCTTGTGTTGCTGACCATATCCGTCAAGGTTTCATAAAATGTCTTTCATTTAAAAATATTGAAATGTGAGAAGAGTTGTAATAAAAAACCAGATTCCTCATCACCGTGGGCTGGGTCTCTCGCCTTCCGGGTCGGCGCGGCAGTGCGGTGTGCGCGTATCGCACGATCGCGGCTGTTTTGTATTCCTCTCGACCTGCGCACAAACTGGAGTACAGAGCCGCTCAACATCCTCGCCTCACCCCGAGCGGCATTCTGATGAGGCTCCGCCATTGTTGTCTAATTTTAATGGACATTTTCGCACGAGCTCCGTCATAACGGCCGTCAAAATTGTAAAATGGCGGCGGCGATGTTTTAATCAGAGAACCACTACACGCTGTACTCGGACGCTCGTCGGCTGATTCCGGGAACGTCGTGTGGCATCACCTGTGGGAATGAAAAACATCCGAAATACATGGCATAACGTTACAAACGACCTTGCAGACGTACCGCTCGGACGTGGAAAGTATTTTATGATGCGTAAACATTATTTAGCTCGCGCACTCATGGTGGCCCTCGTTACCATGGTGACTACTTAAATGTTTATTTTAATTAGCACCCATGCACTTCTAACTTGCATTTCACCACTTGAAATTCACTAACTAACTAACTACTAACCATCACGCCGTTTCCCCGCAGGAGTAGGCAGAGAGGATTGAACGCCACACTCTTCTATCCTGGCACACCACTTTTGCTTCGGCCACATTCATACATCTTCTCATACACGTTCTACGGTTGTTGCGGCTTTTAACAGGGCCATCCTCAACTTGTAGTACCTGATCGTGCCAGGTCTTTCGCGGACGCCTTCTATTCCTGTTGCCTTCAACACTCGCCTCATATATTTTCTTAACTATCCTTTCCTCGTTCATACGTTCCACATGACCAAACTATCTCAGCACTCCTTTCTTTATTCTATCTACCATACTATAGCCAGCATTACATTCACTTCTAATTTGTTCATTCCTCACTCTATCGACCAAAGATTTTCCACACAAGCGTCTTAGTGACCGCATTTCCACCGCATTCAGTCCTTTCTTCCTTTCATTCCTCTTTTGCCAATTCCAGGCTTCACTTCCATACATAAGGGTTGGCACTAGAACGCCATTATGTACCGTTAGTCTTGCTTCCTTTGAAAGATTCTTATTGGCCATAATTGCATTTAGTGTACCATTCATTAACTTTGTTTCCCGCAGTTACTCTCCTTTCGATATCATTCTCAGCCTTGCCGTCTCTACTAAACATACTTCCCAAATACACAAACTCGTTCACTTGTTCTAAGCATTCGTTGTTTATAATTACATCACACTTAGTCACTCTTTCGTCTCTCTCGAATACCATCACTTTCGATTTGCTGACATTCATCAGATGTTCACTCTGCATGCATACTTCGGACATCGTGGATACCAGGCACTGCAGATCAGCTTCACTGTTAGCTACTAATACTGCATCGTCTGCGTATAGCAGACAGGATATGGTGAGTCCGTCCATTTTCGCTCCAACTTCTAGTTCCTTCTAGTTCTTTCATACAATTATCCATATACAGATTGAAAAGCCATGGTGACATTACGCATCTCTGTTTGACACCTTTTGTAATATCAAACCATGATGTGAATGTCCCATTAATTCTCACTCAAGCACTACTTCCTTCAGGTACAGGGATGCAATTGCCTGTATGAGTTTACTCTTCACCCCATATTCAGACAAAACCTTCCATAACTTTCATCTTATCACTCTGTCATACGCTTTTTGGAGATCCACAAAGGCACAAAAAAGATTTTGGTTCTTTGACAAAAACTTTTCCGTCATCTGGCGCAGTGAGAAAATCTGGTCCAAGCATTCTCTTCCACTCAAGAAGGATCCTTGTACATCCCACTCTTTCTTTTGTTGTTAACCTCACTCTTTCTATCAAGATTCTCGCATACAGTTTGCTAACAGAGCTCAATAGGCTAATGGCCCGATAGTTCGCGCAGTCCATTCGCGACCGTTTTCCTTTGTATAGAGGCATGATAACAGCTCTTTTCCAATCCTTAGGAGTGTAGCTGTCCTCTAAACATTGGTTGAAGAGTTTATGAAGCCACGTGAGTATTACTGGACCACCACCCTTAATGTACTCGGCAGCAACATTGTCATAATTCACTTGTTGGAAAAATTATAGCATGTCTTTTCACGTCACTTTAGGTAGGTAAAGAAGTTCTTTATGAATTCAGAACCTATGCGGTACCCACCGAAAAAATAATACATACCTACCTACCTAGTAGCAGTGGTGTAGTAGAGCCCGGGCGTCGGCGTCGCCCTGACACTTCTTTTCGAAACAGGGCGCCTGTCACTGCCGTGCCACTTTTTTGACATCTTTATTTTTCAAGTAAACAATTATTTTTTGCGTTTTCAAAACGTTGATTGATTTTAAAATCATCTAGTCGCGGGGCTGTATTCAATTTTTTCAACAACTGACCACAGCGATTTGTGACAGATGAAATATATGAACTCAGCTTAAATAAACAGATAGGTATGTCTAAATGCATGTGTTACACCTCGATATTTTTTTTGATATATAAAAGGTTTTACCTGATTTTAGCGTTTAAAAAAGCCAATTTATTGCTGTCTGAAATCATTTCTTTACGTCCAACATATCTTTTTTTAAGAAATTCAAAATTTTAATAAATTTTTACGAATTTAATAAATATTATTTTATTAAAATTCGTATAAAAAAGTTATACTGGTTCGCGTAATGCATTATTTAAATGTTATAGCTGTTTCGGCGGTTCAAGCTATTTTGAAATTTGGAATCGACCCAAACCACCAAGGGCAGGAAGGGTTAAAATTAAATATCGCCTTTTTACTTTTATTATTTTTAACTACACCACTGCCTAGTAGATACCTACTTACAAAATGTACAATGCTGGGTTTTGTTAATATATGTATGGAAATATTTTTGTTCTAAATTATTGTATTCAAAAACGTGTTGAATTCACAGTGCTCTAATAATCAGTGGACCGTCGAAATGTCAAGAGATAAAAAATATTCTCTAAATCTAAAAATTTTTGTAGAGTTTGTTTAATGTTTTCGTATAAAATATTAACTATAAACCTTTTCCAATATTACAAGCTGGCACTTTATTTGTGGCGCCAAATAGTGAAAAATTCAATAATAATTTTATATTATCCCATCAATACCACCCCCATGTTTTTAATTTAATTTATTGGCTTGACATCTCTGCTTGAGGCTTGAAGCCCTTTGGCCATTGACAACACCGAGCACCCGGTTGACCCACGCACAACCTAACCTAACCTAAACCGTCCCAACCATCTGGCATATTTTTTTTGAAGTCATAATTCTTTCCCATGCTCTTACAAAAATATAGACTCTGAACTTCCCTTCGTTTACAGTCATGGCAGTACCAGCTGACGACCTTTCTGCTCACATAATACAATGTGTATAGCACTTGAAACGTTGAAATGTACCATTAAAAATCATTGTTCAACAATGTGCACGGTTTAAAAATATTTAAAACATCACCATGTCAAGGATTGCCACATGACTACGGTAGAGTTCGGCTTTAGGGGCGTCTTTGTATTTCTGCTAAAGACACTACATACATAATATTGATATAATGTTTTCAATGTTAGTTTAAATTCTATAATAATCTAATTTACGTATGTATGATAATCTCCAGGGAATGAAATCTAGGATGAGCCCGATGTCTTCGAAAAGTCTTCGATGTTGGTCTGTGTTTCGGACCTCGTCCCGAGAGACTACTAAGTTAATCCCATGTACGTAGCAAACTCGGTTAGCTTAGTATATAAATGGTAAGAGTATTGAGTTACCATGTGACATATTCCACGTATGCATTCTTCTAAAAAGTGAAAATTATTAGTATCATTCATGTTAAGAGATCTGTTTGTTTATTTAAAATTACATTCAGTTTATGATATTTTATTTTATTCTATTCTATTAAATGTTTCGTCGATGGTCGATCGAGGAATGAACAAATTAGAAGTGAATGTAATGCTAGCTGTAGTATGGCAAATAGAATAAAGAAAGGAGTGCTGAGATGGTTTGGTCATGTGGAACGTATGAACAAGGAAAGGCTGGTTAAGAAAATATATGAGGCGAGTGTTGAAGGAAATAGAGGGCGTCCGCGAAAGACCTGGCACGATCAGTTGCCACACTCTTCTGTACTACGTAAGTAAGATATATATATATATATAGATAATGTAAGATACTAGATAACTCTCGTCTCATCTACATTCATACATCTTCGAATGCAAGCTCGCCGATTGTTGAGGCTTCTAACGGGACCATCTTCCAGTATCTGGTTAATCTGGTCATTCCACGTCTTCCGCGGTCACCCTCTCTTATAAATCAGATAAATCAAAAATGAGATATCGGCTTTAAGTTTTACTTGAATCCAACTTGAAACAACCGGCCCTTAATCTTCGACTAACGATCTCTAGGATGAATCTGACGACCTGAAAAGGCCTTCGATGACTAGGCAACTGGTTCCATAATTTCGTTTAGCCTTTCCCACAAGGTGCTAAAATAAAAAATCTTGCCCCGATGCTGTAAACTCAGTGTGCACTGTACATACAGACTTTTGCAACGTCCAATAAATATGAATATCTTACGTTTATTACTTATATTAATCATTAATTTAATAAATAGTTGTTATGTACAAGGTGTGATCAAAAATACGGTGAATAATGTAATTGCAAACAATGAAATAAGTTTATGACAAATTTGACTCTATCTCCTTCAAAGTACTCTTCTTGGCTGGCGATGCACTTATCACAACGGTGGTTCCATGATTGGAAGCATCTCTAGAAGGCTTCTTTCGGAAGGGTCTTCAGCTGCTCTGTCGTGGCCTTCTCAATGTCGGGAATGGTGTCGAAAAATTGACCATTCGTCGTCTAAATCCGAGGAGTAAGGCGGATGTGAACAGACAGTACTTTTTTTTCGGCCAATAACTCGCGGATCAGAAGCGAGATGTGGCTCGGCGCGATGTCGTAATGCAACACTCCCTCGTCTCATTTACAAATTATCAGTTAAAATGCTTTGCACTGACCTGTACGAGATGTTCAGTTCTTTGGCAAGCTCTTGAATAGTCAATCGCCTTTTTGTGCTTGCACGCTTTCCTCCGTTTCTAAGGTCGAAGGACGTCCAAACCGTCGCTCGTCTTGAACATTTGACTCATTTTCACTCGCATCACTTGTAAACAGTCTTCGTGGTCATCACATTATCGCCATATACTGATTTTAACATTTTATGACCTTCTTTGGCGCTCTTCTGCAACTTGAAACAAACCGCGTGTTATTAGAAATCCATGATGCGCGACAGACACGGTAAACGTGACCTTACTCTGTGGGCTCTGGAAGTGGCCTGATACGTCGCAATTTGTTCTTACTCGTCACTATTATTATCAAAGTAACAGGCTACCGGAATCGATACTTCACATCAATGTAGCGTCAGCAGTTGCTGCTATGAAATTTCATTCACCGTATTTTTTGATCATACCTCGTATATAAATAAATACATATATTATGTTATATTTATGATTTTCACGGGTAAAAGATAACGAATTATTTTCTGAGGGGACCCGCGTCAAATAGTCCCGAAAAGGACTTTTACACTCCCGACGTTTCGAATAGATATCTCCATTCATTCTCAAGGGCCTTTTATCTTGAATCCTGCCCACAACCGGACGAGTAAACCCGACTCTTCGGGGTAAGATCCAGGATGAAAGTGAGTTCAATATCTTAATAGGTGCTAAAATTATTGATTTGAAATTGATTTATTTGTTTAATAACAGACTTTGTGAGTGAGTAATGAATGACTTTGCTAATTGGGTATTCTATTATTGGTGGATTTCGTAGGTCAATTATCAAAGGTGTTTTTTTTTCCAGGAATTGCGGTATATTTAAATGTTGTTGTCTCTAAGATATTAATTAGTCCATATGTTTGGGATTCTTATGGAATCGTTTATACTATTCATGTTATTTTTATGTAAGAAAATTTCTATTGCTTCTCGATAGTTCAGAACTAACGCAGCTAATTTTTTATCACATCCCTTCCAGGAGCACTAGACGTTTCATTGTGACAATGTTAGTGTAAATATCGTTTCATTGTGACAATGTTAGTGTAAATTATCTCTATAGCTCACCTATTAGAAGGCTCCACAGGTTAGGAAACGAGTATGGCTACCTATCGGATGTTTTTTCGGAAACACTAGCCGCCTACAAGAAAGCTCTTCTGGACGAATTCGGTCGTTTATAATTGGTTATTGATGTCATGTCTATCTCTTGTTTTTAGATTTTTGAATTTTGCATTTCATTTTATTTTACTGTCATTTTTATTGCTTCTTGATTTTTAGATTTGATTTGTTTACAATTATTTCATTTTGTTGTAATTTTGTTGCTTCTTGAATTTCAAACATAATTATTTTAATTTGTTGTAGTTTTATTGATTGTTGACATTCATATTTGATTTGATAACTATTATTTCATTTGATGTAATTTTGTTATACTTTATGTTAAGTAATGTTTTATTTTTCTTTATGTCACTTTATTAATTGTTTTTGATAGAATTATACCTTATCTCCTTTTTTTATTATTACCTATCAATCTAAACATGTTTATATATATTGTTTCTTTAATGGTACGTTATACCGTGTATTAATTAAATAAATAAATAATAAATAGATATACGCGCGATGATTCTAAGTTAAGTTTCTTAATAAATATATAAATAAAATATATTTTAGTTTATTTAGTTTGACGCGGGTTCGTCCAGAAAATAATTCGTTAAATAAATATATGTACCAATTATTGTGTTAACGTATTAAAAATAATAAAAAAGATTGATCATCACGATCGACAGTCTAAACACACGTTTAACTCGGCCAGCGTGCGCCCTGCTATCTGCTACTACAGAGCGTGGATAGGCAATCCGGCTCCACGCCACCGCACTCTGCACAGATCAGTAACAGTTTCTTCGAGAAAACCTTTTTTGTTGCGCGTGGTAACTATTTATAGATTGAAAATATTTTATCCAATACATAAATACATTACGGAGGAATGCCTAAAATATGCAATCTGTATTTAGTATATTTAGAAAGATATTCACTTAATTTAAAATATGATTTTTATTTTAACTTTGTACTACACACACAATTCGATAGGAGCAGTCCCTCTCATCATCAGTTATAGTTAATAAATAACTTAAAAATAAATTTTATTAGTAATTAATAAGTCATAATATCAAAATAAGTCATAACCAAAGTCAAAATAAAAATCATATTTAAAATTAAAATGTTGCACGACGAAGTAACTGCAAAATCTTTCGAAGATATTCACTTGACTGGACTCAGACTAATAGCCAGCGACCGCCAGACTTACGTTTTAGTGTCAAACCTGAAATATTTTCTGTATACACTGTAGTAGGTATGAAGATTTGGATATTACGTCATTTGAGTTCGGAAGATTTTGGCAGATAACATGTAGGTAACACAGGTATAAAAAATTAGTGACTAAAACATAAAAATAACATACCTGATTTTTTAATACATTTAACAGGACAGTACCTACTATACACTCACATTATCATTTACAAACGCTTTTTGCGGGTCTTTTCTTCCGCTAGACGCTTTGCAGCTCTATAAATAATCAAATCATTTACGTTATAGAAACAAATTTAAATTTATGCATTTTATTTGGGCCATTATTTAACAATATTACCTTATATATTTAACAATATAACTTATAGTTTAACGTTTTACTTACATATTTTTTTGTACCTGTATTACCTGTTGTCTGTCAAAATCACCCGAACTCAAATGTCATAATATCCGTCCTTCTTATCTACTATAGTGTACATCTACAGAAAATATTTCAGTAAAGCCTTGTATTCACTAGGGGACAAATTGTCCCTCAGCAGCACGCACGGCATAGAGTCTACGTGACGTTGCAACGTCGTGCACTGTTCCGCCACGTCGCGCACAACATAGCGCAGCATTTCTACGTGCCGTGGCAACGTTGCCATGCGCACGGTACCCGAGCGTACTCACTGCAACATTCCGCGGAGCGTCAGTACCATGTCAGTACCACGTGGTATGTTTACAAGTGAATACGCATGCGCTGTATCTGTCAAGATGACAATGCGGGGAAACGAAATCGTTCTTGAACTCATCGAGCTGTATCGATCGAAGATCGCATAGAATGTCCGTCCTTCTTTCTCTTTGCAATAAATAATTTCGCATTCTCTTCTTTTTTCTCCTCTTACTTTTCGATAAACTCATTAACATAAACAGATACGCGGCTGTCATCATAACCTCATAGGGCGATATATTTCCGCGACGTCTGGAAAACAATAATTATTTGTAAAAAGGATCTTGTTTTTAATAATATTCTATTTACTACAGTAAAACCTCGTTAATTTGAAATTGTGACCCAAGAAAACATTTCGAATTGCGCGGAACCCCGTTTTCGCCAAATGAGATACCGCAGCTGTCATCGTAAACTCATCGGGTGACATTTCCGCGACAAGAAATGCGAGTCCCGGTGTGTACACGTTAAATGACCGCGTCATTGTCCCCGAAACATGAGCGTAGATGTTGATGAGACATGCCGAGCGGAATGTTTCGCGATTTGTCCCCTAGTGAATACATGGCTTAAGTCTGGCGGTCGCCTCAGTCCAGGAAACCAGCGGTTTAGTCTAACTTTCGCAGCAGAGACACGGTTTGAAATAGTAATAGTAATTAATGTGGCACGTATTCCGTGTATGCATGTGTATTTTTTAATCAATATTTTTTTTGTTTCCCAAAGATTTCAGCTAAACCATTTCCCCATTATAGATTAATAAAAATAATTCTATATTATTATCGAATATTTATAATATATGGTAGCGCAATATATTTTCACATTTAAACAATTTGTAACAAACTGAGCCCTGTTGTGATTTATCGTGTGAAATGCACATGGACCCGCTGCACCAAGGTGAAGCTGGCGGAGATTTTTGGTCGCAGCGAAACATGTGCACGCGGAGATACGGCGAGACCAAAATATATCCACTCGGCGCGGCGTTTCGGCCGGATAGTGGCGAACATTAATTACCTTTTTATTTACTTGCCGCCCTCTTTTTGCCATTTTGGGTTGGCAGAATGATGAATTTATGTTGTGTAAATATTATTTTTTGAATTCATAAGTATCACTTAAACCCAAAGTGCTTGACGTTTTATTTCAGTAGGTACTTAAATAGTTTTTTTTCATGTTTTAAATATTTCACTGAACACACAATTACAGTAATGAGCTAAAAAGTTCAGTGATATGTCATATTTTTACTCGGAAAAAATATGACATATATAAACAGAAAAATAGAGTTTAACGTATTTCGAAAAAATTTACAGACATAGTTATTCCTAATACGTCTAATCATCCAATTGCACAAAAAGTTTCAGCTTTTCATTCAATGATAAACAGATTATTGTCTATCCCTTTTTCTACCAAAAATTATAATAAGGAATTAAGTATAATTAAACAGATAACTAAAAATAACGGATATGGTACGAAATTGATAGATAATATTTTAAACAAAAAAATTAAGAAAAAATATTACTTGTCGTATTTATACCCTCAACAAAATAATAGCAATAAAAAATGGAGAAAACTATTATTCTGTAATAATCTTATATCTAAAGCAATATCAAAAAACATACCTAACAGTTTTCTACCCGCTTTCTATACTAATAATAAATTAAAGAATTATATTTTAAACAATAAGGATAAGGATAGCGCTATTAAAAAATCGGGAATTTACAAATTAGTATGTAAAGATTGTACAGCCTTTTACATCGGCAAAACAAAGAGAAGTATAGAAAAAAGAATTAAGGAACATTTAAGATGTTTAAATAGCAATGAATACTCGGAATTTGCAAACCATTTGCTGGAACGCGACCATACTTTCGACATCAATTGAGGTCTTCAAATTTTAGAAAATAACAAAAATAATAGACAATTAGATAGTTTTGAAATTTTAGAAATAAGAAAAAATATTAACCTCAATAATAATATAATGGTCAAATTCAATTCCCAAACAACCCCATACTTAACATTTTTCCAATTATAAATTTAAAAAAAAGTTGAAAATCCCTTAATTATTCCCTAATAACACCCCTCCCCTACCCCTTTCTATTTACTCCGCCTACTCTCCTCCCACTAGTTAACTATATATTGATCATGTAATAATTTTAAGTATACATTGTATCCTCCTGAGGAAGGGAACTTCGTTCCCAAACTTGTAGAGGTGAATAAAGAAAAATTTAGTGGTGTGTAGCATGTTGTGTATTATTTAATTATTATATATAGAATGTGTACTGTGGCCTTTATTCATTGTTTTATGATCATTTTGAATAAAATATTATTAAAAATTTTGTGAGCAGCTGCATCAAATAAATTAGTACTTGATGACTTATCTGATATTTGATTAGGAAGATTTTTTTTTGTGTCAATACTTTAACAAATATGAAAAATATATTATTCTCCCTCACTAGATTATGTTTGTTTCAAATAGTATTAGAGAACATACTTTAAAAATTGTTTGTTTTCAGACGTGGAAGGGCTCTCGGCCAAATTGAACCTGATGATGGCTTCCGCCGATGCTAACGAGCTTGAAGAGCCACCCAACCCCAGCTCCGAGAACCAGTACAGCAACATCAGATGCGCTTACTTGGAGCAGTTGCTTGGTGAGTTGGGCTTATATTAAACGATACTTTACTGGTAGTAAATATAACAATGACGTGCAGTGGGCATAGACGTAGGTAATGCGTTATGCTGCTAATATTCACGCAGCACAAGTACGACCGGCTTTTTTACTGTAATTTCGTGTCTAGAGCAGAAATAGCTCAAGCCATGTATTCACTAGGGGACAAATCGCGAAACATTCCGCTCGACATGTCGCATCAACATCTACGCTCATGTTTCGGGGACAATGACGCGGTCATTTGACGTGTACACACCGGGACTCACATATCTTGTCGCGGAAATGTCATCCGATGAGGTTATGGATGACAGCTGCGGTATCTCATTTGGCGAAAACGGGGTTCCGCGCAATTCGAAATGTTTTTTTGGGTCGCAATTTCAAATTAACGAGGTTTTACTGTAGTAAATTGAATATTATTAAAAACAAGGTCCTTTTTGCAAATAATTATTGTTTTCCAGACGTCGCGGAAATATATCGCCCTATGAGGTTATGATGACAGCCGCGTATCTGTTTATGTTAATGAGTTTATCGAAAAGTAAGAGGAGAAAAAAGAGGAGAATGCGAAATTATTTACTGCAAAGAGAAAGAAGGACGGACATTCTATGCGATCTTCGATCGATACAGCTCGATGAGTTCGAGAACGATTTCGTTTCCCCGCATTGTCATCTTGACAGATACAGCGCATGCGTATTCACTTGTAAACATACCACGTGGTACTGACGCTCCGCGGAATGTTGCAGTGAGTACGCTCGGGTACCGTGCGCATGGCAACGTTGCCACGGCACGTAGAAATGCCGCGCTATGTTGTGCGCGAGGTCGCGGAACAGTGCACGACGTTGCAACGTCACGTAGACTCTATGCCGCGCGTGCTGTTGAGGGACAATTTGTCCCCTAGTGAATACATGGCTTCATTGTACTTGTACTGCGTGGATATTAGCAACATAACGCATAACCATAGACATAGGTTATGCGTTGTGCTGCTAATTCCAAGCAGTACAAGTACCATGGGCTATTTCGTGTCTAGAGGAGAAATAGCCCATCGTGCTTGTATACTCGGCCGTATTCTGAAATATCAATATTTCTATTTCTGTATCTTTACAGTTATTGTATAATATTGTAATGCCTTTAATTTTAACGTTTTAAGTTTGAAAGGTTTGAAGTTAATGAATTCAATCAATCAGAAAGCTCTAAAATATAAAAAAAACAAGTTATGCACAAATTGTGAACGTTTGTTTACGTTTCAGAGCTTTCTGATTGAATTCATTCATTTCAAACCTGTCAAAATTAACTGCATTACAATATTATACAACAACTGTCAAGAAGATTGCTATTTTGCTAACTAGCAATAAGGCTATTTTCAGAATTCAGAATACGGCCGACTATCTCAGTCGGTAAGAAAAGTTCTTGAAAAATATTAGTAGATACATGTTAGTTTTTTTTGGTAAATTTTTGTGATAAATTCATGTGGCAAGTGGGTTAAAAATATTCTATAATTCAAAATAACACTATTTTAAAATGTAGGCATTGGAAAGCATGCTTTCAAATCCACTTCAAATACGCATTTGCGCCATTTCTCAACTGAACGCTTACTACACTACATATAAAAAAACGAGAAAACAATCCGATACCTATACCTAATAGCTATACAGGGATTTTTTTTATCGTATGACCTACTATTACAACTACCACTAGCAACTAGCAACTACCCGGATAATTAATGTGTGAATTCTCTGAACAAATATACTATTCCACACTTCTAAGAATATCTCGCGAGTTCTCGAAACAACACGGTCTCCGTATAGAAGGGTCGATATTTGATAACACCGCGAGAAAACAATCGCCTCTAGCGATATGAATGTTAATGTCGCTTTTCGTTAAGCATGGAAAGCGGACATCACGTTTCGCATAAATAACGCCCATCGTTAACGGTCGTAAAAATTAACTGTTTATGATTCTGCCATATTCGTTTACTACGACATGCGGTCTCGGATTTATCGGTGATCGTTCTACCATGTCTAGCGCCAAAATTGTTGACGACGGTTCCGTAAAATTTTACCATGTGGACATCGTACTATTTTTAATGGGTCCATTGTTTCAGTGACCGTTGGTAATGGTGAAATTGTGGTCCATTATTGTTCACACCTGATCTACTTCAATATCGCCAGCTTTTGATGGACTTAAGTTCCGGCATAATGTGTTTATTATCGACGTCATAGTCCGGTCAAATTAGTCCAAAAAATTGTGGTAGGTTTACAATAATTCGCTTAGAGCTGAAAATTGGTGTAGCTCTCGGGTACACTACCACAAATGAAATTTCAAAAATCCCCATCAATCCTACATCTGCTAAACAATTTACTCAAGGTCAAAAAAGGTCGTATTTATCGGTTTTTTGCATTTTTATGGTAAACGGTAAATTTTATCATAAAAATAGGTCAGACATAAATTGTAGACCATTCAATTATCTACAAAAATTGTCTTTATACCTTTTTTCTCATAAGAATCACCATTTCTGAAATATCGCGATTCTAAAAGATGAAGAAGTCGTAACCAACTAAATAACTAACCATCACGCTGTTTCCCCGCAAGGGTAGGTAGAGAGGATAGAACAGCATATTCCTCTATCTTGGCACACCACTTTTGCTTCGGCTACATTCATACATCTTCTCATACATGGTCTACGGTTGTTGAGGCTTTTGACAGGGCCATCCTACAATACTTGTAGAATCTGATCATGCCAGGTCTTTCGCGGACGCCCTCTCTCTATTCCTGATACTTCAACACTTGGCCTATATATTTTCTTAACCATCCTTTCCTCGCTCATATTGTCATGGCCCAGAAGAATTAACACTTGAAATGATTTATTGACTTTATTAATTTAACACTGAGGACAATATATTCAAAGATAAAGAATTATATTCAAAGTTTAAGAAATAGAATATAACGGTATTCTCTCCGGAGGCACTACAAGCAGAAGAATTTAGTCTGGCCGTGGCCTATAGTGATCTGTTTGTTAATGATTTACAATGTCTTTATATATGGTTTGATTAGTGATTTCATTAATTACCTGAAAGTTGACATGTTCTGTCTAGGAAGGTCAAATTGACAATTAAGAAGTTGTAATATGTGTTTTCACACAATGGTAATTATAATATCATTTGATAACAGATCCGTAAGTAGAAGATTATATATTAATAGCTGCATGTTAAATGGTGTTGAAATTAAGAGGAGATGGGGTTGGCACATAACAATATCTTCTAAATGACCAACCCATCTCAGCACTCCTTACTTTATTTTATCTACCACACTACAGCCAGCAATATATTCGATTTTAATTTGTTCATTCCTCATTCTATCGACCAAAGATTTTCCACACAAGCGCCTTAGTGACTGCATTTCCACCGCATTCAGTCTACTTTCATTTATTTTCACTTCCGTATATCAGGATTGGCACTAGAATGCCATTATGTAACGCTAGTATTGCTTCCTTTGACAGGTTCTTGTTAGCCATAATTGCATTCAGAGCCCCATTTACTTTGTTACCCGCAATCACTCTCCTTTCGATATTGTTCTCAGCCTTACCGTCTCTTTTAAACATACTTCCCAAATACATAAACTCATTCACTTGTTCAAGCATTCGTTGTCTACAATGACATCTCACTTAGTCACTCTTTCTTCTCTCTCGAACACCATAACTTTCGAATTCCTGACATTTATCGTAAGTTTACTGCATGCATACATCGGACAACCTGGACACCAGGCACTGAAGATCAGTTTTACCGTTAGTCACTAATACTGCATCCTCTGCGTATAGTAGGCAGGATATAGTGAGCCCATCCATTTTCGCTCCTACTTCTAGTTCCTTCAATTCTTTCATACAATTGTCCATATACATATTGAAAAGCCATAGTCCGCATCCCTGGACACCTTTTGTAATATCCAACCATGATGTGAATGCCCCATTAATTCTCACGCAAGCACTACTTCTCTCGTACAGGGATGGAATTACCTATGTCATCTTACTCTTCACCCCGTATTCAGACAAAACCTTCCATAACTTTCGTCTTATTACTGTCATTTGCTTTTTGGAGATCCACAAAGGCACAAAAAGGTTTATGTTTGTTTTCCAAAAACTTTTCCGTCATCTAGCGCAGTGAGAAAATCTGTTCCATGCATCCTCTTCCACTCATGAACGCTCCTTGTACATTCCACACTTTTTCCTTCGTTGTCATCGTCACTCTTTCTATCAAAATTCTCGCATACAGTTTGCCAACAGAGCTCTATAGGCTTATGGCTCGGTAGCTCGTGCAGTCCATTAGCGACCCTTTTCCTTTATATAGAGGGATGATAATAGCTCTTTTCCAATCTATTGGAGTATGGTTATCCTCTAAATATTGTTTGAAGAGTCTATGAAGCAATGTGAGAGTCGTATTTTAAATAATATGCACGCCTACGCCGCCAGGTGGTGCGGAAATGTGAGCATATTATGCAGAATACGATTTCTTCAACTTTTTTATTATTTTTTTATTTAAAATATAATAGAAACCTAAAAGGTTTATGGATAACATTTTTACATGATTCAATATAGGAATATAATAATAACACCATTTAGATACAAAGTCATTTTTTTATAGTTGCCCGATTATTTATTATTATTTATTATTTATAATGGCAATTCTTAGGAAAAAAGGTATAAGAATAATTATTGTAGATAATTATATAGTCTATAATTTATGTCTGATCTATTTTTATGATAAATCCAATAAATCGATAATTTCAAAATTAATAATTTCAAAATTTCAAAAAACCACTAACAATAGCCTTCTAGGGTTAAAAGAATGATAGAAAAACTAAATCAGTGTGTCTATGATAAATTAAATTATTTTACCATCGTATCTTCAATGATTTTTTAATAAATGAAGATTATAAAAAATATTAATTTCCGTCATCATTGATGGAATATTTCTAGTTTTTGTAGAAACAACGATTACATTTCGTATTCAAACGGATGAATTGAAGCATTTGGAAAATATTTAGCCAATTTCGATCCCCGGCTTCTGACGCAAATGTCTCGCGTCCACGCAAGAGTCTGGAGGTTAATATAGACTGTCATGTTAATGTGTAATGTTTGGCAATTGGACGCACGTCTCGGGGTTGTGTCAAAATAGAGCTGGTCTTGTTTTAAACATTACTAATAGACTGCTTCATAAACTTCCCAAACACATTTGATGATTTAATGTAAATTACGCATTCACTAGCAGGAATTTAGCGGAAACTTCACTCAACGTTTTGCTTTTCCTATTTCTTTATTAGTTCCAGAAAGGCAGATTAAATTAATTATTATTGCTAATGTGACCATTAAATTTTATGTGGATAGTCAAATAATTTAGAAGGGAAGTAATATTATATAAGTATTATGAAATAATATTAAGTAATTATAATAGGAAGTATTATAATATATAATGTTCTTGTTTATTAAGGCGATCGTCCAGCAGAATGAGCAAATTTCACCACTTTTTCTCATATCTTCTCTTGCGATTTTATCACATTTTTGTAGGGAAATATCTGTTACATATATTTTAAATACGGGATATCTTGTTAAAATGTCACAAACTAAATTACATAATTGATAAATAAATTACCAAACCTTCGATGTTTTAAAAATGAAGAAGATTGCTCCACTTTGTGGGCTTTTTATGACCAAATGGGCTCGTGAGATGTCTTTTATATATAAAAAAAATTGTGGGTTTTTTTTAACTCTTTTTACATGGTTGACAACTTTGTTACTTCAATAGTCAAAAGAATAGATATTATAATTTTATAATAAAAACAAAAAAAACCTAAATCTTTGTCGATATTCCTGATTTTAGATATTTAATCAAGATGCAATGTATGACACAATTCGCAGTGCCTTGACTAAATAGCTAAAATCTGAAATCGAGAATATTTTTTGGTTAATATTATTTTTAAAATAATAATGTCTATTCCTTTAATTTGATTTATTAAAGAAAAAAGTTATCAACTATCTAAAAAGGATTTAAAAAAACACAAAAACAAAAATAATTAAAAAAACAGTGTTATTTAAAACATAAATTGCATGTAAACGAACTAACAGATTTTGCAATAATTGTAATAAATTTAAGATAATCCTTTACTTTGTAATATTATTGAATAAAAAAGAACATTCAGTCATAAAAAGCCCACAAAGTGGAGCAATTTTCTTCATTTTTAAAACATCGAAGGTTTGGTAATTTATTAATCAATTATATAATTTAGTTTGTGTTATTTTAATAAGATATCCGTAAAATATACGTCATCTGATGAATAAATTTTAAAATGAGATATTTCCTTACAAAAATATAATAAAAAACCCAAGAGAAAATATGAGAAAAACTGGTGAAATTTGCTCACTCTGTTGGACGATCGCCCGTTTTGTACTTCTTCGTTTCACTGGCTGTTTGTGATTTTGAATCACAGGTATAGTAGAAAACCTCTCTCTCTCTCTCTCTCTCTCTCGTCATCATTCTCATTGCTGAGGGTCATGGTATTGGTGGTCAAGGTTGATCCCTTTTATTGTATGGATCTGACCTCAGCAAGCCTGGCAGTCACGTGTACAGTATATTGGTATACTGAGTTTCCTCTTAGTTTTACCTATAAAAAGCATAAGAACATTAAATCCAACCTTCCAACAACACTACACCCACGACAGCGATTGGCAGATATGCAACTAGCTAGGCGCAAACAAATTATCACTGCTTGGCAGCTCATCCACAATAGCTCAGCAACTGGCATCTAATGCGTAATTAACTTTTTTCTATTTTCTAGGCTCGACTTGCCCGTACTCTATCGCCGAATTATTGCGAACTGCGTTGTTAACCGAAGCTTCGCTTCACTGAATGAAGAGATAATTTTGTCAATTGCGTATTTTTTACGTCATGTCTAATTTTTATTGACGATGCTTGATATACCTTGAGAGTTTTGTGAGGGTGCCGCTTTAGTAATAATATTGAAAAACACTGGTCTAGTGTAATTAGCGTCTCCAGGCTTTCTCCTTGCCATGAAGTGTATCCAAAAAATGGAATTATTTCTTGTACTACGAGTCTTGTCTCAACATATTTCTTGAAGGGTGAGGACGAGCGTTCATTTTGTGGTCCGTGGAGTACGAAGCCCACATCATCAGCCCTAGGAACGTGGAGAGCATCAATGACTTTTGACGTTTTCCTTTGGCAGTTTGTCTGATTGGCAGCTGCCGAACCTCTAAATATGATCAGAAATATTTTTTGACTATAGCGCTAAAATCGGGGCTGAGAATAAAATCGTTATACCAAAATAAATTTGTTTTTAGCTTATAAAAAACTGGCTTATTTACACTGTAATTCTCAGGATCTTTCACCGTATTTATAAAACGTTTGTTATTTTTATAAACGATTATACCCGGCGTATTTTCTGCCAGTTATCGATTCATCTTCATTATCATCCAAACCAACCCCAATAAAGTCGCTCCAATGACAAAAAAAAGACAACAAAGAAGAACATTAAAGGAACTTTGATTTTTGTTAACGTCTAACTCGCAAGTAAAACAGGTACATGGAGCGGTCGTGCGATTCCATTCACTTTCCTCGAGTGTACCTATACAACTCGCGTAATATTTCACTTAGTTTTTGGGCGGTCTTGTCATAATAATTCAATATTTATACACTCAATATAACCAGTGTGCAAATTTACAGAGTCCGGTCTAAGAGTCTCTTAAGCGCATACGTCACACGCAACCACGAATAACTTCGGCTTCCCTGCGGCAGAATGCAAAAAGGAATGCCACGAGGGAAATTCTGACAAATAATTTCCGCTGTCACGGCTAGTTTTCGAATGTAATGTCGACTAGAAGGCGGGAAATATTCGACTTCGCGACATTTACAAATTAAATCGCAGCCTCCGGAAAGCGATCCAGCGGAAGTGTTTAAAGTTCTGGTTCTAATTTTGAATCGCCTACCGCTAGGCGGCGGTTCCAGATTCACTTTTCGATTTCCATTAATTAAGATGGCAGCCATCTTGGAACGTGATGGTGTTTATAAACACTGACGTCCTGCGCTTCTCGCTAATAACGGCTTCAAGGTGTAGAAAATTTTATGCATTTCTCAAAATAGCCGTGGAATGCTCGTGAATATCAAACAAACTTCTTTAAGGTATCTTCTCTTCTCGCAAGATGTCCAGAAAATGGAAGGATTCGTCTTAGGCAAATGCTTGAGCGCATCATTGATATGTAGTTCCTGTAGAATGGTGACATTTGTGTGTATGCGTAGCATGCATTACCAGCACTACACTTCAAAGGTATCAAGTCTTCTCTCCCTTTGTTTCAAATTCCACGATTCCATACTGTTTCCGTACCATTCCATACTGCACAGAAATATTGAATTTATTATATATTTATAATCCATATAGTTCTTGCTGTGTATAATTTAATAGTAGCAGGAAATACATGGACTGAAAAAAAGGACTGAAGACAGAGAGTTGACGATCCTTGCGGAAGACTTGTGTGTAGTAGAGACTGTGCTTAGTAGAGAAACACAGACTGCTGCTGGTGATGATGATCTACTTCTAGTGCTTGTCCGGTTATCAAATGTTACCGATCATCTTGAGAATAATTATTTTGCTTACTAGCTTGCTAGCACTTACTTTTTCAGAAATATATTAAATATAAAACTCGACACTAAACTTTTAAAAACAGCGTACCTACTACGCTATGTCAGTTGATCATTGAAAACGGAGTAATTGCATAGGGAGGAGCGATGATGAGTGCAATTAATCCTTTAAATATTTCCCAGAAAACAACCTTAAAAATACTAATTACTACAAAGATAGACGAAATATTGAATAAATTTGACGTTTTCGATGTGAGACAAATATACCTACACCAAAACCGTTCTAACTTACATATACAAAACACAAACAAACACATTTCAAAGAAGAAGAACAAAGATTCAATTCAACTCCCAAAGGCGCGAACCACTTAAGGACAAAGAAACTTTACACACATAGGCCCAAAACTGTATTATTCAATGCTGGAAAGTGAATCAAAATCAGGAATCTGAAAAACGTAAAAACAATGATTAAAATTTGGATAAGGGAGATGGGTCAATCATTTATTGGGACACTCATTCAAACAATGCGACCACTTATCATCCACACATCAGGTAAAATATTGTTTTAGGGCAATCATGATTTTATGTAAACTATATTTACTCAAGGCAGAGTGTAGACGACGATTAATCTTTTTTTATTATTTCAATTGATTCAGTAACATTGTAGATTGGCATTTTTCTAAATATCGATTGTATTATTTGTATAAATCTACTTATATTATTTGATTAATTACACCTACATGTTTCGGAAATACCTTTCCATCGTCAAGGTGTTATATATATGTCAAAATATCAAAATGAATAATGTATTTTGTTTCTAAATTATTTATTTTCGCCACATTATTTATATTAAATGTGGCCAACTTTTAGATTATGTGCTTTTATAACAAAAACCATTAATAGTTTTGATATACATATTTAAACCACTATATACTTTAAAAAATTATTTGCAATTAGTGGAATCGTTACAGGATATATACATTCCAAATAACGCTAAACTTGTTTCATTTGATATTGTCAATTTATTTACGATTACCTATCAATGAAAGTAAAATTATCATTTCTTATTTATTAAATTCATCAAATTTACCTAATATTTTGGTTAAACATCTAAGTTGCTTATTGAATCTCTGTATGAACCAAAATTATTTTCAATTTAACAACGTTTTGTATATCAAACAGAGGGACTTCCTATGGGAGCACCCACGAGTCCATTAATTGCAAACATTTTTGTAGATAATTTAGAGAAAATTATTAATTGTGATGGAGAAGGTATGTTGATGATATATTATGTATTTGTACAGAATCAGAACGTCAACTAACATCATTTTTACAACTAATTAATTAATTTCATAATAACATAAAGTTTACTTTAGAAATGGAAAATAATTCTACGCTTAATTTTTTAGATCATACACTTTTTAAAAATAATAATAAAATTGAATTTAAAATTTACAGAAAGCCAACTTTTACAGACGCTATAATACATAGTACATCTAATCACCCTCTATCACATAAACACTCGGGTTTTCATTCAATGATACACCGCCTCGTCAATGTACCTTTGTCTCACCCTATTTTTCAAATTGAATTAAATATAATAAAACAAATCATATTAAATAATGGATACAATACAGAATTAATTGAAAAAAAAATTTTAAAAAAATTAAAGAAAAATAATTAATAAATAATAAATATAATTTATATAAGACCTGCATTTTATACAAATAATAATATAAGGAAACTCCTCATAAATTCTAAAGATAAAGATAATATATTTAACAATTCAGGTGTTTATAAACTGTCGTGTAAAGATTGTTCAGCGTTTTATATTGGAAAAACCGGTCGGAATTTCAATATAAGAGCATTTGAGATGTCTGAATAATCACGATTTTTCTGAATTTGCAAATCATTTATTAGAAAATGATCATGGTTTTGATAAAATTTAGGACTTTCTATTTTACACATAAATAATTTTGGTCTGAAATTGAATAATTTAGAATCTTTAGAAATTAGTAAAGCATGTAAACAAAATATTATTAATAATCAATTAACTTTAACTACTGGCCCAATTCTAAAAAAAATTTCCAATAATTGCGAGTAATCAAGAACTTTAGCAATAATATTTAAAACTAAATTTTCAAATAATTTAGATAAACAAAAGTCATTATTCATTTTCATATTTTGACCCTATTTAACAAACACCCTGATGATGGAAAGGTATTTCCGAAACATGTAGGTGTAATTAATCAAATAATATAGGTAGATTTATACAAATAATACAATCAATATTAGTTATAATTGTAAACATTTCCTGTGTCAACACAGAGCTTTCTAGTGAGACAGACAAAGTAAAATTAAACCTTAACAAATGATTAAGTAAAACATTTAATTAATAAATAAAAGCAGCTCGATATAGTTGGACCATGAATTTCCCGAACCATTGCCTCAGATTTTTCAGGCAGGATATCCTTTGTCTGCCACTTTTTCTCTTCGCAATTTCGCCTTGAATAATAGATGCATGATTTTTATAAATAATGTGGCCAAAATATTGCGTTTTCCGGGTTTTTATTATTTTAGTATTTCTTTTTCTTTCGCCTCCGGATCATCACCGGGTTTTTATTATTTTAGTATTTCTTTTTCTTTCGCCTCCGGATCATCACATTGTCACTAGTGACCCTATCAATTATGCTTATTTTTAGTCTGTACGCCTATCTCAAATGCTTCAGACGCGTTTAGCATTATTTTAGTGTGTCCATGGTGATAGTGCTATTACTTGAGATGGCAGCCGCCTCACGTCGGCGTCGCCATAAGGCAACGGAACAAGACCGTGTCTGTAAGCACTGACGTCCTGCTCTGATCGAGGTGTGCTTCTCGCAAATAACGACTTCAACGTGTAGACCATTTTACGCATTTGAGATTTGATCGCTGTTCGTTAACAGTTTTTCACCGATAAATATTTTGTTAAGATTCCTCAAAATAGCCGTAGAATTAGAATGCTCGTGGATGTAATATTTATTACGGGCACGGGTAAAAGCTGTTTATTGGTTATCGGTGTAGGCTGCCGCCATTACGCCGGCAGTCCATCAAATTTGAATGTTCTCAGACACATTATTTTCTGTCGAGCGTGGTTGCCAAATGGTTCCACGTATTTTGTTGGATTGTTTTTAAAATATATTTTTATGAGTGCCAAATTTTTTAAGAATCGATCATTAATCATTTTATATTATTCGCGGTGACTTATTATATTCATCTATATGATTTAATGCTCTGAGAAACATGTTATTGAATTGACTAACATGAATTTGAGCGTGAAATATTAGTTTTATGCAGTCGATTTATTTTTTTAAAATACAATAATAGTCTTTAATATGATAGCTTAATACAACGTTATGTGGAATCATGTATTAATCTGAATTTAATGTTTTGGTATTTTATACATTTCCACATAAAATTTTTATATTTACCCATTAATCTTTTAATTTGTTACGTTTGTATGTAAAACACTGTTATACCGTCTTACGTAAAAGTAATTGAGAATTTAAACATTATAACATATAACATAGATGACACCAGTTTCTTTGATTTAAAAAACAATCTTTTAATTGACACGGCAGTTACTTTATGGTACAACATGATATTTAGTATACGTACACTGAACGACAACGACTTTTACGGAGACCGAACTAAATTGTTAAAACAAACGGTTAAAACAGTTCCTATTTAACAACAATCAGACAGAAAATTTTAAGCATTTTAAATAAATAATACAATGACCTCAGAAACAGGGTGGTAGTTGTAATGTAATGTTTTCATAATAATATATATAAATAATATCGTATTATTGTATGCGTACATACACCATTCCTTACTAATTCATTATTTAAAATGTAAAACGTAATGTATTTTTTAAAATATAAGAGGAAAAACACTGATTTTTTTGCACACAAACTAAATAATATGCAATTTTGTTAGATGTTTATTATATAAAAACAATATAAATATAAATTTAAAAAAGTATATATTTTATCACTACTGTAGTTTCGAAAGTCCCTCTTATCATCAGGTGTAATTAATAATTGATGATGAGAGGGGCTCCTGCTCTCCAAACTATTGTAGTGACAAAATAATTAAATGTGTCTATTACAAATATTAATTTAGAGCAAATAAAAATAAAATACAATTAATTAAATAAAGCGATAAAAAATATGCGTATTAACCCTTTCCTACTTCCACATAATATATCAAAACGCCTGTGGAAGACAGATCATCTGCAAAAGAATTACCTATACCTACCCACCTTCATACCTATTTGTCAAATGCAACATATTTTTACTGTTTAGGTGTATTTCATTTACATGTTGTTGATGAATTTTTTAACTGTGTTATATTATAATTTATGAAGTTAACTTACAAAATAATTTAATTTATGTGTAGTGGTGCGCACAAATTAATTAATAAATATGCGAACAATAAAATATGTCAAGTATTTTAAATATTTAAAAACCGAGTGACAGATCTGGTGAAACGAAAAAATCTGATCGAACCTCGACCCCAAATTGTAGTTCCTCAACCCCTGATTCCATCACTATTGACTATTGCTACGCCTCACTTAAGTTTGCCTCAGGAACATGAGGATCTGATACATCCATCGGTAGCATCTAACGCAGTAAGTATAATGGAAACTGTCAATTTGTATTTATGTTTTCATCCAGTTTGTTTGCGAGAAAATAATTTTAATTTGAATTTTGCGCTACTGATACATAATGGCGATAATGATGATAGTGCTATTTTCGTAAAAAATTCATCTCAAAGGCGCTTTACATACATATTCTTTAGGCATGTACTGGCAATTAAAACTACCGAGGACAAGGAGTTCTGAGATTCTGAGCATTCCACAGCAAAGCCCCGCCACTCTAACTTTTCTGATCGGTTCTACAACTCTTCCTTTTGCTGAAATAGAGGCTGACCCCAAAGTGAATATGTGACGTCTACCAATCAAATTGTCTGAAATGCGGAGCTCTTGAAGGCAGCGTCATGTCTCGGGTTGTCTTGTACATCAGGTAACAAAACTTAATTAAGTCAATGTACGATTTTTTTCTCGTATTATTTTATTCTCTTTTTCTTTCTGGGAGTCGATTGGTGTCCTGCGTGCGCTATGTAATGCACATTATAAAAAATTGTGTTGTTCTTACGGTTAAAAAAAACATCTATGGCCCTTCCCATGGCATGATAAACATAGATTTCCCAGCTAGTAATGTAAGTGGAATGTTGAGCAATATTGTGATCGTGGGTTAAGTCTGTTAGGTCTAGTATGAGATGAGTGGTGGGGTGAGGTATCTTAGAATCCTTGGCGTACATGTGTTGACAGTCTTTCATAGCTCCTTTGGCCAACTCGATTGTTCAGTGGTAATTCCCTTCTGCTAATGCAACCGTACCACCTCGGTCTGGTTTCCTTTCTGAGGTAGGGCCGACCTTGAAGTACCTTAGAGGCAGAAAGTCTGCGAATCATTTTAATATATCTCAGTTGATAAAAGTATTCTCTGATAGTTTTATTACAAAGTTAAATTCATGAAACCTTCGTAGGCATTGGCTCTACACTCTACAACCCCTGGTTGGCCTATTTTGGCCGATTTGGGAGTTTCTTTCATTAATCTCAATTCTGCACCGTTTCTATCCATTTTTGGATCTCTAAGGCTGATAATTTTTGAATATGTAGTATGTGATCAAAGTATTTGTAGTTTATAAATTCAGAACAAATTTTCTACACGCTCCTAATATCGGGGCCATATTTAGTGCTGAATGGGAGTTAGGCCTACTGTCACAGTGGGTCCCCGTTGTAACGGTGCGGCATTCGGAAAATTGTGGTAGGTAGACAGATACCCATAAAGTTGTGGTAGGTAGATACCCATAAGGGGGCGAACGCCAATTTCGAAGTCATTAATATTACATTAGTTTTAATTTGTCATTATGTACCGAAAAATATGTTAAGTAATGTTAATTGTATTAATTAATTCATTCTTCTACGTTTGTCATTTCCGCTCCGCGGCTGGAGTATACGACTACCACAAAAATCCTCCATTGACTGTGGTCCACCGCTAGCTGTCCCGCATCCTCTCGTGCCATGACGTAGTTCCACCATGTACAACATATGTATAGTCGTTGCAAGAACGCCCAGTTCCTACTGTGGTAGGCAGTCTCGGTTTAAGTATACTCTAAGCATCCGCTAAACCGCATGTCCAAGCCATGTATACCTCCTCTTCTCGATTATACTCATCGGGCTGTCGCGCCTATTCCCTTATGTTAATATTACTCATGAAGTCAAACTACAGCGCGTTCAGGATTAGCAATTCTTCTGAAAAACACAGGAAGATTAATATACTAAAACTCTACAAAAATCACATTGAGAAATTCGTGTAAAATGGATCATGTTATTTTTTTGTATGATTTAGAATTATTCATAATATTTCGATGAATTCAGGCTGCTTTCAAAATTTATTGTGTAGGTGAAGTGAGGTTTAGAAATTAGGTTTTTTTTTACAATATACATACGAATAGTATTGTGTGGGAATCAATTCAGTCTTAGTGGACCGAAAAAAAATTGCTTGACCATCTCAGAAAAAAAATCGTATGTGCAATTGTTGTGTTTTGCCAGTTAGAAATTTTTTTTTTAAATTTATTGTATCCGGTTCAAAAATAATGGTAATTTTTTTTACTCCGTACACCGTTTTTCGCATGTTCATGTATTACATTTTTCTAAATTACATAGCACTGGGTTATCTTAGGCTTTTCAAATAAACTATTCAGTACATTCTGTTGTACAAATTGAAGCCCTTTTATTTAATATGTTATTGTCCATGTACTTTTTGGTATAAATATTGGATTATCTTTGTAGACCAGAATATACTGAACACCAAGGAGTTTATTTTAAAAGCCTAGGATAAGCCAGTGCTGAGTAATAAAGAAAAATGTTGATGCCTAAAAATGCACAAGGCTATCGATTGTTCAAGTACCTACCTCGAAATTTCAAGCACTTGCACGGGGCATATTTCACAAGTTTTTACAGCGTAACATCTTAAACATAACGTCTTAAAAAAGAGTAAAATGATTTTGTGTAAGAAGGTTTTTAAATCTTTTATTTATTTTTTTGATATTTTCAATATATAATTAGTGAAAACAAAGTATATTTTTTATTAATTTTACTATTAAAACTCTTTACTGACATGTTTACTTTGGTTTTATATTTTGTAGCTGAAGAAATTTAAATAAATAGATTGCTCGTTCTGTGTAAATTTCTCGGAATGTTTAATATGCAACTATTATTTACGTACTTCGTGGTATCCGAAATCCATATTTCTGGCGCAGGAAGCTGGAGCAGGAATCTGGTTGATATGTAAAAAAATAGATGACGAAGTCCGGTGGACGCCTTTATCAATGCCATTAGCTACATTTCTCAGACGTTTGCTTCGAAACCACTAGGAATATTATCATCATTGAACGGAAGTGAAATCTAATATTCTAAATAATCCCGTTTCATTTCTTTGTTTTCTTTTAGTTCGTGTATTTCGATTTCTCCCGCGATCACGACTTGTAACTTATAACTTCAAAGTAAGAATAATAAATACTGTAAAAAAATGGTTAAAACAAGAATAGACACTTGTAAATAGCTCTTAGATCAGCGGTTCCAAAAGTTTTTCCGCGGTGCATTATAGTTTGTACACGACGCTCCAATCGTCCCTTTGCGAATATGATGCGTGCGCGGAATGCGTGTTAAATTCATCATGTACTCTATATCAATATTCTTACTATTTTCTATAGGACTAACTTGCTGGTCTCCTGGATTGAGGCTCGAACACCCGACCCTGGACACTAGACCGACATACTTGGAATGCACGCTCGGTAGCCGCTTGGTCACCCTGTAAGGCCGGAGAAGCGCGCGCAATTTCATTTGACCAACAAAAACGCGCGGTGATTTTTTCTGTCCACCAAATTCATTAATATCATAGTACATACACTATTTTACCGACATTTCCAAAATTCAATGGCAGTTCATAGTGCGGCAAAATTCAATAATAAAGAAATGCACATACATTTTCTTTACTTGTATTTACTAATTAATAAATATATAGCATAGCTATTAGCTTTTTAAAATTTTGAGGTTAATTTCTGTCGCTGCTCAATTGACATTGTTAATTGTGAGATGCAAGGCTCGCTAGTTTTTTTTAGTTTTCGTTCAGTTGGTGCGGCACTCATTGCGCACCCCGAGTGCAAGACATTTAAAAAACGTTTTTGAGTTATAAATATTATATTTTGAACATCGTTAGCTCTACTGCGTAGGTACCAAATGATCATCTCTGTGCGACTTTCCATTATTGTTTTACATGCGTTTGATAGATTATTCTTTAAAGTGGGTTGTTATTGTTTTGATCTTAGAAATGTGAAAACAATATTGATATTTAATAACGAACTTTTAATGTGTACTTACAGTAGTATTTGAATTATGCCAGCAAAATTATTAACTCCGAATGCATATTTTGAAAGGGGGTAGATAGTCTTGCACTCGAGAAAAAAGATTTCTGCAGAAGCAGTACTAATTTAAAAGAAAACTATTACCCGTATACTTAATTATACTCAGAACTAGCATATTTCAAGTTTAAATATTTATTCAAGACAGATGTGCTACTACATCGAAAAATGTCTAAGAAATTCAAACTGTTACCAAGTCGGTGCAACCGTGTTACTGGAGAATTTACATCATAATATTTATTTCTATGGATACATATAAGGAACACTAGTGTTGGTATTTTATTTGAAATCATTTGAATTAGTTCAGGGCAGTTGAACGTGCCGTTAATATTTTTTAATAGAACTACTATATCGCTCACCGCTCTTCTCAACGTTAATTTCATCAAATGAAGTACGCTTATAAAATAATCATAGCTTATATTATCTATTGTTTATCTTTGTACACGCGTTTGTTATTATTTAAGTAAATCAAAACAGCCGAAGAAGTATTTTGTTTGGCGTAAACAAAAGTTTCTCGTCTTTTGAAAAAGTGAAAACTGGAATAATCTCGACCCATTTCTTGTCGCGCCTGGGGAGAATATTAGAAATTACAGCTGGAGAAAATCGAGAATATTCCACACGAGACACTTTTAAGGCACCGAGATATATGGCAAGAATACCTAGAAAGGTCTCCAGTAACTTTTCCTTTCGGCGATGTCCTTACCAGCCGAAAGCTACGTGTGGCGATAGGAACGCCAGAGAATTATGAGACCTTAGCAACTTACATTTTTTGCTTTTTGGTAGTGAAGAGAATTTATTATTTTGGTTCGTATTTTCATGTAAGGAGTTAAAGAAATAAAGTCAGATACGGTAGATTTAGTAGTAATATTCACTAAATATAGTAAATCTAATACCAGAATCACTATGATTATCCAGATAAATATTATAAATCATTGAAATATTTATGTAATTTAGCGTTCCAGCGACGCCTGCACCCTGCGATACATTATGTATGGCCGCTCTGGTGGCGAACATTAAAATGTCTGCTTTATCAAAAAGGTTAATGTTTCGGAAAAATTTAAAAGAAAAATGGAAGGCAACAAAATTATCTGTAATTTTTCTGCAAGCTCGAATTATTGTGCGTGGTTTTGATTCAACTAACGCTTCATTTATACTGAGTTATAACTCCATTTGATAACGGCCATTATCAACTGGAGAAGAGCCCCTCCTTTATCTCCACGGCCCTCGTCCTCTGCGCATGTTTGGAACCACCGCCCTATTGCACCTATCTTCTTTACCAGGGCCCAACATCAAAAGCGTAATTAGTTTATGAGCAGTTTCTGGCTTTTTTACCATCCGTTTTAAACTCGCAAAAGATTGCTTTTGCTTGCTTCTATTCCATCCATTCAGTTGAGGCAAAATCAACTATCCTAATGTCCGTCTGTCTCGCTGGAATCACAAATAACGCTGATGATGACTAGCCTTTAGTGAGGCCCGGGCGCCCGTGTGTGACATGTCAATCAGCGCGCGGCTCGCGTTACACGCAAGGGTCATTATTAATTATTAAGTCCCGTGATATTTCACGGGTTTACGGCTAATTAATAACAAAATCGAAGTTGATGTTACGAAAATACACCCTGTAACAAATAAAATTTAAGAAAAAAACCGATGTTTCAGCTCGATAGACTACAATCTGTTCTAAACGCTGCAGCACGGATCATATATGGAACGTCAAAATTCTCGCACATAGCATCCCTTCTGCGAGAATTGCACTGGCTTCGTTTTCCTGAAAGAGTAGAGTTCAAACTGTGTTGGTTGATGTACAAGGCAACTCATAACATGGCGCCTCTGTATCTTCAGGAGCTCTGTATTCCAGACAACATAAATGGGAGACGTCAAACTCTTAGGTCAGCGTCTACTTCAGCGGTGGGAAGGATTGTGGAACCGGCAAGTCAGTTCCAGAAAACTAGGTTCAGCGAACGGGCATTTGCGGTGGCGGGCCCCAAAGCGTGGAACTCTTTGCCCTCCCTGATACGAAACACGGATTCAGAGACTTTATTTAAGAAAAGACTTAAGACGCACTTGTTTACAAAATCTTTCCCAGAACCTTTTTAATATTGTTGTTTTTAACGTTGTTTTTTTTTACTATTTTATGTTTTGAACTGTTTTTCTTTCTCTTTTCTTTTTCATTTTGTGATTCTATGATTTTAGTATGTAAGAGTTTTTTGTGTGTAAAGCGCCCTTGAGGTGAAATTTTCACAAAAATGGCGCTATATAAATAATCCAATATTATTATTATTATTGTAACATGAACTATGTAGTAGAAAGCCATAGTGTAATGTAAAATCGTGGATTCGTTCTCTAAATTTTCTGCTAAATATTGTCACCAAATTTTTAAATATTTGTGCTCCCAGGAAGGTATAATATTGTAGGTGCCTACTCTGATATTCCATTTGGATTCTCTTGAAATTCTCTCACGACCGAGGTCACGCTCCCGACTTGATTCCTCGCTCTACGTGGTCTGCACGCACCGCACACAATAAGCGACGACACTAACAACACCTCCACCAACCAACAATATGGTTCACACCTTTCAGTTGATGCGAATACATCAATGGTTTGGGCGTTTGACAAATTAGGTGAATCAATTAAATATACATATATTCATAAAAAATATCTGTCGAAAAAATACCACAGTACTCATTTATAAATTAATAAGACCAATAAATTTAGCAGTAAAAATATGAATACGATATCTCGAAAATGTAAATAAAATATCTTATAAATAAAAAACCTTGGATGCTCATTTTAAAAGATCACAATTTTTTATGTAATAATAATTGCAATCTTACCGAGTATGAGGGCGACATCAGTTACGAATACGGTAATGAACGTCTTTATTATACTTAAAGTGTATTTTCAGTATGAGTATTTCCAGTTCTACATAATTTTGTATTTGAAGGAGGACAGAGGACATCCGCGAAAGACCTGGTATGATAAGATAAACTGTATATTGTTATAAGCTTCCAACAATCGAAGTGCGTATACTCATACCTATATATATATATTTGTATTTAATAGTATATACCTCTGTCTTAGGTCCGTGGTCCGAATCCAGGTTCCAGCATTTAATTTTTCAGTTTTATTATTTGATATCTGTGTATTTCTCTTAATTTCATTTATTTATTTCTTATTAAATATTACGGGACTCGCTTCCATAAATATATGAAAAATATAAAATAATAATATTTATTTATATTTATGTTAGATTATAGATCTATATAGATATATATAACTATATTAATTATCTATATATTATATATCTATATATGCATGCCAGTAGTTGGCATGTTGGTCCAATATCGCTTTGTATATTGATATGCTCCATATCCCTGAAGAGGTTTTCCAGGATTCTCCTACATCTTTGATAAGAATTATTTTATATGTGTACTAATTGTTTTATATTTTATAAAATGTACGAATGAAATTAAAGTTTGTAATGTTCCACATATTGTGCAATTAGAAGACGTGTATAACACGTAGTTTATAACATCAACTTTAAAAATAATTTATAACAGAAAAGTCACAATTTTTCTTATTGTGTCACTTTTGTTTTCAATGTAATAGTTAGTTAAGTCAACAATTGTAAGTCGTGCTATCGTGCAGTCTGTCTTGAAATGTCCCAAGGAACAAGCGCGATTACTAAATTTAAATAAATGTACAGCGAATAAACAATTTATTCCGCGGCTAAGCAGAACCCATTTCAGATGTGATGCGATCAGATTTATTTAGTTGCAAACGTCATCAACATTGCCAGCACGTTCTTCTTTATCGACTATCATCCTGGTTGCAGATAACTGGCTAACTGCACAAGTCCCTTGTGTATCAAACAAGACACCAACTGTTTTAAAATTTAGACTTCTATTCGTCGTGAGCGTCAGGGGCGGATTAGCTACTCGTACTTAAGACGCCATAGTACATTTTTTATTAGATTTTTTTTTTAAATACAAATCTTATATATTTACATATTTGATACATAAAAAAATTTAGGAACATAAATTTTTTAGGATGTACCTCTCCAAAAAAAGACTAACTCTTGTGTCTGGAGTTAAACTTTTACACAAAATATGTGATAATAATTAATTCATAAAGTAAAGTAAATAGTACATAAATATAATATAAGAACAAAAAAGTTACATAATATGAGATAATAATTCATGCATAGAGTAATGTAAAGTAAATAGTTCATAAATATATATAAGAAGTAAAAAAGTTACATAATATTAGATAATTAATGCATAAAGTAAAGTAAGGTAAATAGTACATAAATATATATAAGCCGAAAAAAGTTACATAATATACAATAATTAATACATTTATGTGGGCAAAACAATTTAAAAATAAACTAACAATAATCAAACAGTTTGAAATGAATATAGTAAAGAGAGAATTTTAATTAATTATAAGGGTTTATTTTAATGTTTTTTTTAAATGTCTCATAATTTTTTTCAGTTTTCACTTTAACATGTAATTCATTAAACTATTTCACACCTCTAAATGTATAATGGTACTGGGCGGTTGTGGTAGATACTACAGGGATATGCAATTTACCGAGATTTATATTTCTGCTACTTGATACTAGTTGGGTCAGTTCGTTATTATTTTGAAATTTTTTATAAAGTTGTAAAATACAATATTGTTTGTAGATAGTGTGTAGCGTGGGGACTTGTAATTTATTGAAAAGCTCTTAGTCGGATAATCATTTGGTTTTTTAAGGATGATCTTTAAAATAAATTTTTGGGCAACTTCTAAAGGTTTTAATGTAGTTTTGAATGCACCACCCCATGAGATAATACCGTATTGTAATACAGACTGGACTAAAGGAGAGTCAATTTAGTGTAAAGTTTTCGAATCTTATTGCCAAAATTACAGCTAACCATGCATTCAATCAATTTTATTATAAAAGGTCCATTTACTCTTAAAGCATTTGTTTAAAAAAAGTCAAAAAAATACTTTGTTATTATCACAAATAAAATATAATCCCGAAGCCCTATTTAATCTTTCTAGCAATGGAGTTATCTTTGGTAGACTTTTTCTCGAAATATTTCCACGTAAAGACCATATATTTTTTTAATAAATTGAATAAAAAAAATTCAAACAGAAAGTTTGGGGGAAAATTTATAATTATTTTTGGGTAGTTTGTTAAATACAACGTTTACAAAAAGATAAAAATTCACGTTCCGTCTTCTATATTGCAGCATCCAAAAAATCATTAAAACATCGATTATTTTAATTAAATTTTACATGCGTGCTAAGAAAATTTCACTGTAAAAATAATCAAAAAATTATACCTCATACTCAAGAGTTTGAATTAATTAAATCGTATAGTCTATTAAAAGATCATTTTACATTACAGTTACATTTCTGCAAGTATGAGTTTTCATTCTTTAAAAAAAATTCAATAAAGTAATAGGCAATGATCAGTGTAGATTTATACAACTCAATATTTTGAACATCATTAATATATAATTTGTCTTTATTTTAGCTTTTAAATATTACTTCTACTCCATACATGAGTACATGCATGAATGTTTTTTATAATCGTTTATTATGGTCAGTTGTTGATCTATTCTAATAATCGTTTTTCTCCAGTTTTCATAATCAGATTTTATGATTTCTTTTGTAACAATTCGTTTGTTATGATATGTTTATATGTTCGTTATTATGTTTTTTTAAGAATACTGTTCTTATGAATTGTTCTATTCCGTTTTTATGTTCCGTAGTTATGTTTCATAGTATCCGAATAGTTGTTCTTCCGTTTTATGTTCCGTATGTTATAACAACTTTATATCTTCTGTTATTATGTTTATTAATCATAATTTTTTACGTTTATATGATCCATTTTTGATTGTTATTTAAGTAACTTATGTAGAATATTAAAAATAAATTCGCTTCAATACAAGTTTAAAAAATGTTGAATCATTTTGCACTATCACCCTTCAGAAATTTGAAAAATATATAATACTTTTTATAAAGTTAATCTGTGCTATTCCGAAAATAGCAATATTGGGATGTCAGATCTTTATCCCAATCTTGACAGGTATGTATATATATTGACACTAATTTCAATGTTTTAAGTTTGGCATGTTTGAAATAATTAATGAATTCAATCAATCAGAAAGCCCTAAAACGTAAACAAATGTTAATGTATTCACAATTAAGAATAATGATCTTTTTAATTGATTGAATTCATTAATTTCAAACCTGTCAAACATAAAACGTCAAAAAAACGGCATCACAATGTAATACAATAACTGTCAAGATACAGAAATAGCAATGTTGCTTAGTTCAGAATACGGAAGATTATCATTTTATTTGACTTTTATTATTGCGAATTAATTTTAGATATTCGATATAAGTTACTTTCATGAAAGTCTTACGTTTTGAAAAGATAATTCAGAATATTTTTATTTCTATATTATCTTTATACTTTACCATATTTTCACGGGTGTACTATTATATAGTAATTAATAACAACTCTTGCGTGACCGCGCAACATGAGTTGAGCGCTGATCGCTTGTCACATTCTAAATATCTAAAGTCGTCTTACCAGTAAGTTACGGACAGACAACGAAATTATTATTTTTAGATATTTGAGGTTAAATTTCTGTAAGTGTGGGTTTTATTTCTTTTCATGAAACTCGATAAAGATCAGTGAAGATTTTTACAACTCAATAGGGGACGATGTGGTGATTGCGGACGCGGGGTAAATACGGACTAGCAGATATGTACTCGATCCCTTACTTCCGCGCCCGGCCGCCACGATCACGTGTTACTTTCCGCCATCTTTAGTGCCGAGCAAACATTCACGAAAGAATGCTGTGCAAAATTTTCAAGATATATAAAATCAAACAGTTTTGTGAATTTTGATCTAATTTTTAGTGTTTACTATTTTGAGTGCTGTGTCTATGAAATAAGTGACAATAAAAAGTAATATTTTCTATCGATTACCTCGATAACGGAGAATAAATTACACAATAACTTTCGATGATAAATTTTTTTAACCAACAAATAATTGTCGTTGTTATTTTTTAAAGTCGTTGGGTTTATTGCGGACAAGCTCCCTAGGGTAAATACGGACGTCCGCAATTACCCCTGACTCGATTATATATCAAAACCTAAGCCAATTTATTGCACATTTTATCATAGTATTTAACCCTGAAAAATAGATATATTTTTTGAAAATTTGAAAACACTTACAATCAAATAGCAATTTAAATCAGATTCAATCAACAATGTATGTGAAACTAGGATTAGTACTGTACAACAGAATTCCAGGATTCTTGCACCAAAGGGATTAAAACAAGTTGGTAAATTTACCGTGCAAACCGCGGTACCTTAACTACAGTTGTAAATTGTTTTAACGCTAGAGGCACTTATATTCCACCATTTTTCACATTCAAAAGAAAGAGAATGAATGCACTGCTTATGAGACAGTGATAGTAATATAGTAGCTAGTGTTTCCGACTCTTGTTGGATAACTGAACGAATATTCGTTGAATAGCTCCAGCATTTCAAAGAATTTGCAAAACCTTCGGCTGATAATCCCATTTTGCTAGTACTAGACAATCACGAGAGCCACGTAAGTCTGAAAGCTTACGGTCAACAATCCGGGAGCCAAAATTACAGCATATGATACTGTAGGTCTTTATACAAAACAACCTTTAACCGAACAACAAGTATAGAAAAAACTATTAATGGCTTCAGGTGTGCTGTAATTTACCCAGTGGATCAGGATAAGTTCAAAGGCACTTTTGCAAGTTTTGGTCATATTATTGAACCAGAAACTCCACTTAACACCAGAAACATCAACTTTTATAATTTAAGCCAAAGAGAGCTCAAAATGAATCTCAAGTCATCTGTGATGCAGCCAATGATATTATTTCAAGACAAAGAGGATCTTAAGATCCATCTCAACTCTTTAGAAACGTTCCTAACATGGAATATTCAAAATAAATAAAACGTGCGAATGAATTAGTACGCGCAGGTGATGTTATCAATGATGCTGATTCAAGCCAAAATATGGCAAATCTAACCAGCCAGTCTTCCTCAGTACCATTTATTGACATAGTAAAGGTACCAACTCTATAACCTAATTGTAACAAACGGTGGGTTAAAAAAAACATATTCATTTTTACCAGCACACCGGAAAAGTTTACCTAGAAGAAAAAGAACAAAAGAAACTAGAAAGAAAAAGGAAGAATCTGAAACGAGAAGAGAAAAAACTACAAAAGAAACCAAAAAAATACCAAAGAAAAACGATCAAAAGTTGAGAAATTTTAAAATTGTTGAAACTGTACAAGAGAATGATGAATATTTTTGCATTTTTTGTCAGGAAAAGTATCGTGACCCCCCCAGCGAAGGCTGGATTGTGTGTTTAAAATGTTAGAATTGGGCTCTTGAGAAGTGCACTGCTGGGACTTCTTCCAGAGGCTTTATTTGTGACTTGTGTGAATGATGTGGGACCTCATCCGTAAATACCCCATGCTGTCCGTAATTAACCCAACACCCGTCCGTATTTACCCTAAGGGCTACGGGTAATTACGGACAGACAATGTTTTGTTTTTGATTAAAAATATACAGCTGTTGATTGATCTCGTAAAATAATTAATGTAGATTTTGTAGGTGAATAACTAAAGTTTCATAATAAATGAAGTCAGGCTGATTGTTTCTAATAGATTAGGTTTTGTACGTTATTTCGTTTCAGCGTCCGCAATTCACCCATCCTCCCCTACTTTGAGCATCATCAATATATAAGTTTGTCTTTATCCTACTTTTTAAGTATAACTTCTAACGTGCATACATAAGTACACGCATGATTTTTTTAAAGTGGTTTTTATTTAAATTATTTAACATTGATATTAAACAAAATGTTATAAAACAATAAAAAATATAGTTTAAATTCACACACTTCATATAATTTTTCAATGCTAAAGAAAAATAATAACATAATGTTACATGTAATGGAGATCTTAAAAAATGTTTTTTAATCATTTTGCATCATCACCTTGCAGAAATTTTAAAAATATGTTTTTTATAAAGTTATTATCATTTTATTTGACTTGTATTAATGCGAATGAATTTTAAATATCCGACATATAAGTTATTTTCATGAAAGTCTTACGTCTTCCAAAAAATATTTAGACTTTTTTTATTTCTATATCCTCTTTATAATTAATTATATTTTCACGGGTGTAAGACTAGTAATTAATAATGACCCTTGCGTGACCGCGCAACATGAGCCGAGCGCTGATTGTTTGCTATACTCTAAATATCTAATGTTGTCATTCCAGCAAGTTACGAATGGACAATGAAATTATTATATTAAGATATTTAAGGTCACATTTCTGTAAGTGTGAGTTTTATTTCTTTTTATGAAACTCGATAAAATAATCGATAAAGATCAGTGTAGATTTTACAACTCAATACTTTGAGCGTGATCTATATATAATTTTATCTTTATTTTAATTTTAGTAACTGCTACGGCGCATACATGAGTAGGTACACGCATGAATTTTTTAAGTGGTTTTTATTTCAATTATTTAAAATTTTGGCCGCGGCCTGTCAATTAATGCTTATGTTGTCTTAATTATTGTAAATAATGTTCGGTTTATTACTTTTATATAACATCAGAGGTTCTATCTAAGTTATCGCCCCAAAAAATTGCGATCTAGCATATACATTTCGATATAAATGAATAATAAAAACTCTCATTTTCGTAAAAAAACGCCGAAAACATTTGCAGTGAATGTGCCGCCTTACGAAAGAAATCATATTCGGCCGTATTGTAAACATACAAATTACATCCCTATACACGACACAAGATCGCGTTTTCACGAAATGTATCAAGCGATTTGTTAATATTAGCGCATTTCTATGATTTGGTTTGCTTGGTTCAGATAATTTGCATATACCAAAACAAAAAATATGAGCATTTTGAAGACGATAGATTCGACGCCGACGCTCGATATGTGGCCAAAAAGTGCAACATTCGTCAGAATTATGAAACTCGCCAGGTATAGCGGCCTCTTAAAATCGGTCAGGGAATCTTTTGTGCCAATGCGCCCGAACAAGGGTCATGCTTCTCAATGACCTTTCTCTTGTCAGAATAGGCGTACCAACCATGTGGTGAAAATTATTCAGTATATAATTTAAAATGAACGTCGCATTTATGAAGTATTTACTGCAGTAGAAGATTTATGTATAGATGTGACAGGATATGGAAAGGCTGCGTACATCTACAGCAAATATGGTCGGGCATACAGTCTCCAGCTTATAAGCATATCTCTCCGGTGTTACATCGGGCCATCAAGGAAAAAAGTGGACTAATGTCTTTAAAACGAGGTGATAGATGCAAATTCTAAACGTACCGTGGACAGTAAACCGCACTAATGCAGACAGTACATCAACGATGCACTATCAACAATTTGGATAACTTGCGAGGAAAGATATCTCGGAGAAGCTTGCTGTGGTGGGCCAGTTCGAATTTCGGAAAAGAAGAGGAATATCTCCCAAGTGAAAAAAAAACAACAGATACTTTTCTGACGACTTCATTTTAATCTGCGGGATGCTGAGAAAAGTGGAGGAGTATAGCCAAGAGTGCAGATTTCATGAACTTCGTGTTCTTCCTGGGCGTTGTTTAGTTGTTGTTGTAGCCGGGCCTCGTGATTGAGGATCCCCTCGCCATTCTGACGGCACATTGGCACTAAAATATATTACTCATTATTCACTTGAACGGTCCTAGGTACAACACAATAATCGAATTAAAGAGGAGGAATTAAAGAAGGAATTAAAGTGCTTGTACAAATCAGCCGCCGAACTGCGTTCTGAATGGACACATCAAAATAATTATCTCACCTTACCACCTTATTCTCGATTATATCAACTTTGAATTTGAATTTTGAAACAATTTTGATGCGATTTCCTCCAGTGTTTTATATTTTGTGTTGAGAAGACTTCTAGCTATAATCATCATCACACGATAACAGGAGACTCAAAAACGTTTATGTTTTTATAAAAAAAATATATATATATAATATGTAATATAAGAGGAGTGTGTGAACTTTTAGAAGGGTATTTTGTGGTTTATTAAGGTCTTTACTATTCGAAAATCTGAAAAGTTGAAAAGCAAAAGTCAGAACCTTTTACCCAGACAATTGTTTACTCAAATTATAATTAAATCCACCAAAAGCTCGAAGTACGCCTTTGTTATTTGTGTGTAAATTACCTACAAGTATTAAATACATCGTTAATTAATTTATGTTATTACGACGCTGTTGTTATATAAAATATAAAAATATTTTTCTTTTTGTGTTTTGTTCATGTGTGAAAAACCAGGTATTATTGGCGAATGTCCCTGTAAAGGTTTTGATAATCGACGAACTTGCATGAAATTATGTACGAAAGTGAACGAGTCAAGATGGTTTGCCAAGACAGGGGAATGGGGCTTTCTGTTATTTCAGTGTACTGCTGCGGCTAAACGTCGCACTGGTAAATAAGTAAGTAAATCGAGTAAGTTTTAATTTTTAATCACTCTAGGACCCTGAGGATAATATAGTCACCCCACCCCATCCCCCCTGGTACGTCACCGTCCCCCTGCTTGAAATATTAATCCCACCGGGCACGAACCGCTAGTTTGAAATATAATTAATTATTTAAATAGACAGTATTGGTTGCACCGTTGAAGGAGCCGCTGCTATAAAAATGTTGACAATGTGATATTTTTCGGGCGGTGTGAACGTCGGACACGTTGGAAGGGACGGCGCGGGTGGGTTTCACAATGGGAACAAATTACTTATGGGGGGCACGACTGTGGGCAACGACAAAAGCATCGATATACGGCCTATTGTTCGCTAGGGTTCATTTATAACCCGCGCAGCATGTGCTCGGACATTTCATAACTTTAATTGCGCAAATATTTATTCAGCCACGAACAATAAATCAAGATTTGCACGTGCTGTGGTACCAATTCAAGCACACGCCAGCCGGCACCGCGGCGGCGGCGTGGTCCGGTTCAATCCAATTTAACCTTTTCTCTCCGGTACTGTAAACGCAGTTGATTCCTCTAATTATGTAATATCTCTGTAAATGTACTAAATACAGAGTTCATGCTTTAGATATTTCTCCGTAATATATTTATGTATTCAATAAAATAATTACAGCATACAAGTATTTACCGAACACAATAAAATAAAATGTTTTGTCGAAGAAACTGACGTTAATTTATTTATTACGTGTGTGTACTGTAGGGGGAATGATACTGGGAGCGCAGTGCGTGATGCGCAGAACAGAGCAGTTCGCAGGGCGCCGAATTCGGCGGATGGTCAGTCTTTGCTCTTTAGTAGCGGCTGCGCAGACACGTGTCTTATGCATCTTGAAGCTCTCGTTGGTAATGACCAAGATAATATGACCAATGTTTTTCTTATATTTAGCACTTTTATACAACGATTGGTACATATATTCATTTACTGGTGAAAATGATTAAAAATATTCATATTTATCCGACTTAAAAAACGAATATTGTACATGAATATCGAGTTTACAGCACCGGAACGCATGTTTTAATTTTAGTACCGTATGGGAAAGGTTAATGTTAATAGTTCGGAGTTTATTTTATAAACCTCAGTTAATTATTTTAGAAAAGTTTTATTCAGCGGCCACCGCTGTTAAAATTGTCAAGGAAACTGCATTAGAAAGAGGTGTGGTAACCGTTGGGAACGGCGATGTGAGTCTTTAAAGTTGAAGTGTTGGGGATATCTTGCTACTGTTGAAAACATCGCATTGAAAGCGTTAGTCAAAGAAAACGAGACAAATAACCAGCGCTGTTAAGTGAAAAAGACCCATCTCTCTTAAAACCACCGCGATAACTATTTATGGCAAAAAATAAATTAATAGAAAAGAATCAGAAAATGCCTTAATCTCGGATTCTAATCCGCCTGAGTTTTATTTTACAGGCACAAGCAAAGCTAAACAAGTGTTGAATCAAATGACTCTTACTTTGATTAATAACGTTTATTTACATTAATGTTATATTTAATTGAATTTGAAAGATAAAATAGACCTTTAATTTCGATATTATTTTGAAATTTAAAAAAATATCTGATTATTCTAAGATTTAATATATACTGAGAACATACCATAAGCATGTTCAATGTTTTGTGTATGTAAATCCATATATAAAAACCCAATATAAAAAGTTATCATAAGACGTGATATATTTTATCTGTTTTATTCTACAGACATACTCCTACAGAAGCCTAATATTCATTGTCAAAAATGTGTAAACTCAATTAGCTTTACCTATTCCAAAGTTACGCTTGGTTGGGTTGATGGTTAAAATCGGCCATTACTTTCGGAATAATGTACCTGATATACTTGTGTAACTATTCCTCGGCCATTGGTTGTGTCAACTGTGCATCTTCCGAATGGAAGTAAAATGAAGTGTGTCTAATTTAACCGACAGATTCTCCGCATATTTTCTGATCGTAAAAAGGCTAAAATTATCCGCGCGCGTGCTTATACATGGACACACGCAAATTATTCCCGTTCATCTGAGCGTTTCTGAATTTCATTTTGTGATTGCAAAATGCTTTTCACAAAATCGCATTTTCCGGTCGATTCTCACACATTCTAGACAGGCATTAAGCGCGTCTTGAATATGCGAGTATTATTGTTTACGTTATTTTCTTAGAGAATAACAAGGCCATAATTATCCCAGAAATAACACAAAAATTTTAATCAAATAATCAAAACGTTTAACACAATTTATTTAAGAAAAGGGTTAAAATAAAAAAAATAAAAAATTTAAAAGTACTGTTTAAAATGACTTTTTAACAGTACTTTTAAATGAAATTATGTTCCGAGAAAGCAAGACTAGCGGTACATAATGGCGCCAACCCTAATCTATGGAAGTGAAGCCTGGGATTGGCAAAAGAGGAATGAAAGTAGACTGAATGCGGTAGAAATGCGGTCACTAAAACGCTTGTGCGGAAAATCTTTGGTCGATAGAGTAAGGAATGAACAAATTAGACGTGAATGCAATGTGAGACAAATATAAGATGCGTGCATTCGAAACGTGAGGCTGGAAAAGGATGGAAAGTATAAGCTGTGCCGAGAGAATTACAAATTAAGTGTTTTCAAGGAGAGTGCCAGAAAATATATAGAAATAATTACCGAAAATTGAAGTTGTCAAAGGATAGAACACAATCTTAGAAAATGAATACCTTAGAAATGTAAAATGTAAATTGAGAGAAGAGGACAGAGAGAAAGTCACGGAAAAAAGACATTCACCAAATAATGTCAAATCGAATGTAGACACCTATTGAAAACTTCGGGATGGTGTCCAGGAAAGAGACTCTTGGCAACCAGAATTCTATTCTATCATATTTCACAATGCTAAATAACATTTGAAAACAATGGAGAAACTTCTAATTCAATAAATAAAAAGTTATATATAAGCCAACCGTTCAACACGAATAATAAAATAAAAATGGCATTTTAACCCGATCAGTACCGTAACAATGATATGGAATTGAAATGAAAAAATTGGATCAATTAAATTGTAAGTATTTTTACATAGGCAAAACTTAGAGTTTTGAGAGAACAAAAATTAGAGTCAATGAGCATTTGAGATGTCGAAACAATAATAATTATTCAGAATTTTCGAATCAACTAATAGAATTTAATTATTCTTTTGGTTTAACCCCCTCCCCACCATAAATAATTTTTCTGTACTTGAAAAATAATTTTAGTACAGTTTTTGTCCTAAAGAGGGTATCGTCGCTCCCGAAACATGTCGAATTTTTACAATAAAATTTAAGTGTGTTTAAAACAAAGTAATAATTTATTTATTTTTAAAATGGTGCCACAAGAAAAGAAAAAATTGGAACGTAATTATTCCAGCCTAAGAATAACAACTGTTTGTAGGTGCGAAGTAGATATTTTACCATTACTCATTTAAGGGTTAGATGAAACGAGCGACGTTTAGTTAACTTTAATCTGAGAATTTTCACACAAAAATGAAGTAAAAACACATTAAAAAACCAATTACGTATGCTATAAATTATTCCAAAATAAACATGGTTTTGGCGCAATGACAAAACGCTGAAGTTGATGGGAACATCGCGGCTGTAAAAATCATTAAAGCAAGTCTTGACAGCAATCATTTTAAAACGCTGAAAAAACATCAGCATTTCAAAAATAAATTCTTATATTTAATACTGTAAAACGATTTCAATACGAAGTGAAGTAGAACACAATAAATAAAATGAAGACAATTTTGCGTGTACGATTTGAACGTGTGTGGAATTTACAGAATAATGATATTTAAAACCAATTAACTTATCTTTATAACGGAAATATATTTTTTGTGCTGGCAATACCGCTTGATGCGTTTGACGTAAGTATGTTTTGTTTCGTATTTCTCTTTTGTTTTTATATTTTGCATTAAACTTGCTTCAATAATATATTTTTGTATATTCATTAACATTTATTTTACATTTTTGAACAAATATTAAGATCATTGACGTATTACAGTTTATTATATTATTGATTAAGATACTTTGTTTTTTTTAAACTGCTAAGTGAGCTTATTGTCAATTTTTTCTCCGTATTTATACTTTGCAAATTAAATGGCTATCACGTTTTACTTGAATATGATTGACATAGATAATCATATTCAGTATTCATAATTGTGAATAGCCTGCAAATTTATTTTTTTAAATACACATTTTTTTCATTATCATTTAATGCCATTATCGACTTCTGTTAGAATATTTCGGTTTTCGTTAATAAGATCAGCCTTAAATAGGGTTGTGCTATTGTAGACCACTTCCCTTTTCTAGATATTTTGTAAAATTTATTTTCCATATTGAAACGTGCCATGTAGCACTTGTAGTAACAATTGGCCGCGAAGCGGCTACCGTAGGCTCCCGCAGGGCCTGGCGTGTAGCAAACATAATTTTTACATGTTTACATACATACATGCTACATTAAAACATACAAAATAACCGTCCGCTGATTGAAATAGGCGACAACTGATTGCTTATTTTTCGTATTAAAAAAATTGGCCGCGAAGCGGCTGATTTAAGCTCCCGCAAGGCCTAGCATGCAGCAAATACAATTGGCCGCGCGGCGGCCAGCACTAGCTGCGAAGCGGCCATCATTGGCGGCATAGTGGCCAAAATAGCCGCCCGCAGGGCCTAGCAAAAATCTGTTAAAATTTCAATATGGGAACTTGCCACGCAGCAGATAAAATTGGCCGTTTAGCGGCTTACCTGCTAGTTTATATTGAAACGGAGCAGATTAAAAGTACAAATACCTATGTGCAGTGACAAAGAGGCGTGGAAATATTGGAGAAAGTTTTATCACAACAATACAGAGTACATAACAGAAACACTACGTCAATTTTGACATTTGACAGATGTCTTGACATTTCTCATTTACTTGTGATTTCGTACGACCCGTCTACTTTGTGTGTTATTAATATAAAAAACGTCATGTTTTCCCGAGAATAAGGGGGAATGGATCTTATGTACACCTCTTCTATTATTCATCATCATCATCATCATCTTCGCCCCTCTGTCCTATGAGGGACGGAGGCCCAAAAACTTGATAAGGTACTTCCATTTTCCCCATCTTGCGCCGCTTCGACAGTTAACCAATCGAGTCCCTATCTGCCTCTTTGCCCATTTATTTGCTGTGTTTCCTAGCTTAGTATGGGTCAACCCACCGGGCCGCCTTTCTTCCGGAGTTTCCAAGAAAACACATCTTAGTAGCCACACTTCTGACTTTAGCAAAACATGTCTAAGCCACCTTACTCGGGACCTGTCTAGAAACAACGTCTCCCTTATATTGGATTTTCTTACACCCTTCAATATTGTTACTCCTGTTAATCTCCTATTCTTGTAGCCATAATAAATTAATTGAAATTATGCTTCCCTGTTGGAATGGAAAAGGCAATTAATTGTATCAGTCTATTTTTAACGCAAACTCTGTTTATAATCAAAGTGGATACGTTTCGAGAAAGTAGTTAGTTTTGGAGCTTCGTCATGGTTTGCAATAAGCGGGGTGTGGAGCGACTGTACAGCCACGTCCAGTCTCCTCCCGCACTTCGCCTGTCATCCTCTGACTGCCCAGTGACCGACTGACTCAAATTTCCGAGTAAATGTAGATGGACCAGATAAAAATCATTTGTTTACTTTTTATCTTTCTCTCTTCCGCCCGGCCAGGTTGAGCGGTTTAGCATTATCCGCGGCGGTTGGCGTCGCTATATCGGGAAAACCGCAGCACGAACCTATTTTAATATTGTTTAGAGTGAGCTTAACGTTTAACCCGTTTGGACTTGGTCCACGGAGATTAATGTGCCTCTCGGGGTTATTCTGGGATTTCGATTAATTCGCGGATTAAAAACTGAACGGTCAGTTACGCCGCGCATTCACTACCCGTCAAATTATCAAGTTCAGTATTTCGCTTGATCTTCGGTATTTAAGTGGACAAGCAGGAAGCTGTTACAAGTGGCTACAGTATCCGCGGTGTTCGAGATTTAAATCGATTTAAAAATAATTTAATTATATCCTCTAATCTGAACAAATCTCCGAGAATATACTGAGACTTGAATATCACAACGCACACAATACTCCCCCAGTAATAAACCACCGTCACAACTAAAAGCCACGAGTGCATGACTTTCTATTAACGTTTCTAAGTATTCTTTGCTCCAAAACAATACAATACATTAACACCAATTGTAAAACATTCACTGACAGATAAACATCCGTATTCTGAAAATAACAATGTCTGGATCTTTAAGATCTTTATCCCAACACTTAATAGACGATAATTAAAATTTAAAATGTCCAAAGCGGATTTTGTAATTCTACGGCTCAAATACACTGTATTAAAAGATGATATAAGAAAGACTGTTTCTTACAATCGTCCACAGCGTCCATATGAAATATCATGGCTAAACTTGTCATGACCGCGTTCGGCGTTACCGCGTATTCCCATCTAAATAATAATAATAAACTTCCCATCTTGACATTTGACAGATAACAATTTACATCTTTCTCCCTCCCTCTATATCTATCTCATATAGAAACTTACAGAAACAAACACCGACGTAAAGCTGTCTCGTTTATTTTTAATTTTTATTATCGTCTATTAAGTGTTGGGATAAAGATCTTAAATATCCAGACATATCTGTCAAAAAATGTCAAGATGGGAAGATTTGAATACGCGGTAACGCCGAACGCGGTCATGACAAGTTTAGCCATGATATTTCATCTGGACACTGTGAATAAAGAAATTAATACGTTTGTAAGAAACAATCTTTCTTATATCATCTTTTAATACACATCCTTTAATAGTATTTGAGCCGTAGAATTACTAAATCCGCTCTGGACATTTTTAATTTTTATTATCGTCTATTAAGTGTTGGGATAAAGATCTCAAAGATCCAGACATTGTTATTTTCAGAATCGGGCCGAAAGAATGCTAATATGGACCCATTATATAAATCGAAGGGCTAGAGATTAGTCGAAAATAATGATGTCTAAACATTAAGCTATGTTACAATTACCACACAAATGTATACATTTTTGAGATTAAACACATTTATTGTTTATTTTATTATATATTTATAAATTAAAAAATTATTTTAAAATGTCATCATATGAGCAGAAAAATTCTGGCTATTTTAAGTCTAGGAGAGTAGTCAGGACAAGCTACAAAAACAAATAATTGTAATCTTGAATGGCAATTTATTTTTAATAGATGAAAATAAATAATCATTTGAGCAACCTTAACCTAGAGATATTGATGACAGTTGATAAATATCTAACTCGTGTGGTTAATTGTATAAATGAATTAAAAGGTCTTAAAGCGATATTTTTGCATCAAATATTAAAAATATAAAATGAATTGTACTATGAATCTACAAAATACTTTTTAAAGCAAATCAGTTATTGGAAGATGGTCTAGTTCGATACCTCCGAACAAATGGGGACCAAACATCTATCCTATCTTATCTGCCTACTCCCGTAGTAAGTAGATTTATAGTAATGAAGTTTCATAAATATTATTATAATTGCTTAAAAAACGATGCATGTAGTTTGCAATATTTGCCACCGCCAGTTTAAAAAAATAACGAAATCGTATGAAGAGCGGCAATGAGCGATAGCTAATGTCAGGTACTAATAGCCGCGCAGCGGCCACTATCGTCTTCGCCAGTACAGCCGATAGTCAATTGCCGACATCAATGGACGCGCAGCGGTCAAAATAGCCGCCCGCAGTCGTAAATATTTTATTTAGCTAAAATTTATTTTATATTATATACAATTTGAAGACATCTCGCACGTCATATAATTCAGAACCCTCTTGATTGGTACAGCGAAGTTGTCATTTAAGACAGTGGCGCATTTAGATTAGTTTATTTGGGACTGTTTAATTTTGGATAAGATGATAAAAATAAGATCTCTGAGTATAAAAATAATCTGCTGAGAGAGAAATAATTATAATCAATAAGTACCTACCTGTTTTTTTTATAATTGTCCAAGAACCCCCCCCCCCCCCATGTCACTTATGGAAAGGTCGCTAATGTGAAATGAAAAAAATATTAATTTTTGTTAAATGATAATTTACACGATGAAGTATCGAAAAAAACATTTTTTGTGCAAATAAGAACAGTTCCTAAAAAATCTATGTTAAGAATTCATAATAAGCAAACGACGCATCCAAAAAAGTCGTATTCTGTATCGTAGATAATGTTATTAGTAACATGTGTGCAAAATTTAAACAAAATTGTCCTAATAATTTTCGACATATTTTGTCCACCAGCCTGAAAAAGGAGTTTCCAGAAAAATGCAAAACAAAAAAAAACGTTTCACTCGCCCAATTTTTGGAATTTTTCAACGAGCGATGACTCAAATTATTCTTGAAACTTTAAGTTTTACGATATAGCCAAAAAATATCGAGTTTTTGAAAATGTCATGGTGTTGTAACCCTTCTAAGTGTTCATTAATATTCCTAGTTAAGAAAATTATACATTACAATCAGAAAAATTGGGACAGTCGAGAAAATGGTATAACATATTTGAGAATTGAGGAGAATAAGCAAAATATCTTAAATATAATTCGGACAGTATTAAGGCAACAATCTATGTATATGTAAACACGACGTGACGCACGATATCGCTTGGCGTTGACAGGCGACAGCATGTAATACATGCTCATCTGAAGATTAACAATGTATAATACAATTTCGCTTTTAAACTGAGCCTGTACCATGAATAATATTATATCTAGGTTAGCGTTAAAAGGTGAGATCGCTGGACGTAATTAAGCATTCTGGGCAGGGTAGGTTGGTGTTGTAAATCTTGATGTATAATGGGATTGGAAATCTCAAGTATTGTCTATTGGAGTCGGGGTGTCCAGTGTTTTAACTACAGTGGAACCTCGTGTTACGAACAACTCACTTTTCGAACAATTAGGTTTAAGAACAAAAGTCCTGATAAAAAAAGCTTCAGTTTGCAAACAGACGAACAAATCCGAAGCTTACGAATAGGAAGGGCGTCAAAAGAACGACTAAATATTATTTTCAGAGACTGATGGTAGATGTTTCTCGGTCCTCGATCTACAAAATGTACGAGACGTGGAGTGGGGTGCAAAGTTTGTGGCAGGAGGGTCCCTTTCTGTCCCTGTTTTTTTTTTTAAATTAAATAGAGATGGGGACACGGAATTCGTTTCGCATCAATATTCTTATTATTTTCAAACTAAGCTAAACAATTGTGCTATGAAAATAGGACTAACTTACTGGTGTCCTGGAATGGAGCCACCGAGCACCAGATCACTAAGCGAGTGTCCTAACCAGTACACCAATAAGCTACTCACTACTTTTTACGTTTATTCTTTTCATTTAATTACTTCAAATTATTTTAAAGATAAAACCATAATTTTTTATGCTTTTATAGAATTTCAAGTGAGAATTAAAAAATAAAGATGATAATGGGCCATTTTCTTGGGTCTTAAACAGATTTATGCCCTAATTTTAATTTATATAAATTAGCTTTGTAAACACTACTTATTTATTGAAAAAATTCAACATGTTTCGAAACCAATGGCTTCTTTGTCAGAAAAATACAAAGAAAGAAGAAAATACAAATCCTGACGAAGAAGCCATTGGTTTCGAAATATGTTGAATTTTTTCAATAAATAAGTGGTGTTTACAAAGTTAATCTATATAAATTATAATTATGTCATCACAAAATAATAATTTTGATATATTTGAATAAGAAGATTTATGCCCGGTTGTATCAAGTTGGATTAAAGTAAAAGTTCGTTTATATTTTTGCGTTCTTCACCAATCAAACGATCCGTTTCCGTAAAAATCTACTTTTATTTTAATCCAGCTTGATACAACCGGGCCTGTTTCGGTTTACGAACAGTTTTACGGATAAAATTAAGTACAGGTTCCTCTATATTTTGAAAAGTACTATTCGATTAATAATTTTTCATCGATGTTTCCATGATTCAGTGACTGCGAAATTCCTTGATTTATGAATGGAGTTTTTTTGAAATGACGCTATTACATTGCAGTGAAAATAATAGATTGATGAATGACGCGCTGGCTGGTCACATTGGTACTCTTATACTTAAGCATAAAGTAGCACACACCCATAATAATAATCCCATTATCCTTCAAATTAATAACAAATGTAATTTTGTATGGATGGATGCACCGCGTTAAGAGATAACTGCTGTATTTCTTCCTACCGTATTAGAATTAATTGAGTAAATTTTAATTATTAAATAAATACACAGTTGGCTTTGGGCAGTGTCGTAACGTTTGCTCTCGGATAAGAGCTTAGGGGCACATGTATGTATAAACAAAGAAAAAGCTCAGTTTTTTTCATTAAGGTCTGGGTACTTAATAATTGCATGGCATTTTTTAACAACATATTAAAGTGCTATTTTGATTTACCTGATGAAAAAAATATTTTTAAACTATTTTTCTGAAACTAAGACGCTAAGAGAAACACATTTTCAAAAATCCTTGAAGCATCGGTCTCTGGGTTTTTCCGAAGTAAAAATATTGTATTTCTATCAAATTCTAAGTTTTATAGAATATTCACATTTGAAATATTATATTTTAAAAATGCAGAAAACTATCAAATTGTTTGTAATTTCTTGTAATTATTAACTTGTAATCTATTCTTTGTAATCATTAATTTATTCGTAATTTACTGTTATTTATACAATATATGTTTTGACTACAACACGATAAAAGTAAAATATTAATTATTCAATCTGTAAATTTTGGATCCAAATACGAGTATACTACACGTGATAATAGGTTGGGGGGCCAAATTTAGTTAGCCCGGAGGCCCGGACTTCCCTCGCTACGCCACTGTCTTCGAGCATTGTCAACCATTTAAGGTCAGAAGTTTCGCAAATGGCGAAGTCTTCAGCCACTTGTTAAATATTAATGATTAAGTGACATTGAAATATGAAATACCGGGTGCGCACAAATTTTGATAGGTGATAAAATGACTTTTTTACTTTTCCTTATTCCTACGGCATTCTGAGCGCTATTAACTTGTTGAGGGCCTAAAAAATTCCAAAGCAACATATAGGCAAGGGCCGGAAATTTTCTGAATTTTTTGTGATTTTTCTTTTTACGAAAAAAACATGAAAACATGCGTATATTTAAAAAAAACACACACATTCATATTATTTTATCGTAAGTGTCGAAAATTTAAGTAAAAAAAATAATCTTTTTTTGAATTTCGATAATGTTGCCAGCGCAACATTTTCTGAAAAATAATTTTTATTTTTTATTTGTTTATTAGAGACAACACTACTCTATTAATAATAATAATCTTCTTCTGTGTGGTATATTTTGTTGCACGGCACGGCACACGACGGAACATCGCACTCATAACACATAAATATGATACACTTTCACACACACACATATTTCAAATAAACGCAACAAAATTGCGTGTATTTTTGTTAATAAATCACTATTAGTATTCAATTGAATCATAAACCAACAAAAACTGACAAATATCGCAAAACATATCGTATATATTTGTATATACGTGTACAAATAAATCGAAAATCGAAAAAAATAAATCGTATTTCCCGCGCACATTGCGCGTGACCTTGACGATGGAATATTTGAATTTCGATTGCACAACACGCGATCGGGGCGCCATCTATAACAATTCTATACGATTTTGACGGCAGAAAAACTTCTGTTTTGATTGTTGATTTAAAATATAATCCGTGATGTTTTTGAGTTGAAAATGGAACGACAGGTAAAAAATTACGTTTTTCAAATTCGATACGCGGCCGTCGATAAATAATTTATTTTGTGCCTGTCGCATATATGCGACGCGGCCCCTGGGGACAGTCGCGCTCCGTCGCATATATGAGACGCGGCCCCAGGCTCATTAATATCTACATACATTTAATCATTTAAAACGTGGATTCGCTAGATAGCTGACTGCGTGTAGACTTGCGTATAGATCAAAAGGTCGAGAGTTTGAGTGCCCCACCCAAGAGAAACATTTCAATAACATTTCTACGCTTTTGTTTTGATCGCAGTTTTAGCGTCAAAGCGTTTTCACGTACCTACTCTTTTTTATTTTATGGGCAGGCACATATTTTTATAAGCATTATTTATCTACTTTATCACATCATCATCTTCAAACATTATTTATCTACTGAGTGATTACAAAAAAATTAAAAGTGGAGCAACGTTTATCATCAAGAATACGACATGAAATCCTCAGATATTTTGGCCATGTGTAATCTCGATGAATTGTAGTCTAAGGGAGGGTAGAAGTAAGCAGATCTGGAGGAACCTACCTGGTTAGGACGATGTGCAGCGCTGTCAGATTATCCGTAATTCACAAAATCCAATCGTAATATACATGATCAGGAATACTCTTTTTGAGAATAAAACTCACGACCGGGAGTGCGGTGGCTTGTGTGGAATATCTTTGGTCGATAGGGTGAGGAATGAACAAATTAGAAGTAAATGTAATGCTAGCTGTAGTGTGGTAGACAGAATAAAGAAAGGGATGCTGAGATGGTTTGGTCACGTAAAACGTATGAGCGAGGAAAGGATGGTTAAGAAAGTATATGGGGCGAGTGTTGAAGGCAACAGGAATAGACGGCGCCCGCAAAAGACCTGGCATGATCAAATACTACAAATATTGGAGAATGACCCTGTTAAAAGCCTCAACAACCGTAGAGGTTACATGGGAAAATGTATGAATGTAGCCGAAGCAAAAGTGGTGTGCCAAGACAGAATAATATGGCGTCTAGCCCTGCGGGTAAACGGCGTGATGGTTAGTTAGAGAATAAAACGAAGTATGTGTATACATTAGGCAAATAAAAAATATTTTAAATTATGCGTCTATTTTTTTTTGCACTGCACAATGCGCAAATTTGCACTGATCATCGATCTAAACCTGCTTTCATCTATGTATTAGCTCTTAACCATATCCTTGATTCTTACACTAAATCTTCTCACACATTCGTCTCAGCAAGGATACTCCACTACTACGATAAATAACCTGAATTTTAATTATCACTAATTATTTCGTGCTGAAACACCCTGTGATGGCAGTTATATCACAAACGTTCACGAGTTATTTTATTGATACCACGTGTATATAAAGTCATATAAGCCTTTTATTCATCGGCATCGCCATTTGTATGCCTTCCATGGTCTGTGCCCACAAGCGGGGTATTTTCCAAAAGTGATCAACGTGCACGAATCATTTATTCAAATTTTCATTTTCCAAAAAATATTAACGTGCATTATAAATTATAGATATCTCAATTTTTTCATTATGAATTACAAAACAGTTGAAAAGTAAAATATATAACTATGTAGTGCGTTATATAATTGATTTAATCTTGTATGAACGTATATAGGCGTGCAGTTCTAGAGGGCTCCTGAATTAGGGACTGAGAATATGAATGTAAAGCCAGGAGCGATAGTGTAAGCGAAGAAAGAAGAAAAGGGAGAGATTTTTTTAAAAATAAACATAGGAACATTGTTTTATTTTTAATGAAAACACATTTTACTGTGAATTTTTAGGTACATAATTTTATAGTATAGCTCGAGCTTTCAGCTCGATAGACGCTGCTATTCTATTCTAAATGCTGCAGCACGGATAATATATGGAACTTCAAAATTCTCGCACATAACATCCCTTCTGCGAGAATTGCACTGGCTTCGTTTTCCTGAGAGAGTAGAGTTCAAACTGTGTTGGTTGATGTACAAGGCAACTCATAACATAGCGCCTCTGCATCTTCAGGAGCTCTGTATTCCAGACGTCAAACTCTCAGGATAATATATGGAACTTCCAAATTCTCGCACATAACATCCCTTCTGCGAGAATTGCACTGGCTTCGTTTTCCTGGGAGAGTAGAGTTCAAACTGTGTTGGTTGATGTACAAGGCAACTCATAACATAGCGCCTCTGCATCTTCAGGAGCTCTGTATTCCAGACGTCAAACTCTCAGGATAATATATGGAACTTCCAAATTCTCGCACATAACATCCCTTCTGCAAGAATTGCACTGGCTTCGTTTTCCTGGGAGAGTAGAGTTCAAACTGTGTTGGTTGATGTACAAGGCAACTCATAACATAGCGCCTCTGCATCTTCAGGAGCTCTGTATTCCAGACGTCAAACTCTCAGGATAATATATGGAACTTCAAAATTCTCGCACATAACATCCCTTCGCAAGAATTGACTGGCTTCGTTTTCCTGGGAGAGTTAGAGTTCAAACTGTGTTGGTTGATGTACAAGGAACTCATACATAGCGCCTCTGCATTCTGCCAGGAGCTCTTGTATTCCGACGTCCAAACCTCTCAAGAGATAATATCTGGAAACTTCGAAAAATTCTCGCCACATAACATCCCTTCTGCGCAGAGCAATTGCTATGTTCAGCGCTTCGTATTCAGCATGTGACGAGGAGAGTTCAACTGTTGGTTGGTTGATGTACAAGGCAACTCATAACATAGCGCCTCTGCATCTTCAGGAGCTCTGTATTCCAGACGTCAAACTCTCAGGATAATATATGGAACTTCAAAATTCTCGCACATAACATCCCTTCTGCGAGAATTGCACTGGCTTCGTTTTCCTGAGAGAGTAGAGTTCAAACTGTGTTGGTTGATGTACAAGGCAACTCATAACATAGCGCCTCTGCATCTTCAGGAGCTCTGTATTCCAGACGTCAAACTCTCAGGATAATATATGGAACTTCCAAATTCTCGCACATAACATCCCTTCTGCAAGAATTGCACTGGCTTCGTTTTCCTGGGAGAGTAGAGTTCAAACTGTGTTGGTTGATGTACAAGGCAACTCATAACATAGCGCCTCTGCATCTTCAGGAGCTCTGTATTCCAGACGTCAAACTCTCAGGATAATATATGGAACTTCAAAATTCTCGCACATAACATCCCTTCTGCGAGAATTGCACTGGCTTCGTTTTCCTGAGAGAGTAGAGTTCAAACTGTGTTGGTTGATGTACAAGGCAACTCATAACATGGCGCCTCTGTATCTCAGACGTCAAACTCTCAGGTTAGCGTCTACTTCAGCGGTGGGAAAGGTTGTGGAACCGGCAAGTCAGTTCCAGAAAACTAGGTTCAGCGAACGGGCATTTGCGGTGGCGGGCCCCAAAACGTGGAACTCTTTGCCCTCCCTAATAAGAAACACGGATTCAGAGACTTTATTTAAGAAAAGACTAAAAACGCACTTCTTTACTACTCCTTTTACGCACTCCTTTCCAGAACCTTTTTAATATTCCTTGTTTTCTTTTACTATTTAATGTTTCGAGCTGTTTTTTTTCTTTCTCTTTCCTTTTTTTTTCTTTTTGTTTTTCTATGATTTTAGTATGTAAGAGTTTTTTGTGTGTAAAGCGCCCTTGAGGTGAAAGTTTCACAAAAATGGCGCTATATAAATAATCCAATATTATTATTATTATAACATATTTTATTACTACCGGGATACGTATATTTTTTCGATTTATTCTGTCTGTAAATTTCTACATGATGCACTTGATTTATTTTAAATATTATAGATCTATATACTAAAATTGTAACAACATGATAAAATATGTTTCCTTAAAAATAAATATATGTATATATATATATATTAGTTGTTACAAAGATATTCCAGAATTAGTAAAAAATGGTTTGATTTATCCTGGCGTCATTTAGCTTGTATTACTCGAAAGTTTTTGGGATTCACTACTTAATATAAGGATAATAGTTATTTGTAAATACTCAATATAAGGATAATAGTTATTTGTAAAACAAAATAATAGATATATATGTTACCTACACGCAAATATATACATAACTATAAGTCTGAATTTGTAACATCAAATGGTAGCTCCAAAAATATACAAACCAAAAACAAATCGTATATTCATGATTCAGTCTTTGTCGGATCAGCTCGGGAACTCTTGACTCTAGGTCTTCTTATTGTTGATGGTTCAACCTAAAACATGGTCTCTTTGATATATTGTTGCTGTTCATAGTTCATGTTGTGTTACTATTATTTTTGGGGTCACTTATGTCAAGACAAGGGTCTCCCAAAGGGCCAGTGGGACATGCCCCTGCACCATAAATTCACCCTTCTGATAAATGTCGTTTTATTAATTTGTTTTATTTTCTTCATTTCAGTTGGCAAGGGCAAGGGCCGAGCGGGACCCGGCAACGTGTACATCCAAGAAAATAACACATAATAAAGAAGTGTGTACTTAACAGGATTTTACAACTCTTTCCATCATTACTCACGACGACACCGCTGATCTTCGAGTAGGCGCACTTCTGCCGATTACCAGAAGTGGACTTGTCGACATTTATAACCGCTAAACGACAGTGGTATTAATTGTACAAATTAAGATTTAGATGCCTGATTTACTTCATGTTTTCTTTCTGTAATTTTAATTTTTCAGTGATAATGTATAAAGCAATGGACCATAGATTAACAAGTACATAATATTATGTTCAATAATTTATTACAATACACATATATTTATTCACAAAATTTGATATCATTTGAGTCTTTACCACCGAAATAATATATTTTTATTATTTATTTATTATTTTTTAATATACATATGTATTTGCAGCTGGTCGTCAATGACCCCCGTAAATAGTTCTAGTTTGGCGCTGAAATACAATTAAAAAACATTTTGAAACAATTAGGGAATACAGAATACACGTATTTGTCGTCGAGAAATTAGAAACAATGTAGAAAATAAATTTAATAGTGAAGGTACAAATCAACGAGTCAATCGAGATGTAAAATTTACCACAGATGTATAGTGTGTGAGTTCCAAAGTCAAGGAAGTCTAATCATGTGACACGCGACAGTCTTCGGCGCGTGCTGTTATTGTGAATGGTAAGTATGTATTAGACGTTCGAACGATTTAAAGCATTGAGAGGTGTCAAATATAAGCAATTGAAGTTGTAATAATAAACTACGCGACTAATTATCATCTCCAAGGAAATTTCTAAGCATAATGCGACGATATCTAAAATGTATATCTGTATATATGTATAAAATGTAAATCTAATAAAATCGACTTCCGATTGAAGTGTCAAGAATTTATTTTGTTAAACGTTAAATTAAATATTGTTTCCAATTTTTGTTAAATTCCATTTTAACTTGGAATTTAACAAAAATTGGAAATAATATTTCCTGGCGTATCCTAGTGTAATGCAAGTATTCGGATGAATTTCATTACACACAATAAAGTATATTGCTCCCAAAATTCCGTAAAAAATCAATGTAGATTTTCTCATTAGCGACATCTGTGGGGATTTAGGGGAATGAAAATGGCTTTGTACAGGCCGCATGGAAAAGGCGCTTACAACTCATATATGAAAGCTTTTCACGCAATTTGAACATATATACAACTTCCATAAAATGAATAAGCATGGTATATTCTATCATGGGTGGAAATGGCGAATGTTACAATTGTGTAAAGTGATCACTTAAGCCAACCATAAAAAGACAGGTCATAAGTCCTGTTACACCCAAATGACTTCTATACCTACTTTCCCATAATTAATACAGTTTCGTCTCTGTGAGATATCTATAATATACACTAATTGAAAATCAAGTTATTTAGATTTTTTATAATTACAAGCCATCGTTCGACAATCCGCTGCGCATTTACAGGGCTGAAGTTGGCAAAGGTTCCTTTGTCATTGTTTGTCGTGGGAACAGGTTACCATTTCTCTCTTCATGTCAAGTTCCCAAAGATGCTAGAGTTTTCTGTATGAAATCCAACGATGCAGCTTTTAAACAAGATATTTTTTGTGTAACATTCTGTATTCTATCGCGAATAGATTTGTTGCCACATACCTTTAAGCCCTACCGCCTTGCCACTGTATTTAGTTTCACATATTTTTCTTTTGCCAGGTGCATTATAATATGGCAGGTTATATGGAATCCAATCCTGAGATGAAAATACTACCTTTGTATAGGTAATAGTAGAAAGGAATGCTCTTCTTACTAACTGACTAACCAACGCGCCGTTTCTCCAGAGTGGTAAGCAGAGAGGATAGAGATAGAGGATTGTAACGGGAAAAGATATTCTCAAGTAGTAAGTATACAATAAGTCTCACTAAAAAAATAACACGTAAACATCAAATCTGAAAATTTCTGTACAGGACTTTTTTTTTTAAATAGAGATGCGAACACGGAATTCGTGTCACATCAATATTCTTACTATTTTCAAAATAAGCTAAACGCTTGTGCTATGAAAATAGGACTTACTTGCTTGTCTGGAGTGAGATTCGAACCTACGACCTTTGGATCACGAGGCGAGAGTCCTAACAACAAGACCAATAAGCCACTCGACTTGTACCGGCAATAAAACGTTCTGTATTCAAGTTTCGGTTGCAAAGATTTTATAAAGATAAATTTACACTTTGTATTTTTATAAGTTTAGTGAAGTATCTAATTTGTAATATGAAAATGATTTCGCCCTGTAGTTAATGTTTAGATTAAATTTAAGCATGTAGAAGGTACTGATCATAGCATTGTTAATAGGATTGCTTGGGTGGTTTTGTAGATGTGTGTTACAATCGAACATGAATCTAACAATAAGTCTCCATCACGGTTAAAGTCACTAGAGTATGCCTACCACAGAAAAGTTCTTTATTCTGTGATGCGTAGGTACCTAGTATCTACATATATGCCTTCTATCGTATAAAAAGTAATTTATACGTCTGTGCACAAAAAGTCGAAAGATTCATCCTGCTTTAACTGATAGATTAATTAAGATTAATTAACTTATTGAGTAAGTGCCACCTACACAAAAAATAAACTATTTTACCACGTCTGGATTTCGGAACTGGCATGTCTGGAATAATTATCCGGGATGAAGCCGGTGCCCACCTAACCGGCACACCTCAAGAACTGCTGGCAAAAAAGGGTACTGTACAAAAGTTAAATATCTTCGTTGCAGGTTTGCGAACGTGCTGTTGTTGGAAGTGTCCCGTTTGACTCGGTGCCGTCGGGCGGGCCGAAGCTGGTCGCGGCCGCAGCCAGCAGGCCGGCCAGTCTCTCGGCAGATGTGGCGGAAGTGTGCCCGCTGCCAGCGGTGCCCAAAGGGAATAATTCATTCAAATTTTAATTAACGTATAATATGCACTGAAAAACAACTTCTCTTAAGCCAACCAGGAAACAACTTGACAACACCGGAGATCTCGCTGCACCGTATAGAACGGTCGAGTGCGAATTTGGGTTCATATTTCACATTTGCTCACAGATCTTAAGGTCGAAGGTTCGATGAACACTCGACAGATATAATATTTCCCTTTAAAAAAGGTCATACTTTTTATAACTACCATAGGTATATATATTTCATCTTCATTTTTGTTTTGATGATGATCATGGAACATACGTGTGTGAGCTGGTCAAGTGGGCGGGGTTAAGTGGAATGCTACGCTGCGGGAGGGATGGGGTGGTCAGAGTCGAGCTACGAAATTTTTCCATTTATTTTATCTGGCACAATAAACGGTGCAGAATATGCGATCGATAAATCTGCGCAGATCGGTGTTCAACCGAACAGTGTTCGCTTGTGCACGAGACTTCCCCCGCTAGTGACAGCCAGTCAAAAACCCCGCTAATGAAAAAATATTTTAATTTTGTTCCGTTAAAGTGAACTTTAAGTTGGCGAGTTTTCAAAAGCCAAAATTCAAAATAATGAGACGTGGAAGTCTTCTATTCTCTAGTAATGTAAAAAAGAAAACTAAAAACGATACAACTCTTAGTTTTTTATGCGGCAGAACCCAAAGCAGAGTACCGCGACTTTTCATAATTTCTCCAATATTCCGCCAACTAGTGACAGTCGTCATGACATAGCCAGCTACGAAAAAAAGCTGAACTAGTAATAACATCAACTTCATCGGCATCTCCCTCGCATAGACATGCATCCATGGAAGTCGATAGTACTTTGACAGTTCAAAAAAGCGTGAGTTTAAAATCGTGAACAGTGATGAAGATAGCGATGTGGATGGCACAGTGACCGGTAACCGAAGGCAGTGACTTTGGTCTCTGACTGGGCCGAATTCACAAAGAACCCTATTGTTGTGGCAACCCTGTCTGTCTGGGTATTACTGATTTCTAGCTTGTATAAAACACAATGAGTTTTTATTGAGTGTTGTAATCATTCTAGCGTTCTGTCATATTTTGCACGTTTTAGATCCAAGATCCACCAGGACGGCCTTGTTTGAGGAAAATTGAAACTGTAATACCGGTGAAGCTCTGCTGAGCTCAAGCTGCTGCCAGAAAAGAACATGCAGATGGAAAGTTTTGCACAGCGTCAATAATATAAAAATGGACACCAAGTGAAACCAGCGATAGTAATAATGTCAGACGGTGGGTCAGATGAAAATGCGCGATATCAGAAAGTAACTGGTCATACCCTAGAACACTTTAAAACTCATATCCTCGACTCATTGTTTATTATCACCAACACCAACGCTCCTGGGCTAAATGCCTATAATCGTAAGCAAAGGAGTATGGCTCCATTAAGCCACGAACTTACCGGTTTAATACTTTCTCATGATACTATTGCTCTCAGCTCGATGAATCCGCTGTTACGATATGCGAAATATAATACGAAATGCCGCTGTTACGATAGTCCGCTGTCCGCGAAAGTATGGAGCAATACGATTACAAATGGGTATCCCGTTAATGTAGAATATGCTTATCCAGAGTGTACTGCTCAAGAGCCAGAGTCCCTATCGCCTGAATGGTACTATCTTCAAGTTCAAAAGTGACAGTATTTTCTTCAAATCGTTAAGTGTGTTGATAGAGATTGCTGGGGAGACTGTAGGAGTAATTTGATAGATGTTCTTCTCACAAGCAAGGGTTTCCTTCTACCGTCATCCCCGTTGCGTAGGATGAGTGATGGTTTACTTGAGATTCCAACACCAGAAAATACTAACGAGAAAGATAACTTTCCCGATCTCTGGTTCAGACAATCTATTGGATTGAAATCAGGAACGGTAGCGGGTTTCCCTGTGCCTTCTTCTTCTCCCTGGCTTCATCCCAACTCACTGTCGTCGTCGACTGGTGGGGTCAGCTCTCCTCGTCCTTAGGTTCTACGTTCTTCCGTTTTGGATAACGTCACCCAATTCGTGCCTCTGCATCTGACTATCCCTTTGCACCTGTGCCCTACGACTTTTACTGCCCAACAGTGTGTGGTTAGGTTGAAGGGAGGACCTGTGGTACTTGCGGCATATTTTTCTTTAAAAAATTGCCTAACTCAATGCATGGCCGTACCAATTCAGGTCATAAACAACGTGCTAAGGTAATAATAATTATCTTAGAATCGAGAAAGAGAAATATTGTGTGAACTTGATATGCCCGAACCGACTGTAGAGTAACTCGATGAAGAAGACGTAATTATACTTGAAAGTGCTCAAGAAGAAAAGGAATAGGCTGTAATTGAGAAAGATGTTTTTCCGATCATTGACAATTTGCAGGAATGGTTAGTGACACCATTTGAGTCAACATTTTTTATAATTATATTTTTTTGTTCTTATTATTTATTTATATATTTATACAGAATATTCACAAGTTCTCAATTACAATAAAGCAAATCAAATTATGAAAATATATTGTTTATTTTATACCCAATAATTACAATAATAATTAACAATTAATTAGTTAATTGATAATAGTAATAATAATAATAGTTTTGGTAAGAGAAAACAGTACAAAATGTCTTCTAGAATTAATAGAAGAAAAAAAACTACGTTCCACTCAAGAGGGGAGGGTTAAAGCAAAAGCCACGTGGGATGCATGGGGGGGGTTCAATGGAACCAGGTGGTTTATGGACGCTCCCTGGTGGCTTGGATGATTGATCGTCCCCCATTCCAGTCCACGTCTGAAGTAAAAATTTCATAAACTAGGTCATATTTCAGGAGTTTAAATTACTCGAAAAATTAGTTCTACATATTAAAACTTTATCTTTCCTATATAATATGTGTAGTACCTATATATCATCGTCCCTCTACTCAAGTATTATAGATATACAAGATAGATCTTTATTTATATTGTTCAGTCACCTCATTTTGAGTCTATAATATATTCGTCTTCTTCGTACAAGTTTACTATTGTGCAGCCGTTTCGAGAGTTGTGCATGATTCATAAGCCTCCCTAATTTTATAAATTTTGTTTTTTCAGTAGTAGGTTCCTAGATACATCGCCTACTAAAAACTATATTTTGGATATTGTGAGGTTTGAAAGTAAAATACTCCGATGGCTTTGTTGGTCCAGTGGTTTAATAAACGCCAAATGGTTTAGTAAACGGGGGTTAGAGTCAGTTAGGGCCTTTTTCCAGCTCTCATATCACAAGTGTTGAGATTAGTTCGAAAATAGTAAGAATATTGGTGTAATACGTATTCCGCGTAAGCATCTCTATTTTTAAACTAGCTATAACCCTTTTAAAATAACGGTACTTTTACATGTCGGTTCCTAAAGAATAAATATTTATTTATAAAAAAAAGATAATAAGTTACGGACGTTACATAAGGACGGACAGACAACGAAATTATTATAATTGGGATGTGAAAGGTTGTGTTATTTTATAAATTAAAGGTGTTTCAATATATCTAGCGAGGTAGGTAGTGGCCAATAGGCTTACTACATATTATCCCATAATTATATGTACATATTATGCGTGTACGTATCAAGTAATTAAATGTCTTTTGTCCAATAAAAGCCGATTTATCGGTACTGAACTGAAATAAAATTGACACTTTTAGACTAGATTATTTTCTACCATTCATTTTTAGAACTTACCATCACGCCGTTTTTCCCGAGGGGGTGGACAGAGAGGATAGAGTGCCAAACTCCTCTGTCCTGATACACAACTCTCGCCTCATCAACATTCATACATCTTCACATACAAGCTCGATGATTGTTGAGGTTCCTACAGGACCACCCTTCATTATATGATTAATCTACTCAAGCCACGTCTTCCGAGGTCGTCCTCTTTCGTGCCATCAACACTTACCTACGTTATATATTTTTCTTACCATTTTTCCCTCACTCATTCGCTCAACATGTCCAAACCATCTGAGCGATCCTTTTTTAATTCTTTAACTATGCTAAGACAGCGTACAAACAGTCAAATTTTAATAAATTAACAAATAATACAAGCAATAAATACACTAAAATAACAGTGAAACATGATTTTTACAATAAATACGGGATAAAAAAAGTATATAATTATTGTCAAAATGAAAATCTTTTTAAATCTCGTTAAACGCTTCTTTAACGGAGAAGAGGAGATGAATAATGAGGTCTTTAACGGTCCGGCCAGTTAGTTTAAGTACACATGATTAATGACCTGTTTTATAGATAACTAGAAGATATAGATAGCTAAAAGAGCCGACACCCTAAAAAGGTTCGGTGATTTTTCCGGACAAAATTATTCCGGAATTCGTAATATTTTGTCTGGAATAAATTATATCTGAAATAATCAATATCCGCAAAACTCTATCCATAAAATTCGTGTCCGGAAGAATTCGGCCACCCTCTAAAAATATGATTATTTTCGTAAACCGAGTACAGTTGCTGGCAAACTTCTTGAAATTCTTCGGCGTAGTGGGGGTATGCGCAGAAGACAAAATTTGGGTCTTGTTGGTGGAATGGTACATGCGCAAACTTCCCCCCACTATGCCGTAAAATTTCAAGATTTTTGCCGGCTACTGTACTTAGGTATTCAATAACGCGAAAAAATTTTTGATGTGTAACATCTTTCCTCTCGCTTTCTGCAATCTGTGGCAGTGATTTTTTGAAAAAGGACAGAAATGCGTAACAGGAAATAAGACGCCGGGGCAGCGCGCGCAATTTCATTCGACCAATGTGCGCGCGCACTAGGGATGGGTCGTCGACGTATTTACCGTCGACGAAACGAGACCGTCCACGTCCATCCATCGACGAGACGATCAACTAGTTGAATTCGTCAACTAGTTGATGCGTCAACTTCGTTACGCGGACGTCCCGGACGTTCTATCTAAACGTCGGGACGATGGTCAACTGTCTACGGTTCAACGCGACGCTTCTCGACGGCTCAGCCGTTGGCTATTTTTATGACGTTAATTTTTAAAATTTAAAGAAGTTCGAAGGAATATAGTTTCGGGGAAAGTAGAACCGCTACTTGTGCTTATTTGTAAAAATAAATATTTTATTATTTATTTGTTTACGCACATTATAGGCTTTTACATATTGTTTTATGTACTTCTTTCTATTTATAACAAAGAAAGAAGTAGGTATACACAGCAATATCAGGTGTTAGCAGTAAAATATAAATATAAACTACATATATAAGCAGTGAAAGTATTGGGTATAAGCATTAAAATGTGAGTAAATAAAATTGAAGGAAACAATGATTTTGCGTAATAAAGGCGCCAGTTATGAGGTGCGGTAAAAAATACTTTACATTTATTTATTATCTATAAATTTATAAATAAATACATAATTTAAAAATACTTTACATTTGAGATGTTATATAGAAATTCATTGAAGAATACATCTTTCAAAGTCAGGCTTTCACTTTGTGGTGACATTATTAATAAATAAATATATCTGTATTATTTGTCAACTTTAGTTTAAGGCTCAATCTGAGAAAAGGAACATTGTTCCCGAAACATGTAAAAAACCAATAAAAAGTGGTGTAAACAAAATTATAATAGATTTATTTTTTTATCTTTAAAGTTGAAAATAGGGAATTTTTAATAAAAATTAATTAAACCTAAATTCAAGATTATATTACATATATAATAATTAATGTTGGACTCCTGAATAAGGACCATAGTTAGGTATAGAAAATTGTATTCCCTACAAGTTATATCATTTATATGCTAAAGTTGAAAAGTAAGGAAATAACACAATAATTAAATTTTAGCATCCCTTTTCAGGTAGATATAAGAAGTCGAGATCGATCGAATAAAATATTGATTTTAGAAAAATATCTAGCCGGCCTGTTAATTAATAATAGTTCAATAAAAAATAAAATAATTAAACAGAATTGTTTTATTTTATACAGCGTAAAATTGGGAATTCACCGAATCGTCGCACGTGACATCACAAAAAATCAAGTAAAAAAATAATAGATAATAGCTTATTAAGCCTATCTCGCCCTACGCATGTATTCAAATTTCAAATCTCTAGTCATAGTTCGTGTACACAAATCTGCACTCTATGGTAGTGTACTTTAGAGTTGAAATGAAATTACCCGTCGAGCCGTCTATGACGTCTATGGCATGTACAAGTCGACAGCGAGAGATAAAAGAGAAATAAACGGAGACGTTTTGTCTTGCTCTCGCTCGTTGCTTTGCATTGCGTTAATCTCGAATCGTCCACCGACCACGGCGTCCGCTGTCCACCGTCTACGAATTCAACTAGTCCATGCGATAAACGTAAACGGTCGACGCGTCGATGCAACGTCAACGGTTGATTTCAACTAGTCCGTCCATTCAACGCCCATCCCTAGCGCGCACAGCGCGCGCTATGGAAAAAAAATCATCGTTTATAAACAAATCTATGTAAAGAAAGTTCCATCACAGCGATGACGCACACTTCCAAAAGCCAGCCCTTCTGATTTTGTATATATGTTACGTGGCTGGTGTCAAGCGTGTGGATATTGTAACTTTGATATATTTTGGCTTATATCTTCGAAACTATCCAATAAATATGAGTACTTATTTTTTTTACATTAATGTAAACGATAACTACCCTTAATAATTTACATTCTCAAATTTTATGTAATTTATGTGATTATTTTTAAATATTTATGCAAAGTTTTCATACAATATGCATGGTGGCACACTACCGCCATGCATATTGTATGAAAACACATTGAAAATAAATAAAAACATGTAGTTGACCAAACACATTTCTAAACAAAATGCGTATTATGTAGATATATACGGTACCTACCTAGTGCGGCAAAATTCAATAATAAATAAATGCACACACATTTTCGTTATTTGTATTTACTAATTAATAAATATATAGGTACATAGTAGCTTTTTTAAATATTGTTTAAATGCATTGCATGTATTTAAACAAATTCTCAATTGATATTTTTAATTGTGAGATGTCAAATGTTTCACATCATGTGCGACTACTGTAAGGCTCGCTCTTTTATTTATTTTAAATACTTATATATTATAAAGGAAATCAAGATTTTAATTACGATTTGGTGAGACCTGGTGGGCGAAGGCAGGACGTGGGAGGGAAGGTAACGAGAACTGAGGGGAGCAGAATGCTACCGTAAATAGATAATTTTATTTCAGACGGTAACCCGCGGTAACCTCGCTGGCAAGTATTTGGTATGAGACCTGCCATTTTACAAAATTTATGTTGTTAGAACGAAGTGCGTATAATCTAAATCTTATTTTCTATTATTTTCTAAATCCTGTTTTCAGTTTTTTAATGTTATTTAGTTTTTTAATATTTTCATCCTTTCTTACAGACTAGGTCTGTTACACTATGTATATTATTATGTATTGAAGTGATTTTTTAAAAATCACATTTAAAAATTATATGAAACGAAATATAATAAAAATAAAATTTCTTAAAGCCATTAAATAAACATTGACGTATTGTTACGAGATAAAAGTAGTGTTTTTTCAAATATTTGATATTGTCTTAAAAATCAAAAATAATCATATATTCGAAAAATTTTCAATTTTCAATATTTTAACATCGCGAAGAAACAAACACATCTCTCGTGTGCCTTGGTATTGAAAGGCACATCAAGCTCACTGGTGAACACGCAAATTTAATGCACTTATGGAAAGGGTCACATAGCACTACGCGATGGAAAATCACGCGTTGAAGTTTGCGCATTTCTGTTTGTTCAAATTACTTTAATGAACCAAGAATAGTGTATGAATACTGTTTGTTCTTAGAATTTTTGTTAAATTTCTCGATGGTGGCGCCATTCTCGCGCGTAGTCCAGTGTTAGAAATGTGAAACTTTTCTACTTAAGTGTGTACTGGGGACTCTTAAGGAGGTATTCTAGTCTAGAGGCACAAATTTCGGGCGTTTTTTAGAGCTTTGTAAAAAAGAAACACATAATATTTTTGGTATACATTTTTTTATGATTCGTTTATTTATATTTTAAGAATACATCAAAAATACAAAAAAAAAAAAAAAATTCTAAAGTCAAAAAGTTATCGGCTGGTAAAGGGGGGGGGGTCCAAAAAATAGGGATGTCCTGGCGGACATGGTTCCAACCCTTGTGGTCATCTGAAACAAAAAATTCTAACGGATTCTTAATTAGTAAAGATGTCGCTATCGCCCCTACCTCGGAGAAATATATTTTTTTTAAATGGCGGCCGTTTGAAAAAAAAACACATTTTTTCGCGTTTTTTTAACATTAAATTTTTTTTAATAGTAAAAATAAAAATTTCGACTTAAATCTGGTAGGGGCTATAGAGGAATGTATAGGAAAGGTTCATACAAAAATTTAAATAAATCCGTTTAGTAGAACTCTAAATATCATGTCCGCCAGCTTGAAAAATGTAATTTCTAGAAAAACGCATTTAAAGTTTTGAGTAAAGTTTCAGTACAGAATACTTGCATATTTTTAATCGGCGATTCCTGCTTCATACTTCATACCCGATCTTTTCAATTTTGCTGCGGATGCACTAGTGAAACTTATTTCTTCTTCTACAGTATGTTGATAACCTCTAAATTGTCTTCGTCTTTCTATATGCACACTTAGCACCATATGTATTTTGAACTTTTTTATCCATTTTACACAAAAACTATAATATTCACCCAAAATATTTGTAAAATATTCGCAGAGAGCGCACGTCAACGATGTTTAAAGTTTAAAGATTGACTCGATACTAACCTGAACTAAATAGTAGAACGAAAAGATTTCAAAAAAATACGTTGATATGACCTTCAGTTAAATATACATTATTTAGGTATAGTATATAAGAAAGGTTTTATGAGGTAATTCATCCGTAGGAAGTCGGCAACGTCGCACCCTCTATTGTTCGATTTGTTCCGGTTATATAAATAATTGAAATTTTGAAAAATTCCTTTGAGGACATAATTCTGAATGTCTAAACTTACGAAATATACAAAAAAAATTTTTTTTGATTTTTTCAAATTTCTAGACTAGAATACCCCCTTAATCTGCCAGTACACAAGGATCTACCATGTTCAGTTTAATAATGGAGTATTGACATCTATCGGTAAAATATTTAAACACTTCGCAGCAATCATCTTTGAAATGGTTGAATCTATGACTGATCTGAATGATCTCAATGATCTGACAATGGATGTCACTAACACAATATGGTCACTAAACAGTAAGTTTGATTTTATTTTTTATAAAATGGTCAATAATAACTAAACTAATAAAAACAGGTAAAATGTCATGTTCTTAATCGATGAAAAATAGGTACCTAATGATAAATTATGTCGTCTACCTGCAATATGTTCAGTTTTTTTCCTTTCTGGCAATAAATATGACTAACTAGACGAACGGCTAGAAGCTCCTTAAAATTGTGTTTTGCCATACGAAAGTAGTCGCAGAGGTTGTATGCCGTACATCAATATAAAGGTTATTTTTATACACGATTTTTGTGATACTAGCTGCTTTTTCTAGACACTCGTCACACCATATGATTTTTTAAGGTGAATCAATGGTTATGTACTTATCTCTTTCTCTCCCGTAAAATAACCAGGTGTATGAATAAGTCATCACTTCTCTTGGCTAGTTGTTATAACGGATGTTCCCGTAACTTTGGTATTTGTGACAGTTCATCTGTATATGTGCGTCGTATCGAGTGGTAGGCCTGTGTTCTACTGTGATATCGAGTCGAAATGGGATTGTTAAAATTGTTGGTTAAAATATGATTTGTTTTTGGTGTTAAATAATATTATAAATATATAATTCTAATTGTGTAACTCATTGAGCTTTTATAAGTTTAGTGAATGTTAAGAAAATCACATTCATGTTCTGTGAAACGGTATTTCGCTCGTGAATTGAGTGCAGTGCACCGAATTAGGCCACATAGCGATCTTTCCCTAAAATACCGCTGTTCTTGTCGACGTATGAAGCTTCCGTAAGTAGGTCCACACATTTAAATGTATTTAAGCCTCGAGAATATCATAATCTTGACATAAATTCCCAAAACCTTTTTATCAACTTGTATTTTGGCGTTATCTGACAGTAAAGGAGCGATTACCTGCTATTGGCCTTATAGAAGCATAGAATGTCACCTGTTTGAAAGTTTGCCACTTGGTAGATCTGGAATATAGGTCAACCAAATCCGTATTTCCACATCGCGTCTGTTTATACCGTTATTGCGAGCGAAATATATAGTCGTTCTCATTTCGGTCATGGTTCTTTTAAAATATTTCTAAAATGATAAGTGAGCACTTTACCAAATGTTTACATTTTGTGATGATAATAAAATCATGTTAGTTACAATAAATTGACATTGTCAATTTTCGCGGGTTTTTCTATTATTTCATTAATTAAGGTTAATTAAATATACATATTATTTATTTATCCTTTACGAATTTTCATTTCATAAATATTTAATTTATATATATATAAAAACATTAATATTTCTTGTTATATTGAAGAAAATTTTAATAATTGTATTGCTCACCTCTATCTGGAATATATATTTTATATTTTGATTATGGCTTAATTGCCACTGTATTTTAAAACATTTTTAATTTAATTAAATTTCTGTTGTATTTGTTATATATACACTTAGAGTAAATGCCCAGGATATAAACAATACTGAAAGCTAGTCATAAATTACACCACTGCATAATTATTTAATTGTTTATTATATTATTATTCCTTATTTAATAAAATTTAAACATTAATTATTATTTAATAAAAGTTATACATGTTAATATTTGTCCCGCTTACTTACTTACCATTATGCCGTTTCCCCATGGGTCTAAGCAGAGAGGGTAGAGCGCTACTCTCCTGTCCTAATATAAAACTCTCGCCTCATCCACATTCACGCATCTTTGCATGCAAGCTCGACAGTTGTTGAGGCTTCTAATGAGACCATCTTCCAGTATCTGGTTAATCTGGCTATGCCACGTATTCCGTGGTCACCCTTTCTTTCTGGCACCGTCAACGCTTGCATTATATATCTTTCTTACCATTCTTTCTTCATTCATTCGCTCAATATCCTCTATCCAACATCCTAAGATCAGTTTTACATTCATTCCTAATATCTTCATTCTTTACTCTATCATGAATGGATTTGCTACACATACATCTAAGGGATCTCATCTCAACTGCATTCAGTCTACTTTCGTTCCCCTTCTGCCAGCTCCAGGCTTTACTTCCATACATCAGTGTTGATACCAGAATTCAAATATGTACTGCTAATCTTGCCTCGGTAGACATATCTCCATTAGAAATTAATTAAAAATAATTAACTTAATTCTATATATTAATTAAATTAAAAGTCGGTATTATCTGGGTTTTTACTCAGGCATTCTACTGTACGAGGTATGATAAAAAATACGGTTAATAATGTAATTACAAAGAATGAAATAAGTTTATGACAAATTTGACTTTATCTCCTTCAAAGTATTTTCCTTGACTGGCGATGCACTTATCCCAACAGAGATTCCATGATTGGAAGCATTTCTAGAAGGCTTCTTTCGAAAGGGCCATTGTCCAATCATCACGGTTTTTATTTCTGTGAAAACCCAGAAGTCGCATGGTGCTAAATCCGAGGAGTAAGGTAGATGTGGACAGACAGGATTTTTTTTGGCCAATAACTCGCGGATCAGAAGTGAGATGTGGCTCGGCTCGTTGTCGTGATGCAGCACTCACTCGTCGCATTTGTGAATTATCAGTTAAAATTCTTTGCACGGACTTGTTTAGTTCTTCGGCAAGCTCTCGAAAAGTCAATGCCTGTTTGAGTGAATTATTTTTGAGATTTCTTGCACGCTTTCCTCTGTTTCTGAGGTCAAAGGGCATCCCAACCTTTGCTTGTCTTGAACAGACTCATTTCCGCTTTTAAATCACTCACACTATTTGTAAACATTCTTCATGCTCATCACATTATTGCCATACACTGATTTTAACATTTTATGAGCTTCTTCGGCATGCTTTTGCAATTTGAAACAAAACACGCGTTGTTAGAAATCTATGATGCATGACAGACACGGTAAACATACCTTACTCTGCAGGCTCTGACCTGATAGGTCGTAACTTGTTCTCACTTATCACTATTATTATTAAAGGAACGGGCTACCGGAATTGATACTTCACATCAATATGGCATCAGCAGTTGCTGCTATAAAAATTCATTCAGACCTCGTATTTTCGGCTAAATCCAAGATTGGGTATTATAACAGATCCTGGCTTAATCCAAGATGACGGTCCCGGTGTCCATACAATAAAAGTAATTATTTCAGTATATAATTGAATGTCCTGATTACGATATGAAAAATAAATTACACTTAAATAATAAGTATTAAATAAAATATTGCATTTTAAAATTTCAATAATTATACCGTACATTTTGAATGTCAATTATTACTTTCAGAACCGACAAGGTATACAGAAGAAAAAACGCAAACCATAAACAATAATAAATATTATGCAGTATAAATTTTGTTTTTCACGGTAGCACCAAATATTTACGCAAACAGTCAAATATAGAAAAATAAATAATAATCTATAAATTATTTGAATTCATTTTAAAAAATATTTTAAATAATCATTTATTAATAATAAAAAAAAATCATCAAAATAATCACATTATGCTTATAAAAATAAGCAAGGTAATTTTATGTAATAAAAATAACCATAATTTAAATTAAACAAATCAAACCTAATAACCTAACCTAACCAAACCAAAACTAATAACCAAACCTAATAACCTAATCAAACCAAACTTAATAACCTAACCTAAACTAAGCAACCCTAATAACATAACCAAACCTAATAACCTAATCTAACCAAACCTAATAACCTAACCTAATAACCTAACCAAACGTAATAACCAAACCAAACCTAATAACCTAACCTAACCAAACCTAATAACCTAACCTACTTTAGCATTTATTTTCTGTTCCAGCTGAGGTTTTCCATGGTTCCCTCAGCCGTTATACAAATGTCGGAACAGTATAGTACGCCCATGGCACACTAAACACATACAAAGAAAAATTATTATAAACAGCAAACACATATAAATAAAGCCCAACACAAAACCTTGAAAAATAATATGCAAGGTGACAAAAGCAAACACTAAACAAGAAAAAAAAAACAAAACATAAATTAAACAAACCAAACCTAATAACCTAACCAAACCAAAACTAATAACCTAACCAAACCAAACCAAAAAACCTAACCTAAACTAACCAACCCTAATAACCTAACCAAACCTAATAACCTAACTTAACAAACCTAATAACCTAATATAATCAAACGTAATAACCTAACCTAACCTAACCAAACCAAACCTAATAACCTAACCTAACCAAAACTAATAACCTAACCTAACCAAACCTAATAACCTAAACAAACCAAACCTAATAGCCTAACCTAACCAAACCTAATAATCTAACCTAACCAAACCTAATAACCTAATCTAACCAAACCTAATAACATAACCTAACCAAACCAAACCTAATAACCTAACCAAACGTAATAACCTAATCAAACCTAATAACCTAACCAAACCTAATAACCTAACCTACTTTAGCACTAAACACATACACAGAAAAATTATTACAAACAACAAACACATATGAATAAAGCCCAACACAAAACCTTGATAAATAATATGCAAGGTGACAAAAGCAAACACTAAACAAGGAGAAAAAAAACCAAACCAAACATAATAATCTAAATAAACCTAACCTAACCAAATCTAATAACCTTACCTTACCAAACCTAATAACCTAACCTAACCAAACGTAATAACCATATACATATAATAATTAACTAAAATAACAAGAAATAATCCCAAAAAATTATTAATTTCTCAAAGAAAAACATTATAAGACACTCACCAATTCAAAATTAAATTAATCACTTTCATCTTCTTAACTTTATTCAATCTCATTAATTTCTTAGTCTTAAAATCAGGCCTATTAATAAAATAGAAAAAGTCCCCACATTCAATAATTATCATATTTCTTTCGTCTATAAATATAAATTTGTCAGGTAAACTTATACATTGTCTATGATTTTCACATTTTTCCTCAGATATTACCTATGAAATGTCAAAATATACGGTACATTTTTCGAAACTTTAAAATGTAATATCTTATTTAATGCTTATTATTTTTAAATATAAATTATCTTTCATTTTATTAATAACACGTTCAATAATATAGTGTAATACTCATTTTTATTATATATAATAAAATGATGGGACCGTGAACTTGGATTTAGCTAAATACAACACTTTAAAATTCCATACATTTTGACATTTGATAGGCAATATCTGTATAAATCATAGATATTATCTGTTATAATACCCATAGTCTTGGATTATGCCGTATTTTCTTTTTCATATAAAAGAGGAAATTAAGGTAACCTAGTCTTCCAAAATATATATTCCGTGGTCTTTATTATTCATGTTTTATTGATTGATGGCATGAAATTGAGTTAAATCTAATCTGAATATAATAATTCCATTATCTGTCAGTCCGTAACATCCGTAACTTGCTGTAATTACAACTTTACATAATTAGAATGTGACACGCAATCAGTGTGCGGCCCAGGTTACACGAGGGTCATTTTTTTTAAATAGATGCGAACACGGAATGCGTGTCGCATCAATATTCTTACTACTCTCAAAATAAAGCTAAATGCTTGTGCTATGGGGATAGGACTAACTTGATGGTATCCTGGAATGGGGCTCGAACCACCGACCACCAGATCACTAGGCGAGCGTCATGACCACTACACCAACAAGCTACTCAAAAATCACAGGACATAATACTTAATATAATATGTATATAAAAATTCTGTCAGAGCACCCAATGAACTTACAAAAACAAGATTTTGTAGTTTTCTAAACTAACTAAACTATCATGCTGCTTATATCAGATTTCACTCATGTTTTGGAACCACATTTTACCACTGATATTAACTTCGATCTTGCAATTAATTTCACATACCTACTTATGAGAGTCAAATTGAATATGGCATGATAACTGAAAAAATCACATAATCTTTTGATATTCTAATGGAACTCTGTTCTCGGTGTTGGTGTCGTGTGTCCTTCATACATTTTGCACATTTATATTTATTTATTAAAACTGTCTATCTATACTGTTTAAATATCAAAATTATCTTATTTTGTTTTATGAATGGATTATTAAAATTAAAAATATTTTTGCTTTAATTACTACATTTAATTATACATAGTTTTATTATTTATTCTTACAGCCAGGGGAAAAGGAAACATTTAATACAATGTATTAAAGCGTAAGGAACTAAGCAGTGATGGTATGTCTGTCGCCGGGGACACGGAAGCAGATTCGGGCACCATTTCGCCCCAACAGAACACACTCAATAATAATGATAAGGTATAGTTCTGCCATTATTTGTCTTATGATGAAAATGTTACAATTTTACTTCTGTTTATAAAAGGTTCTTCAATAGGAGTGATATTATTTTAAAATGTCAATAGCAATCATAGATTTTTTTATTTTTGGTTTTTATTTATTAATTTATTTTATTCCTGCAATCCAACATGGATAAGTACCACATTGCACAACGTTTGGTAATTATCCAAAAAATTTATGAAAATATTTTTTTTTTGTGAATGCTCAACACGTATTAAACATATCGAGGGAAGAAAGCCAAAAGGGCATTAGTGATTATTTCGAACTATACAGAAGAGCTAAATAATGTTTTGTCAATCTAATTTTGTCAATATTTCTTTTATTTTTAAACGATTTCTGTATGTGTTTTGGATTAATAAATATGGAAATCGTTTAAGAATAAAACAAACATTTACAAAATTAGATTGACAGAACATTCTTTTGCTCTCTTGTAAAGTTCAAAATAATCAATAATGTCCTTATGGCTTTCTATCCTCAATATGGTACTCATAATCAACCTATTGTGCTCGCTATTCGGCAATCGTTGAAAATTTGAAAATGGTTTTACTGTTTACGATACTAAACCACCAATAAGACATTGCAATGCAAGAAGTGGAGAGAATATTACTGCTGTATTAGAGCTAGTGTTGCAAAAGATACAAATTTATTGATTCCACAATTTGGCATATTTTGCGAAGTGATTTGTGTTTCCACCCTTATAAGATTGCATTGACCCAAGAATTGAAGTTACTTGTCCATCGTAGCCATTATGAGTTTGCTGCTGGGCTCCACATAAACTGGAAATTGATTATAATTTTGTTAAAAAAATCATCTTTTTGGATGAATTTTTAGTTGTATGGCTTTGTCACTAAACAAAATGGTCATTTTTGGTGTGAAAGCTGGATATGAAAATGCTGAAAATGCATTTTTTTGTTGCCAAACTAGATGACTGATTTGAAAGACATGTAGTTCCAACAAGATGGTGCTACATGTCACACTGCTAATGTCACTATCAACTTATTGCAAGAAAAGTTTGACGAATCAAGAAATTCAACTGTTAAGTGGCCTCCAAGAAGTTTTTGGATTACTTTTCGTGGGGTTATTTGAAGTCAATGGTTCATTCAAACAAACCATAAACACTTGATGATTTAAAATGGAATATCAAACACTAATTTATTTGATAAATTCATCGAAAATTGGGTTCAGTGAATTCACTCCTATAAACGAAGTTGATGTGGCCATTTAAAGGAAGTTTTATTTAAAACACAATATAATTTTCCTTTTATTTCATTTTAAAATCATTTCATTCTTATTGAAAACTCCTATATTATTTTATAAAGTTTAAACTACTTGGCCTAAGTAATTTTTTTTTACAAATTTGTGCATATAATATTTAACAAATAGGAATTATGTATATAAACAAATTAGGAATGAATGTGAAGGATTCTAGATTAGATTAAGGCAAGGTAAGAAGGAAGATATACTGCATGAATGTTCATAGCACTAGAAGTAGAGGATGTCGTCCAGGTACTGGAAGATGATCCCGCTAGACCTCGGCAAGCACACATGAGAACAAATATAAATGTGGATGAGGCGACAGTGTGTCGGAACTGAAGATTTTCTCTCTGCGTACCCTTTTCGCCCCGGAGAAAGGTGTGATGGCAAGTTATATTTATGGCAAAGGCCGATGAAAAATAATCAATCGTCAAATCATACACTGACAAATACAAAATATACAGTCATCACTCTATAACGAAATCCAAGGGACCGAGCAATTTATGTATTTCGTTATTGGGAGTTTTCATTATAAAGGATTTCATTGTATTTTGTAAGTAAAGCATACATAATTTATTTATCTATTTACAGCATTGTATTACACCAGATATAGCTAATTAAACTTATATATATTAAAACATTAACAATTCAGTCAACTTTGTTTACACTATTCTGATATTCCAAAATACTGCGTATCTAATCTTTTAATTTTGGAACTTCTTCAATTGACCTAGAGTCATCTTTGGGAATTAAAAAAAATCAATCAATTTGGCCGCATTTTAAGTTTGGTTGATGCTGAGGGGATCGGGTTCCTTTTTTTTTCCTCCCAGTTTTGATCCTGTTCTCCCTTAAAGTTTTCAAGATTTTCTCATTAGTCATCTCAGCTATTGCGGCCAGACTCTCATACACTGCAGCGAATCCTCCAACTCTTCGGGAGTAAAGCTGAATGATGTATTGAACTGTTGGATCCACTGATTTAGAGGCAGATCTTGTGGCGATTCACAGACTATTTTTGTGCAACATTCAAATTGTAGTGTGTGTGATGAAAATAATGGTGGATAGTTGCTGTTACCACCTCTTCATAGGCTTTGCTCAGAAGAACCACTGCGTTTTTACCAACTTTTTAGAAATACATTGGTCCGTTACCGGCAAAACAGCCATCCTTGTGGATTTTTGGTCTTATAGGTGTTCGGTAACTTGAATTTCTTGAAACTGCGTGGATTTTTTGACTTGGTATATCCATTACTTCTCTTTTTCTGTTTGATTCATTTTGATGTCCGCTAGCACTGGTAATGCGCTCTTTCAAGTGTTTTCCATCCATGCACAACTCGTTTTTAAATTTGAAAGTCTTGTTTGGTATCCTTTTTTAAAAAAAAATCCGGTCTCATCTGCATTCACGAAAGCATAAGGAGAGCACTTCGTAACTCCAGCCACATCTTCTCCAGCAAGCCGTGAATGATGTTCCTATGAACATCGCTTGCCTCAAGTAAGTATTCTTCGTGTCCGGCGAGAAGAAAATTCTAAGAAACGAACTTTCTATATGTCCCCTTTTCGGCAGGATTATACCAATTTTTCGCTTTAAAGAGTGAACCATTTCGTTATAGAGAGTGAATTAATACATGAGATCTTATGGAAAACCAAACAAGTCGAGTTCATTTTTACGTTATAGAGAGTTTTGTTACAGAGAGTGATGACTGTATCTATATGTATGTGTATGCATACAGTATTAAAAACATTGTGATAATGTAATGTCAAATAGATTTTTAATTATAACATTGATAGTCAGTTTTTAGTTTGACAGGTGCAGTTTTGCAAATCAGAAGTTATTGGAAAACAAGTGCATGATATATGTGTTTGAGGAGGAGATGATATTGGATAGAGATGCAGATAATGCAATTTAAACTAAAAAAGTGATATTCACCGAATAAAGTGAATCATTTATGAAATATCTTTCTCAGCTAATAGTTTTAAAATACCTAATACAGTAAAACCCCGATAATTCGAAATTCGCCATAATTCGAAATTTTTAATTCAAAATTTAAAAGTTGTAAGCCCCAAAATGTGAATTTCATAGTAGATTTACCCTGATAATTTGAAAACCCCGGTAATTCGTAATTCGAAATATTTTTTAGCTCCTTGCGCCATAAACAATACATTTTAGTTTGCGAATTTCGTTTTTTTTTTAATTTGACGAAATTGTAAAAAACATTTCAGTTTTTTTCACAAGTGAGAACAACAAATATGTCAATATTGGGTACTTTAGTAATAGAAATGTCTCGACCTTTGTATAAGCATAATAAATATTGCTTTTTTAAAAATAATTTCTCGAAATGTGTGGTGAAAAATTAATGGCTTTTTTCATGAGTTTTACGATTCTTGGCGACTTTCGCCAATTCAATTCACGCTACCTTATGGAATGCCTCTTTTCTGTACATATTGTGTCGCGATCCCTAAATTGGGGAATCTTTTGTATGCTTTCTTCAGTTGCCTTCAGGCTGGCTTGATATGCGCGGATAGTTTATTTTGTGGCGTTTGCGCTAATCCATACACAATACACAAAGTATGTTGAAGGTCGATAATCAAGGAGATAATCTTATTTAGTTTTTCTTATCTTCAGAAGTGTTAGCAATCCCACAGCTCTCCAATCAAAGGCCATATTGACTAACTGCAAGGCATTTATAATATATCTCTCTGACCCATGACACGATACAACGGCAACAGCTATTTTCTATGGATCTATTCTGCATCATAAATATAATTTCAGAAGATGGCAGTAATAAATGACATAATTCTTTACTATTTTTACTGCACCATGCTGTACGGTTAGTATTATAAATTCAATCAAGGCAGGATCTTATAGGTTTATTATATTTTTTTCCTCTGGATTAAGTGAACTCTTAACCTTTCACGATGAGTACTCTCTGGAAATTTTGCAACAAGTTTGGTATGAAATTTGGCTATAAATTGAACAAAAAAAATATTTTTGCATTTTTATATATTACGCAATTTTATATAATATATTATTTCAGAATTAAATAAAATGTTAAATTAAATTTACTGAAATAACAGCTCAAATTTAAAATCATTTATATGGAAAAAAAATTGTGTAGTAAATGCTTTTAAAAAATAAGATAAAAATGTTGAATCGTGTCAACGTCAGCTTGAAATATGCTTTATTGTTATTAAAATTTGATGATTTTAAACCTTGTATAGAATGATTTTCACGGTTAGTGATTTAATGGTGTTCAAATGTTATATATCATGAAGTCTATTGAATTAATAATTTATTTTCACGTTATAATGTGAAAGCAGTATTAAGCACATGACATTTAAAGTTAATAATTGAAATGCCATGTTCATAAATATTTTTCAAATTAGTTAAAAATGAAATTTTTAATAAATTAGAAATTTTTTAATTATCAATTCAAATTACATAATATATTACCTACCTCTGATTGTCCATTTTCTAAATTTGTCTCTATTGCCCTCCGGCATAGGGAAAAAGCCGAAAAGTGCTGCGGTTTATCAAAATAAGAATGCTTGAGTATTTCGGACATAATATAATCTACACGATATTGTCAATTTTAAAATGATTGTGAAAAGGTTAAACTAAATACTCTTAAAAGTATATTACAAAAAGACATTTTTACTTAAGAGACTCAGGCCCGAATTCACAGTCACACACAGTCAATACTTAGATGATTTAAAGGTTAAGGTGCGCCATAAAAGTGTTATTTTGTACTGAAAATTACACTTTTAAGTCGTGCCTTAAACTTTAAAACATCTAAGTATTGCCTCTGAATTCGGGCCTCAGTATAGATTTTAAAAAATTTAAATACCTCTATTGTAAAAAATGCGTCTTGTTTACTTTTACTTAAGAAATTTAATTATGCAAGAATAGATTTAACTGCAATAATAAAAATACACTTAAGACAAAATTACATAAACAACCTAAGAAACATCAAAATTTCCAAAGAAGCTCATAGATTCAGTGGAAATGTACATAATTTCAAAATTAAAAAAAATTCAATTTACATATTGAAACTAAATAAATTCTAATTGTTTCGTACCTGCACAATAAAACATAAACTACGTTATTCCTCTCCTGATAAGAGATATACTTTTTAAAATAGTTATGTAATAAACAAGATGTGCTGTGTTCACACTGTTTGATTGTTATTATCATGATGTGCATGTTTCAGGAGCCCTCAACGATTGCAAACTATAATTCAGGCGACGAAGAGGACCGCAGCAGCGCACTATTGCGCTGCGGCTCCTGCGATACCTTCACCACTCTGAGTGGGCGCGTGCTGTCGGCGCACATGGCCCAGTGTCCCGTGACTCCCGACAACAATAATATGGCACCCGGCACACAAGCCCCATCTGGGGCTCAATCTGATAATAGACCGCACAGGAAACTGTTTGAGTGTGATGTCTGCAACATGAAGTTCTCCAATGGTGCTAATATGCGGCGGCATAAGATGCGACACACAGGGGTGAAGCCGTATGAATGTCGAGTCTGTCAGAAGAGATTCTTCAGGAAAGATCATTTAGCGGAACACTTCACGACGCACACTAAGTCCCTGCCTTATCATTGTCCCATCTGCAACAGGGGGTTCCAGCGCCAGATAGCAATGAGAGCGCACTTTCAGAATGAACACGTTGGCCAACACGATTTGGTAAAGACCTGCCCACTTTGCAGCTACAGAGCACCGACGATGAAGAGCCTAAGAGTTCATTTCTTTAATAGGTGAGTTTATTTTTCAGCTTCACTACTCCGTCTCCCCAGAGTTAATCCGAAATCAAATCTGATAAATTGTTTTCATTTCTGAAACTTTTCTTTAAATTATGATGATTTAGTTCTCATTCTGATGTACCCGTGTATAAATTAATATTTTTTATTTTCTATTTATTTAATTAATAATATATATAATATTTTATTACAATGCTAGAAATGTTTATAATTCAATTTTTTTTTGTATGTATATACCTCACCAAAAAGAATTATAATTCTTGTGTGTGGTGAGGGTAATTTTATGTCTGTTTTGACAGTTATATTGTTATAATTTCCAGACACGGAATCGATCTTGACAATCCTGGTCCTGGAACCAATCCTGTATCACTCTTGGCAGCCGGGCTCACTTCGGGAGCCCTCTCAGTGGAAGGCTCCCTGGAGAATTCCTTAGGGGCTTTAGGTTCACTGGGCCCCGGCCTCTCGGTGTCTGTAGCTGCCAGCTACTCCGACAGTGGGGAGAGTAATGGAGCACGATCCACAGACAATGCAACACCACCAATGCACTACCTAACACCACATGTTGAGATTTCCATGGCCAATGATAATGAGACTTACTCACCAGGTCAATCTAACAATAGTCAGGGTAAGAATTGTTTTTGGATTTTATTGAAATGCCATTTCAATTTAAGGTTAATTATGTATAATATTGCTACCTGTTTATAAATGCTTAATTTCACAATAAGAAATGTGATTAATATCATACTACTCTGGATGAAAAGAAGCATTCTGTCTAAGGCTGAACATTGTCAAAAGTTTTGGCAATTCTTGTGCTGATGTAGTACATAAAACCTGGCATATATTTAAGTGGAATATCATAGATATGCTAAGCGCGGAATTTATTTAATATTCTAATCAAGAGCCAAACACTGAAAAATACAAACATGAATCTACCTGTAAAGTATTATAGACTAGCTCAGTTACGTTCTGTATATTGGTGCATCATCATGCACATAATATTATCATTCATAATTATCATGTGTGAAAGTTTGGATTGACAAGTAAAAGGGTTACTAGGGTTTGAATTAATTTGTGTGTCCCAGAAATATGTGGCTGGACATTTTAGTCAACTCAATTACTATTCATCTTAAATCATTATGAAGTCATTAAGGTAATGTTTGCCTTCACATAAGTAAAAGGTTAATTTGCCATGTGCTCATTAGCAAACTTTCCCTCTTTTCTCTTTAACTTTCCAGCTTTGTAATTACCAAAATTTTTTGAAAAATCATTAGTGTATCCCTAAGCAAATATTTCAAAGCGTGAATAATTATATAAACCTGTAGACTTTGTAATCCTCCCTTCCAGCATCTAGCTTGTTTCAAGACTATAAATTTGAAATAAATGATAAAATTATTGATATTATTTTTTTAACTACCTACCTAAATGTTTTCTTTGAAATTGTTTCAATATAATTATTCGTAACATAGAAAAAGAAATACATATTTATGCCTAACTTATAAAATAATATTTTACAAATATTTTTTAGTTTCATCTTGTACCCAGGTAGCAATTCACTAGCGGATGAAGTCCACGAGACTTTTTAAAAAAAAAATTTATTTACTTTTCTATTTACTATTGCGCTTACTGCGCTTTGTTTCAGCTTTGTTGAAGAGTTTAGTTCTCTTGCTTAGTCATCCTTGGCTATATATTGATATTTGAATATACTGATTTTTTTTCTTGGATTCCATTAGACCAACTCATTCTTCACATCTTATGTTGTCCAAACTCTTTACATTTTAGAATTAAAATAATTATTATCTAATAATAATATTGTGAAAAAAATAATTAATAAACCAAAAAATGTGATTAGTTGCTGACAAGTAGAGGCGGTATGTTACCAACCATATGAAACCACTAATTATAATGAATGAGAGACAATTATTGAAGAAATAATAAATTCAAGCGTGGTGTTTTGTAGGTGCATCAGAAGGGCGCTTGAATGGCTCTGGGGACGGTGGCCCTAGCTCCCCGCAGTCTGGAGATAGCAACTGCAACGTGGCCAGCAGCTCGCACTGCCCTGCCCCCTCTCTTGCTACTGCTAGCATCACACCTTCCATTAGTCTCATACCCATTAAGCAGGTAAGCCATTGTATCTATATAAAATTGTGTATGCAATAAACATTTCTCATCCATGTTTTTATCACTGAACTGTGCCTGAGCCATAAAGTATTTAATATTTTATTCTTTATTGGCGGTACTAAATAATAGAATAAACTCCCATAAAATGGCTAATTTTGTTGTTGTTTAGGAGCCAACGTCTCATGAGGATTCTGTGCCCACTCACGATGGGTCTGGTGGACCGGGAGAAGGTGGTAGCTGCGCCAACTCCCTAACGTTGAGTAGCGATGGAAAGCGTGGGTCTAGTGTCACATCCAGCAGCCTCTCCTCGCTCATCAAAGTATCCCCGCTCAAGAGCTTGCTCCGAGAAGACCTCAGGCGGAGGATATCAGCGAGGGGTAGAGGGAGAAACGCTGTAAGTTTTTTCATATTATGAATAAAAATTAATTTGTTTAATCATTAATTTGTTATAAAATTATTTTATTTGATATTATTATATTTTTTTTAAGTAGTTACAATTGGCCATAAGATTCAATTCAGAAAAACTGAAAAACATAATTATTTATCAAAAATCATATTTTTATTTTAGATTTAAAGAATTCAGAATTAAAGTAATTTATAATTGAATATTTAGCGTAACCTAAACTGAAAGTTTTCAATGACAATTCTGTCCCCACTAATATTTGTAAATGATTTGTCCTGTTACAAAATGCATTGAAATTAATACTTGAAACTTTTTTTCAAATTCCAGATGTCACCACGAGCGTCTCCCTCAGAAGGCGGGGTAATCACATCTACGCACGCAGAGCCAATGGGGGGTCTTCTGAACCCCGCGTCTCTCGTCTGCACGTTCTGCGCCATATCCTTTCCAGACTCCACGCTGTACTTCCTGCACAAAGGATGCCATTGTGACTCTAACCCCTGGAAGTGCAATATTTGTGGTGAGCAGTGCAACAATGTATACGAATTCAACTCCCATTTGTTAAGCAAGAGTCACCAGTAATGTCGCATAAACAATGTGCTGATGTTGGCACTCGTATATTGGCTACAAAAGATAGAAGTGTAAAACGTGATACATTTTTAAAACATATAAATCCTGTAATATTGTTGATTGTACTTGTCATGCCAGAGTCTAGAATGAGCTTACTTTGATAAGTTTCAGTTGTTGAATTACTCATTTTTATTTTCTGATGTATAGTGTACTTAATCCAAAGTCGTTTATCGAAAGCCGTTAGAAAAAATTTAGGCATTCGAAGTGTTGTTATATTATCCGAAGTTATATTTTACATGTTATTAACATATTTTACAACCTGGTCATGCCAAATAACCATTCCATCTTTCATTGACTGAATGAATTGATTTTATAAGACAGAAATATTTTGATATTGATGCATTTTAAAATGGAAAAAATTGTTATATCGATCGGACATTGTGTAGTTTATATATCAAGTGTTAAAGGTACAAAGACCATTGGGTTGAAAAGGGCCTTCATTGTTGAATAAGAGATATAGAATTGTTAACCTGTCATGTTGTAGATTATGAATGAATTTTAAACAATATGTTAATTAATTAATCTGGTGCACTCCTGAGCTTTTATAAGTACATTCCATTATTTTGAGAAAAAATGTAAAGTTTATTTTTACACTATGTATTTATTAATTAGATTGTAACAAATTTGTTACATTGTATTCTTTGTAATAAAGTAATAGGATATTATTTGAGGATGTCTTAGTACATTTCTTATGTTGACATATGGCTTGTATTTCATTACTTTTGGCCTTTGACATGAACACAGATTACTTTAGATTAAAGTATTGTTATCTGTGGATAAGTGATAGAAACTTGTGGTTTATTGTGTAAATATGCTGCTGTAATAATTGAATAAAGTTAATACATTATTTAATTATGTAATTTCCTATTATATTCAAAGCATCAGTCAAGTAACCAAATGTCATGATGCGAATGATTAATTATCAGTTCTAACTAAGTCAGTTTATTCAATAAAACGTACAATCATATCAAATTGTTACTGATTACTCATACATCTAGTATGATTTATTGTCTAAGTTACCTTTTTAAAAAATATAATAATGTCATCTTGTTAATGTTGGAAATATTTTCCTCTCAGTTCTGTCTCCATCTGTGACTTATACGCGCATAATTTCTTAATCAAAATATAAAATTGTTTTTGGTAGCAGGAATGTATTTTTCAATTGGCCACTCCTCAAATAATGTTCTTTTTTTAATAGGTTGCGTAATAAGTTTATTCTTTTTTGTTTGAAAATAAAAATAATATTTCTTTAACAATTTTATCATCACTCTATTACTATCGCCAGCTTTGACAGATTTGATTATGATCTAAGCAGAATTAATCATCACAAAAAGAGTTCTGAACAGTTTGTTTATTTAAAGCATCAGCTTCTATACTCCACAATTCATTCTTGTTACTTAATGAGCATTTCCAGAATGTTCCTTTCTGATTATAATAAATCATTATTTGACAAATAGAATTACTTTGTGTACAACCACATGGCAGAAAGTAATGAAATCTAACTGATTTATGTTTATCAGAGTACACAAAGATGATATATTTCGTACATTCCAAGTATATAATACAATTAAGATTGTATTGAAAACGGATTGAACTTATTACATCACCTAATACATATAGTTTTGTATTTTATATTTCACATTTACTGTATTTTTATCATTTTACAACCTGTGATGAAGGCAAAATTCATTCAATACTTTATATATTTAAATTATATTTTTTATTACAAAATACACAAATTTACATTCCATAAGAGACTACCAAATATATATATATATATATATATACATTGGCAATTTCAACGAGATTATTGAAAACATTCCAATCATATTTATTGTACATAAAATGAATTGATATTATATGGAAATCGTTATGTATACCAATCTCTAGTGCAAGATAGTGCTTTATTTTTTTGAATAACTTGAGGAATTACAAAAGTATGTGTCTTAAAACTACAATTAAATTACATGAAGTAAGTACATTTTAAGCCGTCCCATCAATTATATAACAACCACATAATGATTAAGTTACACGATTTTAAGATTGATTATTTTTATTTTTGTTATTACCTTAAATGTGATGATTTATTTCCACGGTGCCTGATATTCGACCATGGTGATAAATAATATTTGGCTGTATTCAATACAAGTTGAATAGATTAATAAGGGTATTTAGCGGATTAGGACCCAAATGTAAATTTACTCTGTTATTATTTATTTTTACAACGGTGCAACTATCACCATACGTTAATTGGTTATTATAATTCGCTGATGTCTAGAGATATCTAATTTTTCTTTTTCTATTTAATTAGATATAATTTATAGATGTGTTCATCATTCCACTAGATATAAGTACTTAATATTGTCGGTTGTGGTCTTGCCTGTTAAAAGAGACGCCTTACTATCATTAAGATTACAAAATTAAAACTACCAACGAAATTTATTTTCGGCTCTTACCTGCCGACTCCCGTATTCCGTCCATTCGCCCTTCGATCACCCTCGTTGATCGAACTTATTTTAGTATCTAATGATTAACAATCTAATTAACATATAAAATATAAATATATTTTAATGATACTTATTTACTGTTTACTTGTTACATTTAAAATACTTTATCATGATCGCTACCGTACCTAGAACTTAGATGCTCGTAACACTAGGTTAATCTGCATGTTACACATTCATACAATGGTGCCCGTAATGTTACATTTACACCTAGTTTGAGATATATTTAAATAAGACGCAGCTTATTGTCCATTAGATATTTGTTGTTAATGAATTTAGACGGGCTGATTTTTTTTGTTGTGGCTTATGTTTTTAATACATTCCACTTATTTTTCCATAAAAGTATTTCACCACATTTTTTGACATTTCATCTGTTTTTTTGTTGAAACTATTATTAAAATTTAATGAGGGTCAATCAGATAAAAAAAATCCATGCTGTGTATAAACTATCCTAATTTCGAATGTCTGTCTGTCTGTAACTCGCTGGAATTACAACGACATAAATATGCAGTATTCAAATTCATGTACGTTGTTGCCTCAAACAATGTTCCTGAATGAATTCCGGTTGACGATTAATGTTTTTCTTAAATTAAACCACCATAAATTTGTAAAGTTCTGTTACATTGACTACATAACCTAATTAGGACTTTCATCCATGTTCGAGATGAATTTCGGTTGACCCTTAATTTTTTTCTTAAATTAAACTACCACAAAATTGTTTTAATGTATTGTCATATGTGTGTGTATATCAATCAAATATACATGAAAAATTAGATTTACGATTTTATAGAGGAGACTGCATTTTTTATTTGACAACATTATTATGGAGACTGTCTTTTATTTACATACTCGAAATTTTGTTTTTAATTGACTTTGTTGTTTGATCTTTGACAATTTATTAATTCAGATGCAATATAAACAAAACTTGTCATATATTTTTGTGTATATACGTGTTTCTTCATTTTATATTTATATATGCTAACTTAAGGTTCTCGCATGCCTTTTCCATAAGGCATCCCCTGAAGATGGGTTATGGGATTTATCCAAAATGTTGGGACAGCAATGTTTCTCATCAGGACCAACAGATGCCAGATAAACAAAAACATCATTTCTAACAATATACATAGATGTATATATATTTAGTCACAAGACCATTAATTAATTTTGAAGTATGTAATATCTTCAAGATTAATAAAATTTGTGTCATCAATATTTAATTTTTTTCTTAATGTTATTTTTCTATCTATTTTTATTCATATTTAATCTTTCTGTTGACTCAATAACAAGATTTGGCATTAATAGGTTAATAAAGAGATTAATTATATATAGTGATATTAAAAAATTTCAATCAAATCTGAAAAAAATTGAATACATTAAAACCCCGTTAATTCGAACCACTATAACTCGAAATTCGAAATTTTAATAACTCACAAAACCCAAAATGTTGATTTTGTAGTTCATGATTAACTCTGATAATTCGAAAATCACGGTAATTCATAATAGTTTTTAGACCCTTATGCCATAAATCAATTTGCATTTTAAGTCACAAAATTAGATTTTTTAAATAAGTTAACGATCCAGGAGTTTTTGAAGTTATACTTTTTTTGGCACATTAAGGGTAATTTTTTTATTGTAACGGAAGTTGCGCGCAGTTTGTGCAGTATGCAGCGGAAATGCGGGACCACGAAGTTAGTTAGTAAAGTGAAATTTTAGTATGCAACGAAATGCGCGCGCATCCGTGCGCACTAGAAGTTAGCCGTCAAAGAGTAAAATGTGTATATTTGTGGTTGTTGCCTAACTGTCAAAAATTTATTTACTTGAAATTAGTGTTCCAGTAATATAAAACATGTATTGTTGAATCGAGTACCAATCATAAAGATGCTCCATTCAAAAGCTGATGAATAATTGGTTATTGAATTGAAAATTAGAACTGTTTATTGAATTATATTTTTAGCTGTGTAATCGAAATGCCAAAAAGGGGCCTCTCGTATAAATTTCTGTATTTCATGGTATTATCAATGTTTGACTGCCTTCGGCTGCGTTGACGGAATGTCATCAGTTTGGAAATGTCCCCTGGTAAAGCCTTGTAATTACTATGCGATCCTTGGCATCACTTTTTTAATAAAAGAAACATATTTTTAAAAATGCATATGTCATTTGCGAAACCTCAAAGAAAGTCACTATGGTCGTGGTAATGTATGTTTGTATGGTTTTTGATTTAATATTACAGTGAAACTCTCTTAATATGTTTTTCAAGGGACCAGCAAATAAAAAATTATTAGGCATGAAAACATATTAACAGTGATTTCAATATTTTCATAAATTATTTACACTTTTAAATTTTGTGTTTTAATTAAATTTTCGTTTATATAATATGACAATTTAAGGACATTTTATTTAAAAAAATTAAGTAGGTAAATAAATACATTTGTAAAATATTACCAATGTAAATACATAGTACCTGAGGGTCAGAAAACAATAAAAACCACCAAAACTATAAAAAAATTAGCACTGTCTAATTTTTGTAATATGAATCGGTGTATATTGACAAATATACACCAAAGTAGCTTGTTGGTCTTGTGGTTAGGACTCTCGCCTCGTGATCCAAAGGTCGCAGGTTCGAATCTCACTCCAGACAAACAAGTTAGTCCTATTTTCATAGCACAAGCGTTTAACTTAATTTGAAAATAGTAAGAATATTAATGTGACACGATCTGCATAGTTCAAAATGTTTTCTTTTGGGTCTCTTGAATTTTAAATAACGCGGTCCTAGCGCATATTTTGATTTTTTACTAATCTATTTATGAAGTCTTCCTAAAAGGTAATTCACATTTAAACAAAAATCAATTTTCTGTTTTAAATATAAGGAACTTTCTTTATGTGACGAGTCAATGTAGTTTTTATCTCTATTTTTGCTGTTTATGAATATGATTATTGTTTTGTTAAATTACCATTAGAAAGTTTATTTTCATTCACTTAAACATCATTATTTTTGGTAACTTTGTACTGTAAAGTTCAAATTCATATTTTTGTCATTTAATGTAATTTTTACATTTCATACTTCAGAAGTACATATTGCTGTTTGCTGTGTAAAATTAACTTTTGCTAGCATTTTAGAAAAAATTACAATCTCTTTTAAAATATTGTTGTCATATCAATATAAATTGCTTTCAATGCTTTAATTAGTTATGGGTGCGATGAAACTGAATATAAGTCAGGAGTAATAAACATTACATTGATTTGTAAACGTACGTAAAAATAATGTTTCAGACGAAGATATTTAGAAATAATATTCACTGTATATTATTTTAAGGGTTCAGTAACAAAACCTCCACTATCCAATTTATGAAAATATTGAGTGACATGTTTAAAAATTACATTTAATCCTATGCATTTGAATTTCCGTATGTGCGTATCTTCACCTTAAAATCGACTTCATTTCTTTTAAATTATCGTAAAATATGACACGGCAGATTTTGCAACTAGCCTTAAACTCAAATATAAATACAGTAAAACCCCATTAATTCGAACCCCGATAATTCGAAATTCGCCATAATTTGAAATTTTTAAAACCCACACGTCCCAAAATTTGAATTTCATAGTAGATTAACCCCGATAATTAGAAAACCTCGGTAATTCGTAATTCGAAATAATTTTTAGCCCCTTGCGCCACAGACCAATACATTTTAGTTTACAAATTCGATTTTTTTTTTTAATTTTATGAAATTGAAAAAATATTTAAATTTTTTCGAGAACATCAAATACGTATTTGAAATATGTCAATATCGGTTTAATAATAGAAATGTTGTGGTCTTTGTAATAGCAAAATAAATATTGCGTTTTAGAAACGATATCTTGAAATATGAAAAAATATAGATGTTTTTCACAAAGTTAATGGGTTTTTTCATGAGTTTTATGAATTTTGGCGAACTTCGTAATCGCATTGCGATTTTTGATTTTTCAAAATAATTTTTATCCCCTTGCGCCATAAATCAATACATATCAGTTCACAAAATTTGAATTTTTTTTTAAATTTGACAAAAATGAAAAAAATATTTCATTTTTTTTCGCAAGTGAGAACAACAAATATATCAATATAGGGTACTTTAGTAATAGAAATGTCGCGTTCTTCGTATTAGTATAATAAATATTGCGTTTTCGAAATGATTTCTTGAAAAATACAGACATTTTTCACTAAATTATTGACTTTTTTCATGAATTTTACGATTTTTGGCGATTTTCGCAATCGTATCGCGATTAAAAATTATCTTTCTACCTTGAATTTCGAATTAACGGGGTTCCGCATAATTCGAAACGTTTTGTTTTGGGTCCTTTGAATTTCGAAATTAACGAGGTTTTACTGTAGTATATGTATAATATATATAAAATAATATATTTTAACACATTTTTGGATAAGTAAATCATAAAACTTCTATGCTCTTTTTTAGTTACGTCAAACCATTACTTTACCAGTTATTTTAGGTACCTACAGTTATTTGGGATTTGTATATGATTGTACTGATGATTGGTAACTAAGATATAACTGTTGTGTAGTGCCGGTGGTTGCCGATCGAATTGCGGAAAATTAATTGCCAATCGTCGATGCAATCAGATACAAACCTCAAAAAACAGTTAGTGTGTCACCAGTTAAAGTACCATCACTTCTATCATATATCATCTATCATAATTCATCACATTACTCTTTTTATAATATGCTTTTTTATAATATGCTTTCATTATAATATGCTCTTTTTATAATTGGTTTCCAACTTTTTTTTATGGAAGAATAGAGTTATATATGCAATGTTGACTTCAGATAGCCAGGATATATGGTATATCAGAAATGTTGACATGTCAGAGGCAGATCTGAGTAGTCGGTGCATACTTAACATAAAAAACATATACTATAAAAGATTTTAAATATACTCCGGGTGGAACAGTATCCAACAATATATGTCCAAAAACATTTAAACCTTTTTGAAAATGCTAATTGTGCACTGACTACATGTGTCGAAGTTACTGTTAGAATTAAAATAGTTAAAATTACAATTAACCTATTCCAGGCCCGTGTCATGTATATATCACAGCCATCTGGTTAAATTAGCCAGGTAATTGGATGCCTAGACCTTTCATTGAACGCCAGCATCCAATTGGATGCCTAGGCAGATAGTTAATTGAACTAGAATCACTCAACAATTAACAAATTGGCCTATTGAAAGTGAGCCCTTTGAAGATGACTAACCAAGATAGCCAAGTAATTGAAATCTAACCTAACCAAATATCGCAAATTCATCAATATCCAATTTAACTAAATGATTTCGCGACGTTCAGACATTTGGTTAGACGTTGCGCTCAATGACTTGGCTAGTTGTCCTTCAGCCATTTAATTTGATGCCGGCATTTAATGAACGGCCTAGGCGTCCAATTACCTGGTTAATTTAACCAGATGGCTGCGACATATACATGATGTGGGCACAAAGTTGGTTAAAAATAAAGAAAAGAAAACAGTAGATTGGATATAAGGGAAGATAGTTTGGAATGGTCTGTAGCTATAATATTTTTCCTTTTTAAATGTTTCAATAGTTTTTTTTTAGTACTTTTTGTTTTGGAAGATGTTGAAGACCAATTATTTAAAGCAGCATACAAATTTCATTAAATAAAATAAATCGGTTACCAATCCTGAATGTAAAATGTGTAATTGTTTCTTGCGACTATGTGATCTTTAATGAAATGAAAATTAGTATGCTCCCTCATAGTGTTTTAAATGTTTATATTTTTATTGCCATATGGAATTAGCAGGAATATTAGAATGTTTATTGAATATTCTGTACATTCATATTTCATTAGGATCTTTTATTAGAACTATTGGTTTGTTTACAAAATTTTGTTTCTTTCTTTCTTATCATTTTCTCTAACTTCAACTAACAGGGTGAAGAATAATTGTGTAACCAGTATTTGTGACCGATCCAACATCTCTGAAACTCTCGATTGGATATTTGAATTCACTTATTACTTGAATTAATTTTGTAGGGCTAGCAAGTTTCATTATTACAAGAAGCAAATTATTTATTTTAGCAAATCTTAAAAAACAAAAAAAGAATTTTGATTTTTAAGATTTGTTATTTGTCAATATAAAATTTTGAATAGACTGTAGTTAGCTTTTTTTTAACCAAACACTAAAGATTTTTTCAGTAATTTGGTAATAGTAATTGTCGTTAATTGTTTTAGCATTCCTACTGTTTTTGGGGTACTGTTTATAATAAAGGATTATTTATCTTATCCAAAAATGTGGTTGAGGATCTCTTACTAGATGATAGAGTAAGTAATGACTTAGATATATTATTGTAAAAGTTCATGGTTTGAGACAGCATATATGAAATAAGCAATGAAAAGACTTCAAAATCTATTCATTGGTACTCATAAAAATAAAAACAATAAAAAGCAGTGTTGTTATTTTTCATTTAGATTTTCTATCTAATTCTGCTTTCTGGACAATGTCTTGCCTAACTTGGCCATTAAGCTGTGGGCTATCACCTAGAAAAAAGTCTTTAATGTGGCAAAGTAACAAATTTTTCATCCGCTGTCATTTTAATTTTAATATTAATATTTTTTCATTATTCCTACATCGATAAAAATATTCAAAATCATATCAATGTGAAAACAAAGTTCAAAATATTAACATTTTATGCTGTTTACTGTTTCTGGATAAGAATTGATTTCGTTAAATATTCCTTAATGTCTAACATAATTACATTACGCAAAGTTTTAAAATTTAATATACATTTATTTATATTTATTGCCCTTAAAGTATTCGACAAATCATTTCTCATTCACAAAATAGACTGCCTAGGCAGCAGGGGCGTGCAGTGAGAACATTGAAGCATGACTTTTATGCAGGCATATGTTTTAGAAAAAGCATTGAAATAAAGTAATTATGTAGTAGAATATTATGATATATTTAATATCTGAATAATATGATAATAATTGCGACAGGAATATTATGGGAAATGCTGTTTAAATTGATTTTTTTCAAAATATTCTTACAAAAATGTCATGGTTCAATGTTCTCACTGCACGCCCCTGCTAGGAAGACACCTCAGAAATGCCTAAATTTAATGTTTTATCACATTTTTGTGCACACCCTACAGTTTGAATTTTGGAACCAAAGCACATTCACTTTTTAATGACTTAATATAGTGCAGCTATAGTGTCTTGGACTTTTATATTATAGACGGATATTTAAAAAAAAAATCTTATTGAAAGTTATGCTACTTCAATAAATAGTGGAGCAGTTTTAAACATTTGTTTTCTAGTTTGTATCATCTTATGGTATCTTATGGTACGGTACCATGTATCCGAAAGTTAAATAAAATTTATTTCTGGTATACAGTAAAATCCCGTTAATTCGATAATTCAAAATTTGCCATATTTTGAAAGTTTTAAAATACACAAGTCCCAAAATGTTAATTTCTTAGTAGAAAACTGGTAATTCGTAATTTGAAATAGTTTTTTGACCCTTGCGCCATAAATCAATACTTTATGTATTTTACTGTACCTTATGAAAGGCTCTTTATCTATACATATTATTTTATAATCCCTAAAATTGGGCAATCCTGTGTATGCTTTCTTCGGTTGGCTACCTTGATGTGAGCGGATAGTATAAATTTGCGGTGTTTGCGCTAATTCCTCGTACCTGATTCAGGTTTTTAAATTCCTCTTTATTTCGATTCCTTTTTATAAATAACTGTGTTTGTGTTGTTAAAATGTTTAATTTTCATTAAGAAGTTATTACTGACTTATCTTATTATTTCATATATTTATTGGTGATTATATTTGTGGTAACTGGAAAAAAGGATCGAAAGTTAAAATTGAGTGAAAAAGAAGCTTTCCATAAATTCAAAGATAACTAAACATTTTCAATTACGACCACCCAGCATAATGGGATTGAAATAGTAATTAAATATTTTCGCAAATAAGAACAGAAAATATGTCAGTACCTATTTTAGCAATAGAAATGCTGCAATCTTAACATTACAATAATATTGCGTTTTTTAAATGGTTTCTTGAAATATGTACAAAAATATGCACATTTTTCACAAAATTAACAGCCTTTTCATAAGTTTCACAGTTTTTGGTGAATTTCACATTCACGTTGCGATTTTTTTTTGGGCACCTTGAATTTTGAATTAACGGGTTCCCACATAATCAAAAAAAAAATTTGGGTCCTTTCAATTTTGAGTTAATGAGGTCCTACTGTACAAGTCTCGTCTCACTTGTGAGTTTGAGATGTCGCAATAGCCTACTTGACATGTTGAAAATGTAAAAGCCTCAATGAAACCATCAAAATATAATAGCCCTTGAAAAATCAGTGTACAAATCTCCTACTTTGAGATCTCCTGCTTGTGAAATTTGATCAGTAGAACTACCAAGAAAGTTTTCTCTATAAAATAAAAATCTTAAAATATAATTTTATTAAAATAAATACTTCTTTATTATCTTATCTTTTTATTTAAGTGGTCTAAAATGGTCATTAAATGTTGAGGGCAAAATTATAGTAACATGTTATTAAATATTGTCAAATTCAGCACTCTTATAGTGCATGTACATGGATGAGATGTGCTTCAAAAACGCATCTGTCTTGCTTCGCAACTCAAGTCTGTAAAGAGTATTACAGACTTTAGTTGCTAAGCAAACTATAGTTCATTGTCGCTTGTATATTGTGGGCAGAATGCAAGAATAACTTAACCGGTACACACCAGCATAAAAATCAAAATATCATACGTGGACACTCTATTAGCACTAAAACTCTGTATGAAAGCTGTAATAAATCAGTTTTGTAATAAAACATTTTTCTAAATAAAAGAAGTGAATTAATCATGTAGTGGGTATTAAGTAATAAAATTGTCTAGAACTACTTATGTCAAATTGAACATTCTAAATATGTACATACATACTATGATTTTGCCCTTTTATAATATGATTTATGTTTAGCAGTCAACCTATTTGTAGGTATTTATTACCTTGTTTGTAATAAATGAATGATACTACTTAATATTTAATTGTTTTTTTTTATTTAATTGGTAATAATTGTGGTATTTATCAAGATGGTAACAAAATCCATACCTTCAGAGGCAATTATTTTTTTAGTTTAATTTTGTTATTTATATATTTTCACATCATAATATTCTTATACAAGTTTATATAATAAGCTGTTTAAATAATGAACTGCAAGTTAAAATGTACAGTATTTATTATTATGTTAAACAAAAATTATATTTTTCCATTTATAATGTGATCTATTTAATGTTTTTTAAGGAATCACTCCATTCAAATGAAATCTATTTTTTCTACATTTAAATACTCTTTATTATATTATGTGAATATATCGAAAATAATTCAATGTATGTACTTACTGACATTGTGTATCTAGTGACTTAATATTTTGAATTATTGAGATCACAAAATATTGTGTGCTATTTTTTCTTATTACATTCACTTGCATTTCATATCCAGTGTTACTCCAGTACCTACTTGAGTACTCGTAACACATTATTATATAACGAGAACTTAATGGCATCTAATTTTATTAAACTGTCGAAAAGTTATTATTTTTCATTTAAAGAATTATAACTTTACAATATAATGTATATATTTTAATATTTTTGTGTACCTATCGGACCAATACACAATATGACACAATATGCTATTGTATAATAATGATTAAAATCAGACTTTATTTAAAGTACATATTAATTTTTCAACTGAAAATGTCATGCCCTCAGATGTGATTTATAAAAGCATTCATCTTATTATTCACAGGTTCTAATAAGAGAACAACTTTATGTAAACACCTTTTTGAAAGGGTTATACTTAAACTTAAGATTAATTCTTGAATTAATTAATATGTTTTATTATTTGAAATGGATTGTTAATTCATTGAGGCTATCATTTTAAAGAGCAAGAAAATTCTAGTCTTCAAAGTATTTCATGTGTAGAGATGTAATTTTTCTGCCATCTTCTGTAACATTTTTTTTTTTAATTGCATTGTTTTATATTTATACAGTAAAACCCCGTTAATTCGAACCCCAATTATTCGAAATTCGCCATAATTCGAAATTTTTAAAACCCAAAAGTCTACTAAAATGCTAATTTCATAGTAGATTAACCCCGATAATTTATTCGAAAACCTCGGTGATTCGTAATAATTTTTAGCCCCTTGCATAATAAATCAATACGTTTTAGTTCGCATATTTCAATTTTTTTTTTAAATTTGACGAAATTGAAAAAAAAAGATTTTTTCAACGAATGAATTGAGAACAACAGATGTCAATTTCAGATACTTTAGTAATAGAAATGTGGCGGTCTTTGTATTGGCTTAATAAATATTGCATTTTGAAATGATTTCTTCAAATATGCAAAAATATAGACTTTTTTCACGAGTTTTACGATTTTTGGCGAATTTCGCATTGTATTGCGATTTTTAATTTTTTTTGTGCCTTGAATTTCGAATTAACGGGGTTCCGCGTAATTCTAAATGTTTTTTTGGGCCCCTGAATTACGAATTAACGAGGTTTTACTGTATACATTTATCATAAATTAATTCCCGACACGCATTTTTTAGTTACAATGGTGAAACACCAACTTTATTAACATTTGTCCTGTAAAAATATAACTTTTAAATTCTTTTTTAGAGCTATATATTTTTCTCAAAAAACTGGATTTGGCTTGTGTATGACTTAAAATGAGTGCCTTAAATTAACTATGCTTTTGTATATTTTTTGTATAGTATCTGTTAAATATTAATAAGTTCACTGAACTTATTGAAATTATTTATTATATTGAAATATTTGAGAGAATGTCAGCTATAGTTGTTTTTCAAATATATAAAGCACACTATTTTCTCATAATTGTAAATACATATAGATATTTATATTTTTGTATATCCCAGCATTCCAGGCTATTGTGATTCAACCAAACGCAGTTCCAATAGATTGTTTTTCTTTATTTATATACTGTTGGTAAAGGGATAATAAAATATAATTGGTGCAGTCAAATGTTGTTTTTTTTATTTCTTCCAATTCCTTGTTTTTATCTTTTATCTACCATTCAAAACATCCATAAAATTCTGCTTTCAGAAATTCAGCTTTGGTGATCACTGCACTGAACCATTTATTTAATTATTACGGTTCCAGTTTTATTACTCGGAAATGAACTATTGCACACATTTGAGGTTAAAGTATTTTTTTAACTATAACATAATTATAATATGTAATACTTATCGCTTACCAGCATACCAACCAATACCGGCTCATACATTAACAACAGCTCATTTCCCTACATGAAATTTATTTTCGTCATATGTGTATACTCAAAATAGAATAATGAACAAAATAAAACTCAAAACTAACGTATATCCAAGCGTTTATTTTTATTTAGGGTCTTAAAAACAATAGATTAATAATATGATTTATGAATACGGATTTTAACAGTTTATTATAGACGGAACGGGGGACGAAATTATAAAAGGAAAAAACTTCCAACAAGTTGAGTAAACCACGTTGTGGCGGGAAACTGTAAAGGTATGATGCATTAAAAATATAATACATACCACTTTGTACAAAGATTTGGACATACTCAAAATATTGTGTGAATTATTTGAATGATAAAAAAAAGGAGAAATAATATTTATAGATTTCGAAAAAGCATTTGACACACTTGAACACGAGATTTTACTGACAGAATGTGGGGTACGAGGATTACTAAAAAATGGCTAAAAAAATACATGTGGAGTACGAGGATTACTAAAAATGGCTAAAAAATTACATGATAAACACAAAACTTACACTCTGTTGTTGAAACTATTTGTGATTGAAATAGCAAATTCGTTCTCAAACCATAAAAATCGCCAGTTTTAAAACGACAGGAGTTTGTCTTTTTGTTCGCGCGTATTTCTAGGTATTTAAAACTTAAATCATGTTCCTGATAATTAATGTGTTTCGGGCCGCATATAAAAGCTTGGCGGGCCGCAGATTGAATATGGCTATATTGGACTGATGGGATTTGTGTATTGTGGGTGTAAATACTTTTTTTAATGACAAGTTTTAGTTGTGCCAAATCTCTCTCGGACAAACTCTATCCCTGTCTTCTGCCCTGTTATCAGCGCCTAGCTGTTTTGGCACCCTTGCGCACTTTAATATATTGCACCCCCAATTTTTGTAATGCTGATACATACTTGGATAATGGGGAAGTTTGGTATTATCGACCATTAATTATTTTTTTTATAAGGAGGTACATTATTTATCATGCATTACATACAACAGGAATTGATCAACAAAAATGACTTTCACGGCCGTTCAGAATCTTCTGTGTATAGTTTTCTGGGATATTCTGACATGTATATTGTGACCTCTCTGGCCAATCTTTCAGATCTGGGATCTGAACTTGCAACACCTGCAGTGGGCTGCAGGGTCCATCATCAGGGCTGATGATGGACCCTGCAATGGGATCCGAAACGTTGACCAGAGAGGTCACATATAAACGGCAGAATATCCCAGAAAACCATACACAGAAGATTGATCAACAATCTTAAAGAAAAACGATTAATATGTTTCAATATCTAGTTTATTACCTGTATTATTATGATTTTTAACCAAGTTAATTTTACTTTTCGTACTTTATGTTTTGCAAATTGTTTAATTAAATCTTAAATTTCAATTTTTTTAAATAAGTCCAATTATATTGAGATGATAGAAAGAGATTACTTACTTGGTTTTGTCCCATGGTTGTTTCGTAAATATTTTTTTTATAATTCCAAGTTTTAAAAAAAACGTTCTACAGTAGCAACAGAAACTGGCATCTATACCTATAAAACTCAATGTCTTTCTGTCTGTTTGTTCTCTATACAAATCCATATCGTTTTTCCAATTCGATTAAAATTTTGCATACTTATGCTTTAGGACATGTCGGGTAACATAGGCAACATTTCCTCCCTATTCTCATACCCCTTCCCCTCCCCCTGACATATTTTCAATGCAAATCTGTACCGTTTGACCGATCGGACTCAAAATTTGGAAACTTATTCTTTAGGACTCTGTGGGTAACATAGGCAACATTTCCTCCCTATTCTCATACCCCTCCCCTCCCCCTGACATATTTTCAATGCAAATCTGTACCGTTTGACCGATCGGACTCAAAATTTGGAAACTTATTTTTTAGGACTCGGGTAACATAGGCAACATTTCCCCCCTATTCTCTTACCCCTTCCTCTCCCCCTGATATTTTTTCGATGCAAATCTGTACCATTTGACCGATCGGACTCAAAATTTGGAAACTTATTTTTTAGGACTCGGTGAGTAACATAGGTGATATTCCCTCCCTATTCTCATACCCCTTCCCCTCGCCCTAACATATTTTCAATGCAAATCTGTACCGTTTGACCGATCGGACTCAAAATATGGAAACTTATTTTTTAGGACTCAGCGGGTAACATAGGTGATATTTCTTCCCTATTCTCATACCCCTTCCCCTCCCCCTGACATATTTTCAATGCAAATCTGTATCGTTTGCCCGTCGGACTCAACATTTTGAAACTTATTCTTTAGAACTCGACGGGTAACTAAGGCGACATTTCCCCCCTATTCTTTTAATCCTTCCCCTCCGCTGATATATTTTCGATGCAAATCTGTACGGTTTGCTCGATCGGACTCAAAATATAGAAACTTGTTTTTAAGGACTCGGCAGGAAATATATGCGACATTTCCCCCCTATTCTTTTAACCCTTCCCCTCCGCTGATATATTTTCAATGTAAATCTATACTGTTCGACCGATCGGACTCCAAGTTTTTAACTTATTTTAAACTTATTCTTTAGGACTCGGCAGGTAACATAGGCTATATTTCCCCATCCCTTTTTACCTTTTCTCCTCTCGCTGTGTGCGGTGGGCCTTATATTCATATATTATATTCCACACAAACCATCTTAAATATCCTTTATTAATCCCATCTATTATGTACATAGTGCAAATACAAATAAATTTGCATTCACCTAATTTTGTATTTCATAGAGACAATTGGTTGTTTGATTAGTGGTGATAGTAAAAGTTAAGAAAAAATATTGTATTTTGTGAAAACGGATTATTTAATTGGTGGAAAATGCAAAAATCTTTTTCTTAATTTTATTATTATTATTGATCTAATAACCTGTCTTTAAATAGGTACTGACTTAAATTTGTTTTAGATTGCTAATTTGCATTAATAACTTAATTAATAACATTCAGAGTTTCATTCACTATATTTCCTGTGGTCACCCTATTGTCAACATATTTTTCAATATTACTGTAAAAACCATACCTACTTCCCGAATATACAGCCTTATTTATTTATCATAAAGAAAAATGTGGGCATGCCAGAGGCCCATTGAACTGATGACGTGGGCAATGTATGATAAAAATGATTGTGTCGTTATGATTATTAATTATTTATCTTTACGTCTTATTTTATCATATTCTTGTCTCTCTTGAACATGATCACTACTGATTTGTTAACACTTATCGGAAGTCCATAGCGAGCGCCAATGCACCAGAGTACTGAGAGGCACCGGCCACAATATGCCTCTGCCGTCAATGCGCCCCTCACTCAAGGGCGGATCCAGCTTTGGCGCCAGGGGGGGGTCACATAGTCGTGGTCAAGTCACAAGAAGTTATAATTTAATATTGATAATAATAGATACTTACAAGTAAAACGTAGGTTTTTTATTAATAAATTTATTACCTACTGTACTTAAAAATACCTACCTATATTTAAATAACAAAATCAATTTTTCTTTTACGTCTTCTCCCGAAACGCGTTATCACTTCATCTACTCCAATGGGTACGTTTTTATGGACGTGGAGAAGTGGCAGTCCGGTTAAACGTTCTTCAACCATTGAAGCTCTTAGCCACGATTTGATTCTTCGCAACGTAGAGAAAGAACTTTCCGCTGTCGCTACACTAACAGGTAGTGTAGCCATAATACATAAAAAAAAATTATATTAGGATACATCTCAATATCGCAATTTAAAATAAGGTCGGAAATCGACTGCGGTATGTCCTGACTCCGCTGCCACTTCACCATCCACAGCCGATATTCGTTTACAACGACAGAAACTGGAGTATTATCTAGTAACAATGTATAATCGGTTGCTAGTTGTTTCACAGTTTCAATGTCTTGATTACTGTATTCGCTTTTTGGCATGAAAACGCTTAGTTGAAACAAATTAAGTATTTCAAGAGACAGACGGTCCTGTAGGTCATTTATTATTGAATCCAGAAGAGGGATGTATATTAATTAGGGTGTCCCGTCCACGTATGAGAAAAAAAAAATTTAAGCTGCACAATCACAAGAGGTATCAAAATTTGCGTAATTTTACACAAATTGCGGAAAAGGTAACAAAAAATAGAATTGTTTGTCATCTTGAGAGCTCTACCGAGCTATGAAGTTTTGTAAATTTTACGTTTTTATAGAGTTAAACCGTTTGCCTAAAATAATAAAAAAATCATGTTTAAAAGGTATTTTAGTATTGAAATTAATGAAACAAAGCACAAGAAAAAAAAAAACAAAATATAGATTATAATCAATGACAAAAACTAAAAATAAACTTATTTTTGTGTCCAAAATTTGGCATTTCTGCTCGAGATTGCATCCTGGTTCTAATAAAGCCATCTCTAGAAATAACGTCACTTACACTTTGTGAGGCGTCTGTTATATTGTCTAGGACCCGAAGTGCAACCATCTAAGATCAAGAATAAATGACGAAGGGGTAACTCATTGACATGACGCATACAAACACACCATTGTAACGGTCTCTGCAAATACTCCTCTAAATATTGAATCACGCCACCCTTCCAATCGGTGTTAGTTGCAGTTCCGTCACATTCAACGCAAATCACGTCATCTTAATTCCAACCTCGACCCTCTACTAAAGTTGTGATGAAGTAAGAATTCCCTTTGCAGTGCCACGTCTTTCGGTATCGTGTATCCCAAATAAATTTATCCAGGCTGTGCTAAAATTGAGATATGGTCTTCTAAAACTTCTTTGCGATGGTCTTTTCGTCCATCAAAGTAAATGCTTTTTATAACAATACCTCCAATATCTTTTGAAGCTTCCGGGCTTTAGATACATCTCTGTAGATCTTATTTTTATCAATAACCAGAGTTAAATCTTTGGTAGAAACCAAGCCGACGTCAGTCAAAACCGCAGAAGCAACAGCAGCAGCAGATTGCGTAGATAAACCGTATCTATCACAGATTTTAGCAACTGTCGGTAAAGGCAATGTATTCCAATTCGCGGTTGAAGTCAATGGTGTCTGTCTAAGGCGAGTTTGTCGAGAATGCCTCTGTTATCGGATACGTTTCTGGGGATGATTCAAGCACTGAATCTTCATCACAATTTGCTGAGACGGAATCGGTTTCTTGAGTAAAACACGACTTTTTTGCTACCCTTATTGACTCTAAAATTTATCTCTGCTGTCGTTTAATTAATCTAGCCGTTTCTTTCTTATCAAAACCGCTTATAACCATTTTCCTATCATTTATTTGATCCAACAAAAACTTCTCTCATTGATTTAAACTTTCTTAGACACGAACAAGATTCAAATGAAGTGCATTTACAAGCGGAAACGTCAAAAAGTTTCTCAGATGAGTAAAAAACATTTCAATTTATTTTCAAAACTATCATTTCGTTTGTTTTTGGGGTATCTTTTCAAATTGAGATACTTTTCGAAATTGGATTTCACTAATTAAATAACTCGTTCCTTATAAACTAAGGAACCAAAACTTCGATTCCTTGCAACTGGAATCGAAGTTTTGGTCCCAATATTGTTGATCTCTTCGGATACAATCACATATATATCTGATTTGGATGGATATTTTCAATTATACGTGAATTTCAGGTCGTTCTTGACAAATAAAATAAATTAAATGACGCCCCTTATAGTTGGTAGCTGCTAATTGTCAAGTTTATGTATGGTCCGAACATAGCAAAAGTAGTCTGACTGCACCTCGAGCTTCTTATTTAAAAATCACAAAATCCGCTTTTACTACTGTAACAATCGCCATGGTACTTTTATGGCATAAAAATTATTTTGGCTACGAAGAAAACACCCGCGAGTCAAGTCAAGAAAGTCCTCAAAACAAGTTCAAACTTGAGGGTATTTGCAGGTTGAAACCCAATAAATTCGAAGTTGCTGGTAACGTGTTGTTGCATGCAAATCGAAACGTCATGTATGATTTACACCTAAATAGAATAAAAAGTAAATATTTTTTTGTATTTAGTTCAGGAGCCAAAATTGAGGATAGCGAAATATTAATATAAAAATGACAATTTTTCAGAACTTTGTAGATAGGTAGAACCCTAAAGATATAGTTTTATTTTATTTTTAAAATTATTTTAGTAATCTACGCTCAATTACGCAAGTTTTGAGAGGTCTTGTGTTAAGATAAGCCAAAAAAAATAATTTCGGGACAGCCGAAATTATTTTTTTATATGGCTCTGCAGAAATACTCTTCAGCAGATTGAGCAGGTTGGTTATTGGCCCTATGTTTTTGTCTTGACACTATTCTGGGACATTTAATTTCTACATCTAGCTGCTCAGCTACTTTTTTAGCCTCTTCAAAACGCTGTCTGTAAATTATGTCCGCATTTTCTCTTGTATTTTGAGGAACACTTATAGTATCATTAATAGCGTCCGCAGCTTTTTTTAAATCAATCGAGTTCGATTGCAGTATTCTGCTTAAAGATACAGTAGTACCTGAAAAATAAAAAAGTTAGTTAGTGACTATTAAGTGACTGTAATGAGTATTTTAATTAGTGGTCCACATAGGTCCTGGACCCGGCCCAGGGGGGGGGTCATAACCCCCATGACCCCCCCCCCTGGATCCGCGCTTGCCCTCACTACTCTGACACTGATGTTCTGCTGTTCACTGCTCGTATCGCTCGTATCGTACCCATGGCCTAAGGGTACATGGCAGAATAATGCAAAGAACTTAAAATGTTTCTTCATTTGAAATTCCCGCGATGTGTATTTTTCAACAGACAATATTTTGTAACTGCGTTTTGGTCCCCTAAATAATAAGATCTCAAAGTTCAATAAACTTTCCTACATAAAAGTGAGGTTTTATTCATTGCTACTTTTGTGTATATTTTCGAGCTTTTAGCTACTGATACACATGCTTATTAGTGGCACGTGAGCGTGCGCAGTATCGACCTTCTTTAGACCTTGCTTATTAGTGGCATGTGTGTACGCACATCAAGAGCGGATCCAGCTTTGGCGCCAGGGGAGGGGGTCACATAGTCGTGATCAAGTCACAAGAAGTTATAATTTAGGGCTGGGTCCAGGTTCACCTAGGTCCTGGACCCAGCCCAGGGGGGGTCACGACCCCCATAACCACCCCCCCCCCTGGATCCGCCGTTGACGCACATTGCTAGTAATGAGCATGCCACTTAGTTGCGGTTGATTTATAAGCATGCCACTGTCATTCACCATTAGAAGGGGTATGTGAATAGGTTTGCTTATTATGAGCATGCTTATGTCATTCGCAGGCTTCGCGGCTAGTATTATCAATGCGATCTTCTCAGTCCGCGACAGATGAAACAAATATGGCGCCTTGGGGAGATGATAAAACATTACTTTTCGTGATTTATTATAAGAATCACGAATGTCTGTGGAATACTCGGTCACCGTTGTGTAAAAATAATATAGCGAGAAATAATATATATGTAACTTTATTAAAAGGCATGAATGATTCAAATCTTACAATAAAAATTATAAAAACTAAAATCAAAAATGTGCGGATGGAAACTCGGGAACTGTTTTGATTTATTGGTTCACTTGAATTTTCTATTTCTGTCTCTATTCTATGACAAGAGCATGCCACTAATAAGCATGTGTGTTTGATTGTTAGCTTTGAGCATGCTTATGAGCATGCCACTGATAAACATGCTAATAAAGCCATGTATTCACTAGGGGACAAATTGTCCCTCAACAGCACGCGCGTCATAGAGTCTACGTGACGTTGAACGTCGTGCACTGTTCCGCGACGTCGCGCACAACATAGCGCGACATTTCTACGTGCCGTGGCAACGTTGCCATGCGCACAGTACCCGAGCGAGCTCACTGCAGCATTCCGCGGAGCGTCAGTACCACGTGGTATGTTTACAAGTCAATACGCATGCGCTGTATCTGTCAAGATGACAATGCGGGGAAACGAAATCGTTCTTGAACTCATCGAGCTGTATCGATCGAAGATCGCATAGAATGTCCGTCCTTCTTTCTCTTTGCAGTAAATAATTTCGCATTCTCCTCTTTTTTCTCCTCTTACTTTTCGATAAACTCATTAACATAAACAGATACGCGGCTGTCATCATAACCTCAAAGGGCGATATATTTCCGCGACGTCTGGAAAACAATAATTATTTGCAAAAAGGTCCTTGTTTTTAATAATATTCAATTTACTACAGTAAAACGTCGTTAATTTGAAATTGCGACCCAAAAAAACATTTCGAATTGCGCGGAACCCCGTTTTCGCCAAATGAGATACAGCAGCTGTCATCGTAACCTCATCGGGTGACATTTCCGCGACAAGATATGCGAGTCCCGGTGTGTACACGTCAAATGACCGCGTCATTGTCCCCGAAACATGAGCGTAGATGTTGATGCGACATGCCGAGCGGAATGTTTCGCGATTTGTCCCCTAGTGAATACATGGCTTAATGAGCAAGTGTGTACAGTTGTTATGGCATACTTATTAGTGGCATGCTCATTATCATGCCACTAAATAAGCATGTGTATCTGTACCTTTACACAAGTTCAGAATTTTTTTATTTATTCTGTCATTGTGAAACTTCACTTCTATAAACATATTGTTTATGACCATTTATGACATTAAATGACATTCTAACAAGTTGGGAACTTTTGCAAGTGAAAGTTTATTTTGTTTTGATTTATGGTGTGTTTTTTATGCAAGGTGTCCGTTTTAAAATATGTGTTTCATTTTAAATATTCTCGAAAAATAGTTTACGGTAGTTTTAAAGCTTAAAAACTTATCTATCAACTATGGGCAAAGTTGATCATAATGAATGTGAGTTGAGCCCAATATCGCCAGAATCCGATCCTGCCAAAATTCTTGAAGCGAGTTTACTAGAAATGGATGGAATATTAGCAGGTAAAGTTTAATTTATGTACGTCAGAAATTTTTGAGTTAATCTTTATACACAAAACAACATTTTACAACAACCCTTTAATGTTTACTTTTCGCATGTCGGTACTGTATACATGTGTATAGGTTAGTTTGAAAATTTCGGTTTGATTATAAATATGATTTGTTATAAATAATTTAAGAAATTAAGGTTACGTTAATTTCTTAAATTATTTATAACAAATCTCGTAAAACTTTGAAGTGTGGGAAATTGATTAACTGCCTTTTCTCGATTAGGAAATTGTTCATTTTGACTTGTGTTTTTTGCGTCACTTTAAATCTTTATTAAAATGACGAATATGTGTGGAAATTATGGTTTGCCATGGACCGGCTAAACTTCATCAATTTAATCAAATTATTAACCAATAACCTTTTTTAAATTTTATGATTTCACAAAAATCTATTCGATTGTGCATAAAATATAGAAGTGCAATTTGATCAACATTTTTTCAGTATAAAATGAATCGATCCACTTTTATATAAATCCACAGGTTTAAATATTTTTCTTTTCCTACAGATTGATTTCGTCTGTTCTGATTTTGTTTAAATTGGATATATAATGAAAAAATGTTGTGTTTCTTTTCTAAATATACATTCTCTCTTGCAAACTATCTAATTTATTCTTAAATTTCTTTTCGAGTTACAGATAAATAGAATATTTTAAAAGTTCCTGTACTTAAATTTTTAAAAAAAGTTTGTTAATCCACATGTTTACACATTTTAAAATAAAAGTATAATCAAATATCTTATATATATACATATTGTAATTTAACTTTGTTGATGTTTTTATTGTAGGTGTTATATGATTAAACCTCTTTCCTTCTACATCATGTGGCAAAATTATCTATACTTTTATAAATTATTCTACATGTAAGGCTTTTGGTAAAACATGGTCAGTAATGAACATTGATTTAAAAAAAACAAACATACTTCTTCCTCAGAAGGGCAGTCAGAATATTGATTGCTACCTTCCATAAATAAGGCATTGCAAATGAGATATAATTTAAATGAACGCATTGTATTTATTGGAATTACCTACCATACCCAATCAGCAGGTGCGTGCAGTGGGATCAAGATGCATGACTTTTATTTAAAGGTATATTTGGGTAAAAAAATTCGAAATTAAATATTTATCTGGCAGAATATTATGAAATATTAAAATCTGAATAAAATGTTAATTATTGTGATTTGAATATTACGAGATATATCTCTTATATCGGTTTCTTTTCAAAATAAATGCTTAGGAAAATGTCATGCTTCTTGTTCCCACTGCATGCCCCTGCCAATTAGTTATTGTTATTTCACATAATAATTATTTTACATTTTAAATTTTTATTTATTTATTCTAAATTTAAATTATTTATTACATTGAAGAAGGTAAAGGTAGTTGCTTTACTAGATTATCTGTTCTTAAGCAACTACCTCTACTGTTTTTGAAATTTGGTTATAATATGTGTGTAATACTTATAAAATGCAGTAAATTACTAATTCACATCGCTTAGTATTTTTTTGTAAAATGTATAAAATATCAATAACTAGCCACTCGGTCCGGCTTCGCCTGATACAGTTTTAAAAATTGTGTTAAGAAAATAATAATATTTGATAGATATCACCCTACATAACTGCCAATGTCACCTGCGGCTCCTTGACATATATTAAATTATGGCCACATTTTTTTTTATACTCGTCATATCTTCTAAGATATTTAATTTAGTAAATTGGTGTAAAGGACAAATTTCATCTGCGGTAAATGCTTAAGGTTAATAAGATGTTTAATTTGATAAGGATTAGTACCAAATTGGTCAAAATTGCTGGAAAATTAGTCATTATGTCTTAGTTATACATTGATTAAATTTTATAGACAAAAATGATTGGTGTAAATTATGCTTAAAAGATAGATATATGCTACTACTGACTTTTTTGTAGATCATTTAATTTTACACAATTCTTTCCTGCACAATTTTTTTTTATCTCCAACCGATTAGGTAGCGTTATCCATGAGAGCGTTTTAGTGACAAATTTTTCCCGACTTGAATCACTAATACAGTTAATGCTCAGCTCCTATATGTGCTAGAGCAATTTTTAATACTCAATCTTCCTAGAGAAATGCAGACCATAACAGTAAGAACCGCATACAAATTTGTTCAGTGTTTCTCGAGATTAGCACGGCCATACAGACAAACAGACGCTCGCCGGGGACTTCTTTTTATACTGTGTATTAATTAAGTACTAACCACTAAAAATGTGCATATTTTAAGCAATAATTTATTTTTTAGTTTCCAAAATTTTCACAGGGTATTTTATAAATAGTCCCATATTATATAATATCAGTCTCAGTTGCAAAAGTTTTGACAGAAAAGTTGACATTTCACTCAGTGCTGTGTCTACTACATTAGGTTTTTTAACTGTACTATAGCAGAAGATAGAATAATATGCAGTAAAAGTTTTAAGTCAGTATGTTTTATTTGATATATTTTAACACATGTAGAATGCTGTGAACTTGATGGTTTTGTTAGAATAGGTATTCTGTTTATTTTTAATAAATTTATTGTTTTAATATTAGCAAATTACCAATGATATCCCTTTCCTTCAGAGACAATGCTATAGATACATAAAAACGTGGTAGTTCCTCATTCCATTTGAAAGACAATCGAATTAGTATGTGTAAGCCGTGCGTACGACTCACATTGTTTTGATGCGTTAGTGTTTATACCCCCAAACACCAACACAATAAAACAGTGTGTCTCATATACACGGCTTACACATACTTATTCGATTATCTTTCTTAAATGGAAAAAAAATATCTATATATATACAACTTTTGATGTTTTGTATTCCCACATTGATGCCAAGGACAGATTATGCAATAATAATTTTTTCAATGCTCCTGCAATTAAAAATTCATTAAATCTCTAGGTAATAATGATAATATATTAAAAATTTTAAGTATGGTCCAATATTTAATCAAATAGAACTTGGTTAGAACGCAGGCTAAGTTGTCATATTTGATTGGCCATACTTCAAGACACAGAACTACAGGATGCACAAAATCTGATGGCTAGACAAATTTATTGGAGCAGTGGAAGTAACAGGGCAAAGATTAGCAGAGAACTGAAAAAAGTAGCAGAGTCATTGAAAGCCATTGGATTGACTTCAATAATTGAACCAAAATTTGTATTTTCCTTTAACATTTGTTCACTTTACATATATTTTTTGTATATTTAATTTTACACAATTTTTTTGTATCTCCAACGGATTAGCCAGCATTTTCCATGAGAGCGTTTTAGAGGCAAAGTTTTCCCAACTTGATTCACTAATATCGTTAACATTTGTTCTATTACATATGTGGTCTATAAAAGAAAAGGCAGCAATGTCCAAGAAATTAAAATAATGTAATCATAGAGGATTACTAATTTAAAATGTACTAAATTTTAGATTTTATGTATTTATCCCTTCCATAAACGTATTTTCTATAAATTTATTGTCTACGTTTCTTAGAAAATCTCGAATTCAGTACATTATAAATTAGGAATCCTTATGATGACTGCCTTAATTTTTTTTGATATTTCTGTCTTTGCTTTTATACCCCACATATATTTTATGTGTCTTTTCCTTCAACATTTGTTCACTTTACATTTATTTTTTACCAAAATCCGATGTCAATGTCACAATCACAGAGTATAAATTATACCGAGTTGATATAAACCCCTTCTTTTGGCGAGGTGACTGCGGCACAGCGGAATTACGTGCATATCTGTCATTATATTTTTCATTTTTTAAATTTCATTCCAAACTGAGTCTTTTCAAGTTGTATTGTAACAAAGTGCGACTTATTTGCTAAGAAATTATATTTTTCAAGAGTATTTAGTTTGACCTTTTCATAATTGTTTTAAAATTTAAAAGCTCATAGTAATTTTTTTAAACAAATCAATCGTATGGAACCAAAAGTGGAACAAAAACGCAAACCAGGATTCACTTTAATACAAGCCAAATATAATAACAAAAACCTTACAAAAAACATTTTTCTAATGTCTGCAAATTTTTAATTATTTTATTTGACTTGTATTAAAGCGAATGACTTTTTAATATTCTATATAAGTTGCCGTAGTGATAGTCAGTAGAAAAGAAGTCAGAAATATTGAAAAAAATACAATATTCGATCTCGCTTATCTCATTAACTGTCAACATTTCAATCAAAATGTAGAGAATATTTTTTTCAAAATTGAACGACTCCCCCAAAATTCTTGAAATATATGTATATTATGCAGTTAATAATAAGCATAAAATTCTTAGAATATTTTTTGTTATTATTTTAACTATCTGTAATGTGTCAAAAAGAACGGTACTTTTACATGCCGGTTCTTAAAGAATAAGTATTTACTTATTTATAGCCAACACCCATAAAATAGTATAGCCTTTATCAAAATATATTTTTAATAAATACATTTTTTTATATATTTCCCCTGCAGTTAAATGTACTATTCTAAACCCTGGAAACTGGGCGGAATATGAAATGTTCGTGTCTGTATTTAATTTTGAACAGGTAATGCAGGCTCGGCGATAGTAACATCGGATTTGCTGGCCCGGGGTTCAAGCCCCATCTGCGGCCGTTTCATTTTGCTTTTTAGCCGTGAATTTGAATGAAATTACAGACGTTACACGAAGTTACGGAGGCAGACAGACAGATAGAAGGACAGACAACGAAATTATTATGTTTGATGATTGTTTTTTTTCAATTTACAGTTGAATCTAGCAGATTTGTCAGCTGGTAAGATTAAGACTATATCTCAGGTCTATATATATATATATAGTCTAGATAACTCAGGTCTCGAAAAATTATTATTCCGTTTATGCCTGACTCTTCAATATTAAGAGATACAGTACATATAAATAGTCATCATATCATAGTACGAGTACATTTGTATTTAAAACCATACTTCATAATAGATGAAACCATGTATACATTTATACAAGCCCAAATAAAATAATAATTTTTGTCATCAGTGATGCATTCATTGTACATAGTAATCAATTTTCCTCGTGGTTGAAACATTCGGCCGTATTCTGAAAATAGCAATTTTTGACATTCAATTCAATCAATCAGAAAGCTCTAAAGCGTTAAGGCGGCACATTCACTGCAAATGCATATTTCGGCGTTTTTTTTTTACGAAGATGTGGGTTTTTATTATTCATTTTTATCAGAATGTATATGATAGACTGCAATTTTTTAGGGCGATAACTTAGATAGAACCTTTGTTTCTATATAAAAGTACTAAACTGAATATTATTTACAATAATTAAGAAAATGTAAGCCTTAATCGACAGGCCTCGGCAAAAAAAAATCGTTTTTAATGTTCTAGGGAAAACAAAGATTTAATTATTAACATGCTGTTTCTTCGAATTTCTCCATAAAAAAAGTTTTCAAGCACCGGAGAAAGTGGATTACCCATCGCTACGCCTTCCACTTGTTGGAAATGCTCACCTTGGAAAGAGATATATCCACTCGTCAGGCAGTGCTCAAAAAGTGCGCAGATGTCTTCATCACAAATTTCTTCCTACAGGAAAATGATAATAATAATTAGAGTAAAACATATTTTTGAATATCTTTCCTCTCGCCTAAAATTTTCTGCCATTGTCAGCTTCTTGATACGTGACAGCATTATGTTAAATGATTAATCCTTTCTTTTACGATAACATAAAACTTCATCACTACTCATCGCGTGAGTAAGTATCCTACGAGAGCAAAAGAGAAATAGGCTCACCGGGAGAGTAAAATCCAGTCCAAATTAACTTTGGTCAATCCTCACAAGTTTCTGGAAACTAAATTTAAAAAAACATGCCAAATAGTGTGAAACATTTCCCGATCGACAAACTTAAACATTGTCTCAAAAAGGTTTTTGGGTATCGGCTGAAACGAAACTGAAACGATTTATAACGCTTAGATGAACATGATGAATTTACTTTATTTTCTTATTTTTTGTGTTTTAATCGTAGGCAAATGTAAATTCATTGTTTTTTAAAGTACTCGATGTTCAAAAAATATCGAATCTTTGTTCGCCAGAAACACATTTATTAATTATGCACTATACTTACTCTAATCTCCTTCAAAGTAGGTAGTCCCGTTGCTAATACACACACTTCTGCCAGCGGTCCCGTCATCGTCGGAGACACTTCTGGAACGCATCTTTTGGGATAGTGTTTTGCTAGGCCGCGTAATATCTTCTCTTGATTCAATCAGGTCCTTTTCAGCGGCATTTTAAATTGCAGAATAGCCAAAAATCACACGGAGTCATGTTGGGAGAGTAGGGAGCCTGACAAACCAGGAGAAAGCCCGAATCTAACGTGAAGAGTGGGCGGGTGCATTATTGTGATTAAGTGCCACCTTGTCTCTGCCCAAATGTCCGGTCGCTTGCGTTGTACAGCATCAAGAAGGCGACGAAGGACCTCCCGTTCTCCTCGGTAATGGTTGTGCCTTGTTGTGCATGCTCGTGATGTAACTAACACCCCGCAAAGTCAGTCAGCGTGATCTTGACGCTGCTGCGCACCTGCCGTAATTCTTTTTTGGTCTCCGGGATAATCGGTACATGATCACGGTGTTCAGAAAGGTTGCCTAGGCAGGTCAACTTAGCAGACTCGTCACGAATCTTGTGGACACTCTTCGGGCCTAAATCCTCGGTTAAACTAAATGTGCCGATCCACATTCATTACCCCTATTACGTCGCATCGTTCGCCAATTCTCGGAATATGGTAAGACGGTCCTGCATGACCAAAGTTCGCACTTGGTCAATCATACTGTTGTTTCAGCTTGCTGAGATGCTCTTGGCATCGTCCCTGAAAGCTTGTTGGATTTTGCTTATGGTTTCCACTTGAGTAACGCCAAGCTTTTGGCAAAATTTAATCCAATATCGCCGCTCAAGTCGTTTCGTCATTTCTTCATTCTGCAGACTGCCAGCGACTGACGCTTTCTGGGGGGGGGAGGGGATGCTTCCTACGCATTTCCACCAGTGCTTCATTTGTTGTAATCAATAAGCCTGTCTGCTTTAGTACAGACTAGTTGAGGATTACAATGAATAACTTTTATACATATAGAAAACTATGGTTAAAAATTTAATTGTAAAATAAAATTTTTAACTCATTGCATATGCCTTAAATAAATAAAATAAGATTGTGGTACACAGTACACAGATGCCACGCACAACGATATCGTTCATTGCTAAACCTTTTATCAATTACGTACTCGCATATGTTTGTTATTTTATTTTGGAAGATGACCTCACTAAACTATTTGTGTAGGCCTGATGAATGCATGTTTTTGATTGTAAAAAGAACATGGCAAAATATATGTTTGCCTGTGTAGAGGTTTTATCTGAAATCTCGTTTTAACGCCCCCGTGTTTTCTGAGCACACGCAACAATAAACAACTCATTTATTATAAACCTCCAGTGGTCGTTCTGCGATCCAAATATTTGAATTGGAATCTTCCAATAAATTTAATTTTTCTGTATGAATCTATAGTCTCTTCAAATTTATTCTCCCGCCAAAATGCACTCCCTCGCCTCTAAGATGTGCGACATTCCTCTAGAATCAATTATGAATTGTTTTCTTCAATACAAGATAACTTTTATTATGCGTATTTCCTCACGTTTACGCTACCAAAAACGAAATATAAACAATCCATAAATCAATCGTGATTGATAGCTGTAGCTTTATTTTCAAATACATAACAAACTTTATTCGCGGCAAGCCATTTCTTCCGATCAGACAGTATTTGTATCCAAATTTAACATTTTTCAGAAACTGATATTGATGATGCAAACATCTGTGTGGGTGCTGGTTTCAAACTTAATATATATAAAAAAATACATATAACAGAGTATAGATTGAGATTGTTAAAATAGATTATTAACTCTTAAAAGACTGTGCTAAAAAAAAAACTTTGGGGACGGTGGAGTAACACAGCGTTACCTGATTAAAAATCGGCATAGTTTTTAATATGTGATAAAATATACATAAATACGATACAGATAAGACTTTTAAAAGGTTCCTTTATATAATTATGTAAGGTAAACATACATATTTGCATTATTTTAGTAAATTATTATAAAAGCATGGCAAATCGAATTTGCGTGCGCTTCCGCCGATGTTTCATTGGCAACTGAATACAACGAAGCGGTCGCCAGCTCGCTTCAGTCGCCTGCACTCCGTCTTTGTCTAACACATGTTACCCGACTCTACCGTACTCCTTTTATATTGTTTTGCTTTCGCCGAAACCCAAGCAATCGCCATCTCTGCGATGTACAATATTCTGCTCTCTCTTGCACACTGGCCGAAAATACGAGAGTAATGAATGAATATTTTTTAATTAAAAAATCCGTACATTCCTAACAGTTTAATTTAGTAATTTTGGTGTGAAAATGTCTATTCGATGATTACAAAAAATGTGACGTTTTAATGTTCGTAAGTAAGGTAGATATTTCATATTTTGTATGACAGGTAGACCTACGTTACATCACCGACACACAGGAGTTAAAATAGCAAAAATAGACATCAAAGATTAATGTTTAAGAATTGTAAAATAACGTTGTATATGACCGCTTTGAGTATTTTTTTGTATTTATTTCTTTGTTATTTTGACATAAAGTGGTACAATAAAATATTCGATGAGGGTCAGAGATTCGTGTATAGGTATGAATTATGAATTCATAAAAAAGTAGCTAAATTATATAAATTTTCATTAAATATGCATTAATATAGGTAATAAAAATAAAATTGAATATAAAATATTAATTCAATACAAATAAATATTTATTTTGTAAGAAGTAGTAGTAGCAGCTTTGAAAGTCTGTTTTTATTTAACGATAATTTGGGGTGGAAGGTGCAGATTTGGTGTGAACCGACATTCTCATGATCATCATGTGTGTTTAGTAGGTATATATATATATACATGTTTTTTGGTTTCAATTATAAATTTATTCTGATCTGTTATTTTTCTGATTGTCTGATTTCTGAGTCTTTGATTATAAGTATACCTTTCGTTACGTTCATCATTTTGAGATTTAATTTTAAAAAATCTGCAATATTCATATTCCTAATGACACCAAAGATAGTGCCATTAAACCGATTCATAATTCTTATTAGACTTATTCATGCGTATTAGAACTTCTTGGTAATGTACTCATTCAGCCTAGAAAATATTTGGCACAAGTCGATACAGCCATATCTCAAATGTCTTTTTAACTCGAGACTTGGACTTGGACAGACTCGCCCTGGTATGATATAACACTTGTTTTCACTCGTCACACATCAGACTTATGTTTTGATTGCAGAAAGTGTTCTTCTGGATTTTTAATAGTCGCATAAGAGAGTCAATTATTCAGTCACTCTTCACTTAACGACCATCTCGTTCAGATTTATGACCGTTGCTGTACGCCTACCAATACTACGCCCTCTGTATGAAAACCATCAAATATCTGCGTCCCATCATCGTCAGCAAGGAGGAGACACTTAATGTGTCGTGTCGTCTACTTCTAGCGCCAAGTTAGTGGCTGTTGAACTGTGTTGTTGACGTCAGGGAGCATTTCACTATCTTATATTCATTCCGTAAGTTAATGTCCACTGCGTGGATCCAACTCCGTTCACAGACTTTGCATCTTTAATTAAAATAAAATGTTTGTTTTCTGACCAATTTGCTTTAGGAGCAGGTATGTAGGTGGAACGGAGGTCGTTAAGTGAGGACTGGTCGTAATGCATTGATACCCAATGAGAATTTAAATATCTACATGTATATGCAGACAGGTGAGTGTTGAGTACCTGTATCGTCAAGCCTATAAATAGTGTTTGTATTGAGTACCCGGCTAGCTAGTTGATAAAAATTTCCGAAATTTACCATTTGATGGCAATTTCCTTCAGCTGTCTGTAGTGCGTTGAAGTATGAATGTAAAGTGTCTATTGGCCCCTGCGTTGACAAGGTTCTTGTGAAAAAATGGATTGTTACCCATCTCTCTGCGTCGACCGACCGCTCTCCGAGCCGTATTGACGAACCTGCAAGGACCAGACCGCTGTCCAATTTCGTTGGCCAAATTATTATTTTCAGTTCAGTTTCATACATAAAATTGTCAATAATACCATGATACTAAATGTTTTTGGTGTATCATAAACCTACAAAAATTTATATGAATGATATGTAGATAATAGTGTACGCGTTTCCATGCGACGGTTAACTGTTGAAATACATCGTCGCTCCATATTAAATATAAACCATGTAACAAAATTCATGTTTTGAGAAAAATAAAAAAACAGAATATCATGAAAATAAAAATATATTTTATAATTTTTTTACTGTTATAAGATTGATAAATAAAAAACAATCATTGTAAATACTTTAATAAAATTAATACATTATGTGGTGTTTTGTCCAATTTTGTTTTTTTCATAAAAAAGTCACATGATTCATATTCTGTGCATTGATTCACATGCGCCATATTTTGCACTAGATGTCGTGTATTATGTCAAACTCATGAACATTTCGAAGATTGCTGTTCTTTTGACGTTATATTTATTAATTCATTTGACAATATAGTTTTTAAATCACATTACACATAATTTAATAAATATTAGAATTTATGATCTTTATTTTTTATTGATGTTAAGATAATTGGTCAAATATAGTATATTACCGAGATAACCTTTTTGGTTCTATCAATTTTCTCACATTTCTCGAAATATTAAGTTTATACTTACTACATTTTTATATTGCCGATGTAACGTTTTGGCATGCACGTGGAATAAATAGAGATCAAATAATATAGATTTTTAAAATATAAAATATAAAGTCGAAATATAAATTAATGAATAATCATATATATTATGGAGATAGTTTTAAGAATAACTGCTGAACCTAGCATGATTCATTGTCATCAAATATGTACTATTATTTATTTTATTATTTAAATATCAATGAATCATAAAAATGGTGGTGGTCTTTGTCAATTACAACTTTTAGTTCTTGCTAAGTTGAAACGTCGAATCGGTTAAAGCCAAAGTCTCATTATTCAGCGTCTGTGAAGAAGAATATCCATTTTTCGACTTCGGGGAAGGTTAGTTCAATCAGTCCAATCCTCCAGAATTATTTTATATTAAATATTACCAGAATCAGTTTATTTGGAGGTCCTTAAAACTGTGATTACAAAAAAAAAAAAAAAAATGGATATCATGTCCCTCTCCAACATGCAACAGTACAATAGTATCATTAACGAGAATGGCCGCACTCTCGATCTTATATATAGTAACATGACTCTCAAGGTTTCCCGTTCCAATTTCCCTATTATCCATCACCCTGCTTTACTTATTGAAGTTAAACTGCATACTGTCGATCCTCTCCCGATTGCCCCACGCAGCGTTCCCATTCAAACAAAGGAAAATAAAAAGATGCTGACAAGCCATTTCTTACATGGGTTTTTACACACGTCTAGCGAGGAAAACTGGGATATAAAAAGACGTGTTGCGGACATTCCAATTCAGTTCGTTTCGCTACGTCCACTCGCCTCAACCACGAGGTCACGCTGCCCAACGGTGGCTGCCCGTAGCTCATCTCGCTACGTAGCGCATCTCTCTCTCTACGCCATACGATCAACCTTCAGCCTGCCGTAGCTACGACATCAAATCACAATCGCTACGCCGCTCATCTCATTCGTCGCTACGCCTCCAGTCTTCAATTCATCGATCATCGTCCGCCTCATCGCTCCACTGTCTTCGCCACCTCCAGCAGCGAACACCATCTGCTTCCGGCGGTACCACCATCATCCTCATTGACCTCACCGTGATACGCCACAAACATCAGTCGTCAGCGCCATCTCCAGCTCCCAGCACGACCTTCGCCTGGACCAATTACTGCACCAGCTACACACGCGAACAGGAACTAGTTGACGACCCCAGGCGTACCTTACCAGCTGTATCGTTATCTACCGAGGTCGACATACTGCAATTCAAATAAATATAATATAAATAATAGTCAATATCAAACTGATCGCGATTTTCTGTTCTCCATCAGCTGTTTTTCATCCTGTAATAATTAAACATAAGTGGGATACCAGACCTGCTACCCCACACTACTAACGTAGTGTCACTTAAAATCTCCCCGGCTTGGTTTTTGCTCTTTGGCCTGCTTCTTTATAATTATTTTTTCTTTCGAAACGTTACCACACTTGAATCCAACACAAAAATTGCATTCGTCTTTGTGGCCTATGAAGGGAAAAATTTTTACATTTTGCCGAATAAATTTCTATCCGCAGACTTTACATTTTCGTCGACACACCAAGCACTTTATATAGAGTATATATTATGTGGTATTGACAATAATATAGATTCTACATACATATCGTCTGTATTGGATCTACAATACTGGCCGGGCATTTTGGGCAACAAATCCGATCATTTAACATTTTTAATATCAATTTCTTTTTAAAGTTATCTTCTTTTTGCGCATTCGGGGTAAAATTTTAATTGTAACGAATGTTGCGCACATGAAAGTTGATATACTATATATATTACATACTAGCCGTACACAATCGTGAACAATTATTTTTATTTAGTTATAGATAATTCTGTACAATACTAAAAATATAACACCATCGATTTTATTATTCTTAGAATATTTTACGTTTTGTAATTCTTTGATAATACTCGTATTAAAAAAACTTTTCTACATATTAATCATTTTTGGGATTGTTATCTGTTAAAAAAGGTTAACAAATAAAAAAACTATAAATAAATAATAAAAAACGCAAAAAAATCTACCTGGCGGAAATCGAACCCCGCCCACGCGCGACAGGCGGGGGGGGGGGTACGGGGGGAGTGACTAAATAGATTTATTTAAAACGCAAAGTAATATTTTTTCGTGTGTTTTTTTTTTTGATAAATAATAATGATGCAAGTAAACACTTTTATGATTTTTAAGAAATATGTATAATAAAATATTTTTGAATTTTATTACTCGTATTATTATATTATACATATACATTTTAAACCAATATGTAAATATCAATTATTATCACAATCATGCCAACGAAGTAGGTATAACTTCTACCGCGTGTACATGAGTATACGCTTCTCCATTTTTTTTTGTTTTTAGGACCAATATTTACGAAGCAACGTAAGTAAGTAGTATTTCTATCGAATTCTACCTAATGTGCATGTACACGAATGAGATTTCTCTTGGAGATTCGTAGACAGTAAGACTTGATGGCGGAACGAGCTCTGAATCATCATCGCATGTGTTTTGTGCGCAAAGCAGAATAACGTAACCAGGGACCAGGGGTAATTATTTAAAAAAAAACTAAGCTTTTTAATATAAACCCGTTAAGCGTTATTTTTTATTTATTCTGAATGTTACTTATTTTTTTATTTTTTATACTTAGGCATGGTTTTGTCGGGCAGTAAATTGCACAATGGCCAAATTGCGACTGCATTAGGTACTTAATGTACATATTTACTATTTGTTTGTAATAATCTTCTTCTCTAAGTGATTCTAAAAATTTTACGGTGATGTGTTATATCACAGTGATATACTCTTCTGTCTGTCGTGCATATTCATGCATCTTCTCGTGCAAGCTCTTCGATTGTTGACAAAAATATATTAAACAATAAAATTCTAATTGATTTGAGGAGTCGTCTCAATTTTGTATGCATTATTATTTGTCATTCTCATTACTCTCACTCAATGTTAGCCTACTTCGTAGTAGATTTATTATGTTTTTTCAATACTGTATGTGTATACACTCGGGCCTCGTATAACACGGTTATATGGTTCCACAAAAACCTCGTGTTATACAAATCCGTGTTATACAAGGTTTGAAGTTCATACAAAATTTGGGTTTGCGTTTCAAAAAAAAAACATATTTATTGAAGAAAAAAAACTTTAATAACACATATAATATTATTTCTCTTAATCATAATCATGTATTTCATATATTGATACACATTTGTATAGTCTTCTCTTTTTTCTTTTTTTTGAATATGTTCATACATATTAAGTTAATTGATGTAAAAAGCCATATATAAATAAATAAATATAATGTAGCATTCATTCATCATCGCTATCACTTAGAATAATTCTTAATTTTTACTCTTTTTCGACATCGATTGCGAGTTTTCATCATCGGAGGAGGGCTCTGAATTTCTTGTGGTTTTAGCTCTCAAAAAATCGGTTATAAGCGATTGTCTGCTTTTAGCGTATAAATCTTTACGTATTTCCTTATAAGATTCCAAAATCTGTTGTAATTCCCTCTTGAATTTCGAACTCCTTTCCATTATAGGATCCTTTTCAATTTTTTTTTCTAATTTAATAGCCAATTCCAAGCCCTCATTTATAGTTTTTAATGTGAAACGTGTAGCTACCTCGCTACGACTGCTTTCTGAATCATTAATTGTGGTAGTTTCATTCAAAATTTCGATTAATTATTCTTCGTTCAACGAACGATCCTCCAATATTTCTTGAATATCATGGATATCCATGTCATTAAAACCTACTCCAATACCACGACAAATATTTATTGTCCTTTGGTATTAATCTTCTATTGGTGGTAAAACATTTTCTTCGGAGGCTACTTCTGGGCACGGCTTTTTCCAACAAGAATTTAAAGTTAGTTGTTTTATTTCTTTAGCAGATGCAGAACAATATCGACATGATTTCAAATAGAAAATTTTTTCCATGCTTGTGGAAGTGTTAAATTTTCACTTTGATCGATGGCTTCTACTATTTTTTCAAATTTTCGACGAGTGTAATAAGCTTTAAATGTGGAAATTATACCTTGGTCTAAGGGCTGGATTATAGATGTAGTGTTAGGCGGTAAAAATAATATTTCAAAATTAGGATGTTTTAAATCTTGCGAATGACCTGGCGCATTGTCCAATATGAATTAAATTTTCAAATCAAGATTCTTGTTCTTCATATAATCTCTTGCATCGGGTATAAAACAATTGTAAAACCAATCTTCAAAAATAATACATATTTAATTCATTTATTTTTCTGAAACCGTGTTATAAAAAGCGTGTTGTACAAAAAATATGCCAATTTGTACATCCGTGTTATATAAAATAGTGTTATATAAAACCGTGTTATACGAGGCTCAAGTGTACTTAAGTGGATTTTTGGTCACTTCATTCGATATTTTATTACACTTGAAATGTTGCTTCTGAAGTATTTCATTAAATTATGAAATAAAATGTAAACATACATTTTCAAGAACACAAGTGCCCGAAAGACGTCGATCTGTACGCGTCGCGTCGGTGTCCAGAGGAGCGTTTCACATCGCGCGAACGCGCCAGGTTTCCGCTTACCCCGTGGGCCGGAAGCCTTCGCCCCGCCCGCGCTCCCTTCCGGAGCTACCCTCGCAGCCTCCTCCGCCAGTCAGCCTCCGGAAGGCTTCGCGGCCGCATCACGTCGCGCGACGTTTTCCGGATTTCCGTTTTCCCAAAATCCGAACAAAGTTACGAGCGTTCAGTTTGACGAGTTTCGGTTCGCCGTCTTAGAGCTCCGGGAGTCGTTATTAACTCGACTGTTTGTTCTCGGCTTCTAAGTTGTCGTATATGAAGTAGTTAATATTTAACCTAGTGTTATAGTTAATATATGTAACGAAATGTATAATTAATAAGTATGGTTGTCTTTTTTTTGAAAAATTAATTATTTTCGTAAATTATTTAATTATTAAAAATAAAACTGTAAATCTGTATAAACAGATTGAAAAAATCATTTAAGTACTCGGACGTATGGAGTGAATGATTGGTGAAAAAATAGTCGGGCAGATGTTACGGGACGTCTGTTGGCGACTCTGCGAGACCTGGCATTACCGAACATAATAAATTTTGAAAAGGGTAATGTCAATAGGTTTACGAATTGATGAGCATATTTATGGAAAAAGGTGAGACGACAGTATAAGAAAACCTTTTGCCTTCTCTTTCTACCCCTATAAAATATGGCGCGGTTTACTTTTCTATATACATGTTACATGTATGTACAATGCATTTACGCAACTTTTGATAGATTCTTTCCATGTAACGACTGCATTAATTTTTTCTACCTTAAAACTACGCCCAAACAGCTTTCCAAAAGGTTTTCTTACTAAATGTTATTTAAACAGTTACGTATAAATACGGAATATGTGTGTAGTCTTGCGAGTCATAGCCGGTCTGTCTGGCCACATTACATCCGTTGGTGCGCGGGTTCGACTTCTTCAGATCGAATTGCGAAATTCTAAGCATAGCCTTCTTTTCATTGTTACTTTGCACATTCCTAATTTTCCATTTTGTTCTTCCCAGTAAATGCGCGTGGAATGTAATTTTAACGTTTATTTTTCTGGAAAGGCTCGATAATGTAGTTTTATTTTTCTAACAATTATATTATACGTATCCCGTTATTTCTTAAAATATCCAGTTATAGGTGAACGAAGTTCAGTTAAAGATTAAATAAATTTATTAAGCGTAGCTACTTATTCCTTATGATATCTATCCGATCCCAGAGTATGTAAACGTTTTTAATCATTTTCATCGTTAATATTATTGTTTGATTTAAAGTGAATTGTGCGAAATTGACAAGTTTCGCGCGCATCCCTGCTGCCATTTCATATTTTCTTACGCTGCGGGTGTACCGCAGAGCGCAATCTGTCGAGTTAAATCATATGCGGAAATATGTATTAGTGATGATCAAAACCGATATGTCAACCGGTTACTCAATAACCGTTTTTTGAGATTTGTATCTGATTGTATCTGTGGTTGGTAATTGAAATTCATCTGTTGTCTAGTGTATCAATGTTTGCTGTCGAATTATGAAAAATACGTTACCTATCACCGATATCGAGAGGATGGTGACTGAAAAAATTAAGGTAAATGGTGCTCCGAATGCTGGTTATGGCCTATTGGAATCTGTCACACGAAGCGAGACTAGCGGTACATAACGGAGTTCTGGTGCCAACTCTGATGTATGAAAGGATGAAAGTAGAATGAAGCCAGTCGCTAAGGCGCATCGTGGACCGCAGCGTGGCGTGACTCGGAAAATCTGTGGTCGCTAGAGAGCACCCGACGCGCTGCTTCGCTGATGTTGAGAGCGCAACATGAAAAAAGTGTAGATATTTGTTATTATTAATAGGTTACACAGCGATTTTTAAGTTTGAATAATTCATTTCCGAAGGGCATTTAGTGTGCGAGTTGTTTAAAAATGAAAAAAATATATATACCTAGCGATTGTTTCATTTAGTTTTCTTATTGTTTTCTAATTAGAATTTATGTTGTTTCGTACCTTATACATACACCGCTCCTATTATCTACCCTTAGGAAATGACAATAATGGTAATTTTTTTCGTATTTTCGACTCTGATTAAATCAACCTGTATGCGAAAAATACATACGCGCGGGTGCTGTATTTGTACCCACACATAGCACACAGTTTTGTGTACATATGTATATTTAACTCCGTGATGAAACGCCCATTTAATTAATCTGTACAGTGTAACTAATTTTCACATTCCAGGATTCACTGCCACATGCGAGTCGACTCGGCGAATTGAAATTTCCATATATTATAATGAGGCAAAATAGATGATGTACATTCAAACCATTCTTCCAGATATTTAAATAAAAATTACAATTGAACTTTATGGCGCATGTCTCGTTAAAAATTAATTTGATAGAGCGCTGCATATCATACAACTGCCAATGTACATTTTTTTTAAATATACAATAAATAGAGATGCAAAGATGCAAATATTCTCACTATTTTTCAAAATAAAATAAGTACATGTTGTATGAAAAATGTAATTAACTGTGTGGTCTTCCGGAATGAATATAATCTCGATTACTCGGTCGCTAGAGGCGTGTCTCGCCGCCAGCGCGAGCGAGCACGTCGCGCTTGTTTCCCTAACTTACCATCGCGTCGTTTCCCCGTAGCCACGCTCTGTTCTCGCGGATCATTCTTATCTCTATCTATGATTGTTAAAGTTTATCTTAATTTTTCTCCATGTTGTCCATGGAATTGTGAACATTTTCCCCGTGCTGTTGACCCTCGATCTGTTTTACGTCCCCCTGGACATGTTCTAACACACGCGTTTAGTGTTGGGTCGATTCAACAGGTGGAGCCAGCCTAGTTTTACTGGTCGGAAGCCAAACTGTGTTCTGGTTGACCTTTTTATTCGCCATTAGCCGCTTTTTATGTCCCATCGAATGGGATTCGGCGACACGGCAAAGCTTTCAGAGCTCCCCGTGGGGTCGTCGTTATGTAAATAAGAAATCTCTTCTCCCATTGAACGCTTTTTAATGATAATGCCTCTTGCTTGTATTGTGATAACTTGTTTAATTTTAATTTCGAAAAATAACAATCTTTGCAATTGAACAATATTGATTATTTTAATTTATACTAAATTAAACTTTGAACTACACAAAGTTGCTCTGTAATCACATGTAACCATGGTGATTGAGCAAACCGGTTTCCGCAAAAGTTTTGGAACTAGAGACCACATTCAATATGCGTCATAGAGAAAACAACAGAGTATAATATTTTTATTTAATTAATAAATAATACATATAATTTCTTTAATAACAATAATAACTAGTAAAAATTAACAACCAAATTATTCTTATATGTTATACCTCACCAAAAAGAATTATAATTCTTGTGTGTATTGAGGGATAATCACTTACAATCATTTTGGTGGTGTAATCTAATTTAACAAACAATGAGATTTCGGTAATATACTATTTATCTTATATATCGAAAGCTTTTCGATATATTTTTTTTATTTATCTAATATATCGAAAGCGAAAAGAGACTAAAATTCAATCACAAAAGTCAATTCTACAATAAGTGAGAATCCATTTGGGTTCACCGGGGGAAATGCACACAAGACGCAACCGCAAAACATCCATCATCGTACATATATCTATACACTTCAAACTTTTATTGACCATCAAAAAGCATTTGACTCAGTTGGAAGGTGGGAAATCACTCCAAAACGCGAGAATAGAGTCTACGATTATAAATTTTAAATATGAAAATGCAACTATGAATGTTATAATTGACGTTGGCACTAGAACTGAGAAAATAAAAAAGTAACCCATAAAAACCAAGTTTTTACTATACTCCCTTTCTTTGTAAAATATAACAATAATTAAAGACGAATTAAAACATATATAACTTACAGAAATTTAATATATTTTTAAATGTTTTGAGATGTCAAGATTTTGATAGATTCAATTATCATCAATATGGTACCTTATGAATTTCCAGCGTCAAATGATTTAGTCAGAATCAGATTTGAGTAATGTAGAATTCTTCAAAACTAATCAGAAATCTAAAAGAAATAAATGATTATTTGATTTTTTCCCAAAAAACCCAATTTTGCTGTCATCTGTGAACCAATTGTTTTGTAAATTTTCGAAATTAGTAGTGATGTACCTATTATAACGACGGAGTAATTCAAATTTAGAAAATATTCCGCGACGTTATCGGGCCGCCGCCCACTGTGATATATTCCAAATCTAGTGGAACTTAATACAATGTACACTAATTTAATTTTTATCTCCGGATATACTGAATAGATTTTTATGAAATTTTTCCTGAATGTTCATAAATATATTCTTTATATGTACACGTAACTAAAATCTATTCAAATTCATAGAGGTTCATGCAAGAAAAAAAACAAAAGTCGGTTCATTCGACTTATATTTGCACAAATTGAGCTTGTTTTATATACAACATGTCACGTAATTAACGCAAACCCTGAAAAAAATTTATTAAGAATCGGCTACTGGTCTAAAATGTTCAAGCAAGCATGACCTAATTTCAATAGTTATGGAGATATGCAATATCAAAGTTTACATTTTTTTTTCAATATTTCTGACTTATTTTTTGCAAAAAGTTGAACTATCATTACAGTAACTTATATCGATTATGAAAAATTCATTTTCTTCAATACAACTTCAAGAAAATGATAAAATCCTTGTAAAAAATAACTTTTTTCAATTTTTGTAGTGAATCGAATCTTGCGAAGGGTGGAACTCTGTTTTTGCTTTCTTGGCAAGATGGTAAGCTGGATAAATATTTAAATTTTTACCTCTCGACTGTTGTCTCTGTGTGTTATACTGGTGGGTACTCAATTTGGCATTGACCATTAATGTCAAGGCGGCTTCTAGATAGAGTTTGGCTCTGGTACTCCTAAAATTCGTCTCGCTTTTTTTATTCGAGTGGCTCAGTAAGGAGTCTCAGCAGCTACCTCTTTCATTAGATTGGCTGCATCCCTTTTCCCGGATGATCTCAGACTAACTTCAGTGGCGACCGTTGTTAATCCTTCTTGAGTTTTTGTAGAAACTAGATCTATGATTTTTCTCTTTTGGATTTTTAAAATACATTTTCGAATGACTTCCAAGGCCTACCTGATCTTGTACAATCTCATAAACCTGCTGAACTTGAGGATGGAAGCAGGTCGAGAAACTTAGAAAGCAATGATACTATATCTTCAAACCACCCCATCATGTTCAGCCAAAAATTTCGATAATTTTCTACAGCTTTTCTCCAACTTCGCATCTATTTTTGCGCTAAGACTGCTAACGTACATTTTTAGTCCTCAAGGCGTGCTTTTCAAATCAACCTGGTTGTGTTTTTGTATTATAAAATTCTAAATGCACCTGTTTTGATCCTTTTTTGCCACTTAAAAGCCATACTTAAAATAATTATCTTTTCATTATTGTAGGTACTCCTAAAGAAAATTAAAAAATATTGTATGAGTGTCGGAAACACGTGCCGCCAAATTTAATGAAATCTTACAGAATATGAACCAAAGCAGTAAATAAAATTATTTTCTCGTTGGGTACCCGTGGATATTTTTTGTAAAATCAAAGCAAAGTCACACTTCTTCAAAAATATTATAATTTTGACATGTACAAGTAAATGGCTTTGTATCTGGCAATAAAAAATATATATTGTAATACAGATTACTTTGTAAAGTAGCCATAGATGTGAAGATAAAATATATATGAGTATTAGTAACTGTACTTCTAAATAAATTCACTTTATTCTTGATCACAATGACTCAAATTAACGAACAAAGTTGCTGTCAGAATGACGGCCTATGCAAGTGTCACTTTGCCAGGTTGCTGTATGAAAACCGGTGCTGTTAATTAGCAAATAATTATCAAAACATATAGTCTAGGTAATTAATTAGCTACTGTGTATATTTTACTATTTTTTTTTGCTTGCTTTTTAATTTTTGAATAAAGTTCCGCTAGATTGCGAATACATTACAGTATGCGCCGCGCCGTTGCTAAACAAACTTTTCTAATGATTCTAATTTGAAAAACCAATAAAATTTATAGTAATCCGAAATTATAGTATAATTATTAATTTTTTTTAACGAAAATTTGATATATCTTCTTGATCGTCGCCACGAGTCTACTTGCCAAGTTTCAGCTCGATTGGATCACGGGAAAAGGGTCAAAAATCGATCCAAAGTTTTTGTTGACGGCAAGCAAGCGGACGCCACGAGTTAATATAAAGGGAGTAAAAATAGAAAGAGATATCCGACAAGGTGACGCAATCTCACCTGAACTCTTCACGTTAGGCTTAGAATATGTATTTATGACTCTGCATTAGGATAACAGACACGTGAAGATAGATGGCACTTATTAAAGTCACCTAAGATTTGCTGACGACATCGTAGTTGTAAGTGAAAACATCAAAGAACTTAATATAATGATAAAAGAACCACACGAGGCTTCGAACGCAGTTGGTCTAAATATGAATATAAAGAAAACAAAAATATTGAGTCCAGAGAGCAAAATCATCACAATCAATAACAATAATATTGAAATAGCAGATGAATTGCCAAGACGAATGGGAATGAGCTGGGCTGCTTTTGGCAAACTTATACATATTTTCGACGGCAAAGAGATCTCAGTTAGCTTAAAAAGAAAAGCTTTTGAATCGTGCATACTGCCAGTGATGACGTATGGAGTGGAGACGATGAAGTGTAAAAAAGCTCAAATGCACGCAACGATCCATGGAGAGATCCATACTTGGCGTATAAGAGATTAGAGAGAATTATAAATGATGAAATTAGGCGCAGAACTAGACTAGTGGATATCGTGGATCGTGTAGCGAATTCTAAAATTGCAATGGGCAGGGTACGTTGCAAGGCAGGATGCTACAAGATGGACTCCCAGAGTTCTGAAGTGGAGACCCTGGAGAATAAGTGATATAGCCACAGAGTGTATTATCGTTTATTATCCTAGTATTCAGAGTGGACAGTTTTGGCATGAGACATATATATCTACATATTTAGAGGACGTTCGTGCAGCCGACTTTGGACAAGTTATTATGATGACGAAAATAATTTTTTATAATTATAATATAAAACTCGAAACGAAAAACTTCATAATATCGAACGTGTGTGTCTTTTCGACCATGTGATTTTCTGTGAAAGTAAAATCTTATACGAGTACTGTATAAAATAAATAAGCACCGTGACCATGAGTGTATACATATTTTTTCTGAGATTATTACCCTAAACTAGGTTTATTAATTAAAAAATATTATTTTGAGTCGAAAAAATGCAAAGGGATATACATCCGTATTTCGAGTGTTATCGTTTCGTTATTTTTTCTTGGTTATTGTCGCTTTCTAAATTCGCGCCGTCTTTTCCCCAGTTTTCTTCTCATACATGTCTAAACTCCCCTCGCGACCCTAGCTTTTCCACATATATTTAATATCCTTGTTTTGTTTTTTTGGCGATTAGCTTCAAGAGTATACTTTAAAGACGAAATATCCTAATAACTTTTCGGTTATATGGGACCTTGAATCTTATGTTGTTAGGTGTTAGGGTTCATTTTACTGTAGGCTTTCGAGAGGGATGAAAATGAACGTATGTTAAATTATTGTCCTAGTTTTTGCATTTAGGCATTTTACACGATTTTATTTCATTATTTTTTGCAAGAATTTAAAAAAACTTTTTTTTTACAAATGATATACGTAGTTTTATTACGAATAATATTATTTTAAAGTGTCATATCAATTATAGTTTTTATTTTTATTTACTCGTATAATTAACAAGAATACACTTATAAACCACTAATTCGTTGAAATATCAACATCTTGATATTTCAACCAATTAGTAGTTTATACAAAGTGTATTCTTGTGAATTATAGGTATGAATAAATAAAAATAAAAACTATAATTGTCGCATTCATCATTAGCCGCTAGTCATCATCACTATTGTTGTTATAATTCCAGCTTCGTTACGGACAGACAGACGAACATCCTTTACCACAAAGTCATTTTGCAGTAATAGAAGAAGTTTTTATTTATTAATTTATTTAAGTACAAGATAGTTAAGTACACGCCTGTACAACGTTTGGTAATTATACAAAAAAATATATGAAGACTTGCGTTCGTTTTTAAATACTGAAAAACTTATGGTTCCAATAATCGACCTACTCTGCTTGCTTTTCGGCGAATGCAAAATTCGAATAGGATTTTTCTTTTCTCCATATTAAACCACCAATAAGATGAATAGAATATTGCTGATAAGTGTTAAAATTACGGGAGATACAAATTTACCGATTCTTCGTCGTTCAACAACTTGGCCTATTTCGCGAAAAGACTTGTAACATCCTTATACAATTACGTTGACCCAAGAACTGAAGCCAACAGACCATGGTAACCATCGTTAGTGTGCTGACTGGGCTCTAGATCAACTTAACATTTATATTCATTTTGCTTAAAAAAATCACCTTTTCGGATGAAGCACATTTTCTTTATATGGCTTTGTCAAATGTTACACGTGAAAGTAATCCACAAGAGATTCAAGAGAAACCTTTGCATCCGCAAAAGGTATGGTAAGGTTTTTGGAATGGTGGTTTCATCGGACCAAATTTTTTCCAAAATGACCCTGGAAATGCAATTACAGTGATATCGATCGATTTTAATAGAATTTTTGTGGTCAAAGCTGGATGAATTTGATTTGAATGGCATGTGTTTCCAACAGCTTATTTCAATAAAAGTGTGGTGAATCAATAATTTCAAGAAATTCAACTGTTAAATGGCCACCAAGCAGTTGTGATATAACTCCTTTGGATTACTTTTTGGGGGGGTATTTGAAATCAATAGTTTATTCAACCAAACAACAAACTTGATGATTTAAAATAGAATATCGAATGCTGCACTCTCGACATTTTGCCTAATTAATTGTCCGTACCGGGCGTTGCCCGGGTTAAGGATTTAGTTGAAAATATGTTTGAGGGAGGACACAAAGATTCCATTATTTAAGAGACTTTTTCTAATAAAAATATTGTTTCCATTTATTCTGCTGGGATGGATGGAATCTCCAGTGGGAAATGTATTCCTCCGGGACCTAAAGAAAAATGTATGCAAAATTTGGGTCAGATCGGTCAAACGGTATAGATTTGTATAGATAATATATCAGGGGGAGGGGGTAAATATCGCCTTTGCTACCAGACAGACAGACATTGAGTTTTATAAGTAAAGATTTATTTCAAAAAGTTATCGAAAATTGGGTTCAACGAATGCACCCGTGTAAACGAAGCCGAGGTGGCCATTTGAACGACGTTTTATTTAAAGCATGTTATCATTTTTGCTTAAAAAAAAATTTTTTTTTGGTTGTGTCAAACTGTTTTTGTTATATTTCATTTTACAATCATTTACGTTTTAATTATCGCCCAAACCCAGAAGAACAAACGGGCTTATTTTTTTAAATTTAAGGCTTTCATAAATTTTCCGGTTTTCCTTTTAATGCTATACTAACAGTCAGGATTATAGGCCGAGAAGATTTGCCTGGAAGCACTGTATAGCCGTAAACAAGGGTACCAGCTACTATAAAAACAAGAACGCCGAGAGAAATAATTTCATCGAGGTAAATTTCCCGCTCTCTCCAAAATGTATATTTAATGGAAAACTTCAGTAAATGATGATTTGAATTGAAATGCCGTTGATACAGTTTCATAAATATTTATGATAAAACTTATTTATACTTAATATGTGGGGTGGAAGACCACTCGTTCCTTTATTTTTCGAATTATTAACATTTGTAAGCAAGAGAACAATAATGACATAGACAATGACCATAACATAAAAATAGAAAACGAACCACTCTCTGAACTAGAATATACAAAATACTTAGGACTCGGCGTAGACATTCACGTCAAATGGACCTATCACATAGACAAAGTAATTGACTCTGTGACAAAACAGTCTACCCTATTCCACGAAATCACACCCAAGACCATATTTTTTTTTTCGCAACATTGTGCACAAAATAAATAAGCATGTAGAAAGGTACACATTGAAATACATCAACGGTCAGAATATGCAAAAAATCGATTTTCTTTTTTACTATTTTTTCCATTTTACTTACTATATATTTTCGAATTATGTTTGAGATAAGTTTAATTTTCCTATGTTTGCTTTTTTTAAAATTAAATCCAACTTTTTGTAGCATTCCTAAAATATAGATTATATTTGATAGTAAGTTAGAAGAAGTAAAAACGAAAATTTATGCAGATTCGACAGTATACGTAGGGACCGTCGATATTATCTTATCCCAATTATAATAATTTTGTTCTCCGTCCGTCTGTCTGTCTGTCTGTCCCCCGTAACTTCGTGTAACGTCCGTAATTTCGTTCAAATTCACGGCTACAAAAAACAAATTAAACTGCCGGAGATAGACCTTGAACCCCGTACCAGCAAACCCGAAGGCGGCAACGATAGCGATGTTGCTACAGCCGAGCCTGCGTTACCTGGCAAAGATACAATACATATAGGACTTAGTAAAGACGCGAACCATTTCATGTTCCACCCAGCACAATCACCAGGGTTTAAAATAAAACCATTAATTGCCGACAGGGGAAATATAAAGAAAATATTCAAATACTTTTATAAGTCATTATTACTTTTTCATTGGTGTCGGTTATATATAATATAGGTATACTTATTCTTTAGGAATCGGCATGTAAAAGTACCGTCATTTTTGACGGGTTGCAGCTAATCTTACATAATTACAAACTACTTATCAGTCAACGATCCTTTAAGAAAATAATGCACCGTAAATAGTCAAGGCAATCAATTATTATGATACACTTAAGCCATGTATTCACTAGGGGACAAATCGCGAAACATTCCGCTCGACATGTCGCATCAACATCTACGCTCATGTTTCGGGGACAATGACGCGGTCAATTGACGTGCATACACCGGGACTCGCATATCTTGTCGCGGAAATGTCATCCGATGAGGTTATGGATAACAGCTGCGGTATCACATTTGGCGAAAACGGGGTTCCGCGCAATTCGAAATGTTTTTTTGGGTCGCAATTTCAAATTAACGAGGTTTTACTGTAGTAAATTGAATATTATTAAAAACAAGGTCCTTTTTGCAAATAATTATTGTTTTCCAGACGTCACGGAAATATATCGCCCTATGAGGTTATGATGATAGCCGCGTATCTGTTTATGTTAATGAGTTTATCGAAAAGTAAGAGGAGAAAAAAGAGGAGAATGCGAAATTATTAACTGCAAAGAGAAAGAAGGACGGACATTCTATGCGATCTTCGATCGATACAGCTCGATGAGTTCGAGAACGATTTCGTTTCCCCGCATTGTCATCTTGAGAGATACAGCGCATGCGTATTCACTTGTAAACATACCACGTGGTACTGACGCTCCGCAGAATGTTGCAGTGAGTACGCTCGGGTACCGTGCGCGTGGCAACGTTGCCACGGCACGTAGAAATGCCGCGCTATGTTGTGCGCGAGGTCGCGGAATAGTGCACGACGTTGCAACGTCACGTAGACTCTATGCCGCGCATGCTGTTGAGGGACAATTTGTCCCCTAGTGAATACATGGCTTTACGCAAAGAAAAAATCTGGGCTTAATTTATCATATTTATCATGTTGGAATTATTCATTTGGCTTGTCAATCTTTTATGTTCATTCTCCATTACGCAAACCCTTCCTCGGGGACTTTTTACCACCGTCGCCGTAATTTATGATAAATCCCGCCCTTAAGTTTTCCCATTTATTCGAGGAATCTATTGTGCCTGCCGGGCAGATGGGCACCGATAGGAGACAGAGCCGCCTCGAGGCGTCCGCCGCCCGCCTCCCACCCTCCCACGCAGTCCGCTCCTGGCTACTATTCATACAACGATTGAGGGGTACATTTAAAACACAGCGTATTCCATTTTTATTTTAAAATTAAATTTCACGTAGGTGATCAGCATCACAAAAAATATCGTAAAAAATGAAACATAAGTGACCATTTGGAATGACCCTTTCGATCCCAGCATTGATCCTTTGTAGTTAATTAAATATTACAAGCTTGTACATTGGGGCACTTTGATACATATCCATGTGCCTCGTGTATCAAAGTAGCCCAACGAATATTTTCAAAAACTAATGATTTATTAAGAAAACCACTGAACTTTTTTTAAATCACTTGTATCCTGAATACTGAATAAAATAACTTACATTTGATAATTGTAAATCTTAACTAAACGACGTAACATGTCACATAATTGACTGCGAAAAAACACACCTACCTCGTGAAACGCTAACAGATAACTCAGAATATTTTGAGTTTGTTCAAATCTTTCAGAACAGTGCTGGATTTATGTCACAGAGACATTATTAATCAATTAATGTATATTATAGATATCACAGAGACGAAACTGTATTTATTATGGGAAAGTAGGTATAGAAGTCATTTGGGTGTACATAGGACTTATGACCTATCTTTATGGTTGGCTTAAGTGATCACTTTACACAATGTAACATTCGCCATTTCCACCCATGATAGAATATACCATGCTTATTCATTTTTTGGAAGATAGGTCATAAGTCCTATGTACAATGACTTCTATACCTAGTTTCCCATAATAAATACAGTTTCGTCTCTGTGATATCTATAATATACATTAATTGATTAATAATGTCTCTGTGACATAAATCCAGCACTTTTCTGAAAGATTTGAACAAACTCAAAATATTCTGAATTGTAAATACTGGTATAAAGGAATTTAACAAAAATTGGAAATAATATTTCCTGGCGTATCCTAGTGTAATGCAAGTAATTCGGATGAATTTCATTACACAATAAAGTATATTGCTCTCAAAATTCCGTAAAATTAATTGTCGATTTTCTCATTAGCGACATCTGTGGGGATTTAGCTTTTAGTGAAAGCTTTCCACACAATTTGAACATATATACAACTTTCAAAAAATGAATAAGCATGGTATATTCTATCATGGGTGGAAATGGCGAATGTTACATTGTGTAAAGTGATCACTTAAGCCAATCATAAAGATAGGTCATAAGTCCTATGTACACCCAAATGACTTCTATACCTACTTTCCCATAATAAATACAGTTTCGTCTCTGTGATATCTATAATATACATTAACTAACAGATAACCGCGAGCTAACTGGCAGCGCAGTTGCAAGCACGTGTAAAGACAGGTTACAGTGACATCGTGACACGAATACTGACTGTTCCTCGATTTTGAAATAGTGCTGGTGCATCAATATACCCTTTGGATCAAACTGTCCCACTACCCCTACAAAGTACATATATGTGAATCTGGCGGACGGGTAGGCTCTGTATACGTTAAGTATGTAAATTTGGAAACCGTAGCCCGATGATTTGGTTATAAATATGTCACTGGAATTCGAATTGCAGAAAACTTGTTCCATTTTCAACTCGTTTATTTAAATTTATTTCGAAAGTCATATGTAGGGTATAAATGCAAAGGCAGCAACATCCAAAAAAATAATAAAATGTTTTGAATGCAGTCACCGTGGATTACTAATTTAAAATGTACTGAATTATAATTTTTATGTATCTATCACTTTCAAAATCATCTGTCCTATAAATCTATAGGATAATTTTTCTTATAAAATCGCGAATTCAGTACATTATAAATTAGTAATCCTCGATGAATGCGTTCAATGTTTTTTTTGGATTTTAATATATATGATAATAATTCACAAATGATATTCATTTTGTGAATTATTGAGCAACCGAAACGCATTGGCGCATTGCGTCGTAAATTGGCGGTTAATTTTTATATAAGGTTTATTTAAACTATTCGATGTTTTCATATCTTCTCAGTGTATTAATTTTAGCTCGCCCCCCTTCTAAATATTTCGTTCTAGAGTAGCCTTTAAATTTGAATGTGATGAAAAAGTTACCAAACTAATACGTAATACTCATACCATTCATAGTGATACCTTACTTCACATGTTCGAAAGCCACAAAATTCAACAAAAATCCGGTAGATAATAATTTTTTAATTTTTTAGTGCAATACCTACCTAACAATTTTAATTCAAAAAATAACACACACACATACTATAATGCAAAGTAGCATACACATACTATAAGCAATCGTTGTCTACCGAGTGAAATTTTTTAAAGTCAAAAGGAAACGTAATGAAATTTAATTTCTTCCTTTCTTCTCGGTGAACTATACACACAGACGTTTAACAAGTGTACCTCACTCATTTATTACAGTATTTTTTTTTAATTCCTAAAAAATATGTTTTACTTAAAATGGTGAAAAATTATTTAATGTATTTGTTAAAACAAAATATATTTTACAATGAAACACATTTAGTCTGAAGTTGCAATATGCATTATTCAAAAAGGACATAAATAGATTTTTCTTGCATATATTTCTAATTGATTCATTCAAATCGTTTTAAAATAATAAATATTAATCCAAAATTTCATTTTGATAAATTCATTTTCGAGCTTTTCGTTTAAAAGGGCAGCGTCGTTTTGTTCCTTGGTTCGACGACAATATTGCGGAAACACCATCTCTTTGTGACGGTTTAAGAGGCCGCCAGACGTGAATTGATTTTTTTGCATTTCCTTATTCCGTGATTTCCCCGAGCCGCTGTTGCGGACTCCGCAGCGGCCATAATCCGATCCGCATTAGGCGGGAAACTGTGTCAGGTTTTCTTCTGCCGGGAGTGCTTATTGGCCACACATCCGTCCATATCCCGCATCCCGTCTCGTGTTCCCATCAGTTCACTTCCCACTTAAGTGGGTCGGGGCTGCCGGCGCCGGCGCCTGAATAGCTCGGACGGGTCCGCATTGTTTTCTGGAATGAGAATAATCCCGCTTTAATTACTGGTGATGGATCGCAATTTGAGCGGAATCTCGGGCCGTAATGAAGTCATCATATTCGTGTAGTACTATTACACTAAATTCCGTCAAAGGCCTGCCGTGCATTGTTTACATTACTTAAAGCCATGTATTCACTAGGGGACAAATCGCGAAACATTCCGCTCGACATGTCGCATCAACATCTACGCTCATGTTTCGGGGACAATGACGCGGTCATTTGACGTGTACACACCGGGACTCACATATCTTGTCGCGGAAATGTCATCCGATGAGGTTATGGATGACAGCTGCGGTATCTCATTTGGCGAAAACGGGGTTCCGCGCAATTCGAAATGTTTTTTTGGGTCGCAATTTCAAATTAACGAGGTTTTACTGTAGTAAATTGAATATTATTAAAAACAAGGTCCTTTTTGCAAATAATTATTGTTTTCCAGACGTCGCGGAAATATATCGCCCTATGAGGTTATGATGATAGCCGCGTATCTGTTTATGTTAATGAGTTTATCGAAAAGTAAGAGGAGAAAAAAGAGGAGAATGCGAAATTATTTACTGCAAAGAGAAAGAAGGACGGACATTCTATGCGATCTTCGATCGATACAGCTCGACGAGTTCGAGAACGATTTCGTTTCCCCGCATTGTCATCTTGACAGATGCAGCGCATGCGTATTCACTTGTTTACATACCACGTGGTACTGACGCTCCGCGGAATGTTGCAGTGAGTACGCTCGGGTATCGTGCGCATGGCAACGTTGCCACGGCACGTAGACTCTATGCCGCGCGTGCTGTTGAGGGACAATTTGTCCCCTAGTGAATACATGGCTTAAGATTTTAAGCTCAGTTGTTGAACATGAGTCTGTGAAATTTTTTTCTCGCTTTCATTACACTCATTAAAAGACATGCCCTCATTATACGAACTGCTATTTTTTTTTACTAAAACTGCTTTAGAAGTTGTGCATTAGAAAATTTCGTTACGGTTTTGTACCAGTTATATATGTCACTCTAGGACCATCTATTAGGGTCATTTCACTCTAGAAAAATTATTTCGTTTGATGCGACGATCCAGCGTGTGACGTCACTTGACCTAGACGACGCGGCTCGTGTTCGCCCACTGCTCGTGGTGCGACGATTTCGACTAGGTCAAATGACGTCGCAGGCTACAGTCGTCCCGCGCTAAAATACGTAAAAACTATTTCTCAGTCATTTATTGACAGATTTAAAAAAAAAATCTGTGTTTTATTAGCTTTGATCTAAATTTTAATTACATTAAGTTAAATATATTATAAACATTATAAAACTTCTCCATTGTTACACCTGTTGAGCTTTGTAAGAAGCTAATACTAAAGAGCATAATATATTTTTAAACTGCTATTGTCACAACTCCTGGATTTCTCGGCAACTTAACGGTTAGTTTCCCATATTCACAAGACAATGAAGACAAAGAGTAATAATTTATCGCTATTTTTTTAACTTAAGCACTAGACTTGTATGAGATGTCTTGACATTTTTCGAAACTTTACCTATGTCCTGTACATGTCGTGTCCTATTAATTTTTAACTACCTTGTTATGCTGGGAATAAGAGGGAGTATCCCCCGCCTGTCACGTAGCATATCGCACCCCCGCTCAAATAGCGTCCACAACTCAAAATAAAGAATCAATTTTATTGCACCATTAGTTTCACAATACTTCAAAATCTTGTCTCAGAAAGTGTCATGTGCATATAGTTCAATTGTTTTTCCCTAAAGGGCACTAGTGTCATTGTAATATTAACCAAAATTATAAACATACCAAATGTTACAGCCAAAGTCATATTTATAAATATGCCTAGCAGCTGAAATATAATGCCTTATTTTATCTATAGATATAAAATAATGTATCTATACCTATAAAACTCAATGTCTGTCTGTCTGTTTGTCTGTCTGTCTGTCTGTCTGTCTGTTCTCTATACAAATCCACACCGTTTGTCCGATTCGATTCAAATTTTGCATACTTATGCTTTAGGACCCGGCGGGTAACATAGGCAACATTTCCCCCCTATTCTCATACCCCTTCCCCTGACAAATCTGTACCGTTTGACCGATCGGACTCAAAATTTGGAAACTTATTCTTTAAGACGCGGCGGGTAGCATTGGCAACATTTCCTCCCTATTCTCATACCCCTTCCACTCACCCTGACATATTTTCAAAGCAAATCTGTACCGTTTGACCGATCGGACTCAAAATTTGGAAATTTATTCTTTAGGACTCGGCGGGTAACATTGGCAACATTTCCCCCCATTCTCTTACCCCTTCCCCTCCCCCTAACATTTTTTCGATGAAAATCTGTACCGTTTGACCGAGCGGATTCAAAATTTGGAAACTTATTCTTAAGGACTCGGCGGTTACATAAGCGACGTTTTCCCCCTATTCTTTTAACCCTTCCCCTCTCTTGATATATTTTCTATGCAAATCTATACCGTTCGAATCGAAACATTGTTTACCCTCACAAATTTATTTTAAACTTAATCCTTAACCCGTGCAACGCCGGGTATGAACAGCTAGTAATATTATAAAATGAGGAAAATCAGCACATTTAGAATATTCCATTTTTTAAACTTCGGATAGTTTGGAATTGATAGAATGTAGGTAGAGGTACCTTCTTTATTATTTTTAAATTGTTTGAAGTTTGAAAAATGGAACATTTTAAAACAACAGAAAGCTTGGGATGATATCTGAAAAAGGGAAAAAAAAGAGGTTCATATATTTGTTTGCTGAAAGCGTTTCGTATATGTTGTGTGTTCTATAATATTGATTGAGAGATGTAATTTTTAATTTTAAACTAATATTCGATAAATTACGATCACCCAGTTTCCGAGTTTTTAGTTAAGTGTTGATTTCTAGTGAAATTTCCGTACCAAAGAGTTTCAATACACCAATCATAAGTAGACATAAAATGTGTGACGTAACGTAATGTATATTTTTGAGTTGTGACACTATTTGAACTGGGGTGCGATATTTTTATTTCATCGAATTTATGAATATTTTCTTTCAGACATCTAAACTCATTCTTTTCCAAACTGGCCGCGACCACATTTCATTCTTGAATCTATTCAATAATACTTGAATGAACGATTTATTACTTTGTGGTGACATATTTAATAATTAAATAAACACGACTTGGTTTCACTTTAAATATTTCTTTTCTTTATTCAACTATAAATTAATATTTCTTTATTTGAAGTATATTAAGATTGAAATGATGTGAAGTGTTTTATTATGATAATGACAATGAATAATTGGTGATCTATATATATATATATATATTTATTTTTCTCTTTCTCTTTCCTTAATTTTTGCTCTATATATTTTTAATTTGCTATTTTCTGTATTTACTGCTCTTTTCTTAATTTGGTACGCATATACATATATTTATTTTTTCCTTCTCTTTTCTTAATTTGCTTAAAATTTTTAACTTTGTATTGAAAATATCTTTTATGTTGTTTTTTGTATTTAATTGTTTTCGTTTTTTATCTCTTATATTTATAAAGTGAAAAATACTTAGCAATAGTGTAACATTCAATTGTAAAAATGAACCCACAGACAAACGTCTCTTTAGACGTTTTGTGGGACTAGATATTATAAAATGTAAAGAAAATAAATAGAAAAAAAAATACTAGCTATACCCGGCCACGCGTTGTTGTGGCTCAGTCTTGTTAAACGGAAAAAAAAAGATAAAGCACACGTTTCTAATGTGTTTAATTTTACAATGCTTATGGGTATTCAATTTTGTTGCTTCTCAAAAAAAACATGTTTTTATCTGTCACAGATGTGACATCTGTATAATAGTAGGTGTATAAAAACGTAGTAGGTATATAAAAATTTGAGCAGTCCCTCTTATCATCAGGTGTAATTTATAACTAACCTAAATACAAAAATTATGTCATCTTATTCGAGGAGAGTAATGGGTCGTGGAGCAGTAGCGACGATTTTTTGTGTGGTCTTTACGGGGAAGATTTTGAGGATCGAAGACGTTTGTAGGAATGTGATGTTGTTTATGAGTGTTTTCCCAGATTTGTTTGACGGTTTCCAAATTATCATTATCAATCCTTTATGATGAACCGAGTGGAGTAGTTTTAGGGCTTGTTCAGATACGCAAGAATCGTGCGATTGCAAATCGCGCGTTTTGAAACCGCAGATTTGTGTCATGTGTTCAGACAGCCGCGGTTAATAAGCGATTTGTGCGCGCGAATAGCGTCAGTTAATAAACGTCAGTTTGACAGCTCCGGTGCCGTTCTCAATCTTTGAACATCAGAGATAAATTCGCTCATTACATTGTGAACGACGGCCGTGTTCCATGGCAAGACACAAAAATATAATTCTGTCAGTTCATTTTTGGTGAATACCTACTTACCAAAATTTTTTTTTTTTTCCAACGTGTCTTCACCATTTCCAAATATCTCTACTAAACTCCTGCCAAGCTTGGTTCTTGGCAATTTCATTTGAGTAATCCCTCACACTAATGATCCCATATTGCAGGCCTTTTCTCCACATTTCATCAAAGTTCAGTGTCCAAGGGATCCATAACGAGTGTGTATATTGCTGAGATACTTTCGTACATTTTTGTTCATCATCTAAAAAATTGTCCCGAAACAACTAAAATATATACTTACTTGGGTCACTGATATTTTGTTTTCTCGATATCTTCATGTTGTATTTTATTTTCTGTAAATATAAAGAGTTTTCCGAATCAAATCACGTTCATATAGACTTCCAGCTTCCCTCCAAAACAATTCAGGACCTAAAATGTATTTTTCTGAAACATATGTGTGTTTCCTTCCAAAAATATTTTTTCTGTGTAGTTTAGCAGTAATATTCTTTTCTTATTCAAGAAATGAGTTGTTCATTTTCACCCCAACGTTGTATGATGTCATATTTGTTCAGGTTTCGCGTTCCCCTTAAGCCACGTCTGTACGATGTATTTTAATAAATGAAAGTAAAGTTCCAAGGGTAAGGTAATAAAGATAGAAATGTTTTACCGAAATTTTGTTTCATGCATATAACACGCATCATTTCGAATAAATTTATTTATTTAATATTGTTTTTGTATAAAAGAACATAACACATGTTAAAACTGCAATTTTCTTCTCCGGTTTAACTTTCACAAGTTCGACTTAACGTATGATTGCCGTGTATGACAGGAGCGTGCAACGCATACAAGTAAAAGCCAAGTATTACCAAAGATTCTGGGAAACAATTATAAATTAAATAATCACTATCTTATGAAATCACCATATATGTTGTTTTTGTCTTGTCTTTCTGTTTGCTATATCATATCGATGCTTCTTCTGTGTTCGTGCCAAAATCATATAAATAAGGTATTTAACAGCAGGTGAAAAATAATTTCATTTTAAACAAAAGTTACAAATATTTAAAATAATTCATAACAACGGGAATGTTTTGAATATTACAGAAAAAATATTATGTACGTTTAATAATTATAATCCATCTTTGCTGTGGTATACAAAATAACTGTTTGATGATCAATAGAAATGTTTTATTTAATAACCAAATTAATTAATCAATTAGAAAGACATACAGAAAAATCTAATTCACGAAAAAATATTAGGTTACTACTGGGATTCGAACCCAGGTCACCTCCTTTCCGGGGCCGGTGCTCTGACCACTAAGCTATAGCAACCCTCTATGTTTCCGTGAATATATCGACCTTATATGTAGTTCTTATTTTTTATTAATTGATTAATTTTTATTTTTGTCCATAGAGCAATCCACTTTTTTGATACGGTAGTTGAAATTACTTTGCAATGCCACCGCTAGATGGACGCCATGATTAATTGAATAATTCATTTTTATTTGGACATACATTTATACAACAGATATTATATATTCAAGAACACATTCATATTTGTGAAGTTGTAATTTTTCAGAACAAAGTTCTGTGAAATATTTAATAACCAAATTAATTAATCAATTAGAAAGACATACAGAAAAATCTAATTCACGAAAAAATATTAGGAATATTAGGAAAAATGTCAGAGCACCGGCCCCGGAAAGGAGGTGACCTGGGTTCGAATCCCAGTAGTAACCTAATATTTTTTCGTGAATTAGATTTTTCTGTATGTCTTTCTAATTGATTAATTAATTTGTTATTAAATATTTCACAGAACTTTGTTCTGAAAAATTACAACTTCACAAATATGAATGTGTTCTTGAAATGTTTTATCTTTCTAAGCAACGGGATGTTTTTTAACAATTGATATAGGTAACGAAATAAATGAAAATTTGATTAACAAAATATTTCGAATGTTCTGGAAGAAATAAAAATAAAAATTATGTTTTAGAAAAAAATTTCAAACGAAAATATTTACATATTTATTGAAAAAATATATAATTTTAACTATTTATTATTATAAACATGGCCTAGCAGCAGGAATATAATGTCTTACCTTCTATATATAAATATAATATCATGTCGAGATTTATTGTTTAATTTAATATTTTATATACAAAGAATTTTGATTGAATGATGATATTTATGATGTATACAACGTATATGATATTTATCGTAAATGTAGTAATTGATTTTAAACATACTAGAAAGAAAATCGGCACGTTTAGAAGGACTATTTTTAAAAAGTATCTAAATATTATAACTATTTATTTTTTTATTATTATTATTATTGTCAATTTATATGATATGTAAAAAGGGGAACGTTTTAAACAATAGAAAACATTTTTTATCGTAACCATGCAACATACAAAAAAAATTATCTAAATCAAGGCCGAGTCCGAAAAAGTACGTTCATATACAGTTGCCGGCAAACTTCATGAAATTCTTTGGCTAAGTGGGGGAATGCGCAGAAGACGAAATTTGAGTCTCGTTGGTAGAAAAGTAGATGCGCAAACGTCCCCCCACTACGCCGCAAAATTTCAAGATGTTTGCCGGCTACTGTACAAGCACGTGTTAAGATCCGTTAGGGTCGAGTTCTCTTGTTTTAAAACGCGTAGTTGGGTCCGTGCTGTTTCCTAAAATATCGATAAAACGATGTAATTTTATTTTGGAAATAAATTACGATCTCCTGTGATCAACGCCAGCTTCTGAATTTTATTCTGCTTCAAGTGGTGTTTCGAAGATCTTCCGTACCGCACTTATTAAACCTTTCTGGTATTTATAAACTCACCTGCAATGATTGTCCAACTTTATGTATTGGTAAAATACCGAGAAACGTAAATATTAGAATAAAAGAACACATTAAATGCTTAACAAATATAGATAGGATTTTCTGAATTTGCCGAACATCTAATTACTTTGATCACACATTTAATAATGCAATAAATTTTACACTAAAACGGTATAGGTTTGTGACAGCAAGTGAAGCATTAGAAATTAATAAAGCTATCAAAAGTAATAACCAAATAATAAATAAGCAAATAAATGTATCTAATAGTCAGATTTTAAAGTTGTTCCCTCTCACTTCGCTTAACCCCTCCCTTTTCCTTCCCCCATCTAGTTGACACTCTGTCCCTCTCTGATTTTCTTTCCTTATGTAAATACTTATGTAAGTACTTAGATTAGTCTATTTAATATTTGTTCTGAAGAAGGTTGAGACCAACCGAAATTATGTAGTTGACGAATATACATATGTGGTAATAAGTGGTTAGAAATTAAGTATTTTATTTGATTTTTAATTTAACATTATTTATTTTTTTAAATCTATATCAAAACTGTAAAAATTGTTAAATGGCTCTCCTGAATGTTTTACATTCCTAACTTTCTCTTGTATGACGAAGACATTATCTATTAATTTAGTATTATAACCTTTATTAAGTGCAATTTGTTTGGTATATTTAATTTAATGTTGTAGTTATTTTCAGATAAGGGAAAATCTAAATAATCTACTAAGCATAGAATGAAAAACTGATAATTTTTGAGAATCTGTACGATTAGAAGAATTGTGTGTAACTATGTCTGTATAATTTTATCTTTACGAAATATGTTAAATTATTATAATTAATTATTACAAATATTGAAATGTTCAAATCCAAGAAATTTATTATTTCTATTTTTATTTCTATGATAAATTGAATCCTTTTATGGAGTTTATTTAAGATATTAAGGAATATTTAAGTTGCTTTTCAGTACCAGTGAATTAAATTTTTTAATTATTATTATTAAATTACTAACAATTTAAGGTCTCTTACTAAATGTTCAATATAAAATTTATCTTTGTTACCTGGCACGATTCGCGCATCTTTTGTGTCTACGTGTTTGAAATGCTAGCATGTGTGAGTAGTTTATAGCAGTTCCTATTCGTTCTTTGCTATTTCTACATTTATATAAGGGTAATCGCGCTCGCGCTCTTTATTTTTTCAAGCGCATTGCAGACGTCGGGGGTATTGTGTCGCCTGGGGTTATTGTTTAATTTTTGAGGCCACACTAACACTTATTTTTCCCCGCAGAGGGTTTTCAGCAATTCGAGACAGCCGAGAAAAGCATATTCGCAACGGCGTTCATAATATAATTTTTCTTTCGCCAACATTTTTGTGCCTGAAACATAAGAATCACGGTGACAAATTCATATTCTTCTCAATAAATTTGAACAATGTATCTTACTGCGCCTGGAAAACCGTTGGTAATCTTGACGGAAAGGAAATCTGCATCACAATAGGGTTTAATTATAATTAATATAAATTAATTATAATTAATAAATTTGCTACATTTGAAGAAGAAGAAAAAAAAAACAATAGGGTTTATTCTTTATCTGAGAAATATCAACAATACGCAGATGAATAATTAATATAAAGTGTATATGAAAACTTTTCTGTACGCATTATTGCTTTGACACTCATCGTAATTTTGAGAATATATTGGGGGGGGGTATAAAAGTAAACGCAGCAATATCAAAAAAAGAAAAATCATCAACTATTATTAATTTACAATGTACTGAATTCGAGATTTTATAAAGATTTTATTTAGGAAACTAGCTGTCCTTACCCGGCGTTGCACGGGTTAAGGATTAAGTTTAAAATAAATTTGTGAGGGTAAACAAAGGTTCGATTCGAGTGGTATAGATTTGCATCGAAAATATATAAGCTGAGGGGAAGGGTTGAAAGAATAGGGGGTAAATGTCGCATACGTTGCCCACCGAGTCCTAACGAATAGGTTTCCAAATTTTAAGGTCCGATCAGACGAAAGGTGCAGATTTACCTAGAAAATATATCAGGGGGAGGGAAAGGGGTAAAATTATAGGGAGGAAATGTCACCTTTGTTGCCTGCCGAGTCCTAAAGAGTAAGTTTCCAAATTTTGAGTCCGATCGGTCAAGCGGTACAGATTTGCATCGTAAATATATCAGGAGGCGGGGAAGGGGTAAAAGAATAGGGGGGAAATGTCGCCTATATTACCCATCGAGTCCTAAAGAAAAAGTTTCCAAATTTTGCATCCGATCGGTCGAATAGTACAGATTTGCATCGAAAATAATATCAGGGGGAGGGGAAAGGTTAAAAGAATACGGAGTCCCCTATGTTACCCGCCGGGTCCTAAAGCATAAGTATGCAAATTTTGAATCGAATCGGACAAACTGTGTAGATTTGTATAGAGAACAGACAGACAGACAGACATTGAGTCATAGGTATAAATAGTAGGTATATAGAAACAAAGTAGGTATTCAAAAACATCCTCGTTTTTGAATGCAGCGTTGTGCTAAAATTTCAAAGCAATCTGTGAGGAACTTTCAGGGATTAGCGATTTTGTACAAACGAACATTTACATTTTTAAATTCAAGAACACACAAATATTTGTGAAGTTGTAATTTTTCAGAACAAAGTTCTGTGATGTTTCTAAAACCAAATTAATTAATCAATTAGAAAGACAAACAGAAAAATCTAATCCACGAAAAAATATTTTGGCTACTACCGGGATTCGAACCCGGGAATAAATGTAATAATAATAATAAATGAGAGTATTTCCCGGGTTCGAATCCCGGTAGTAGCCACAATATTTTTTCGTGGATTAGATTTTTCTATGTCTTTCTAATTGATTAATTAATTTTGTTTTAAAAATTTACATTTTTATTTATATAGATTACTCGCTGCCACGTATTTCCCTTAAATTTGTAGATTTCGTTAGTTTGGCGAACTCTTAGGTGGTCTCGCGGGTACCATTGGATGACTAAATATTTATTTGCCAGCGATACACGACACATCACACATTGTGTTTTACCAATTCTCAAGACCACGGCTATAGCCGCTGCGGGGGCGGGCCACAACGGCAGGACTCGCGACCAATCACCTGACAGCCGCAGGTGGTCGAGTTTGATTTCTCTGACGAACAATTCGCAAAGGCTTTCATTAGGGCCACGCTTGGGCTGTACAAACAGTATACACATGATACAGAACAATATAGGTTGAGAAGAACGCATATTTATTACAGAATAATGTAAAAAATAATCGACCCTTTTAACCTTTTCTGCTCGTCTTTGCGTTATCAACCGCGAAGCGCTTACGCTTGAGATTTAGAGAAATTACCGCTTACACTTACCTTTGAGAGCTCAATCGGTGGAACAGGAATCTATCGCAGGCTCGTAATATAGAGGTTCTTATAGTTTAAACTCTGTGGGACGAGAATAAAAGGTCGTCGTCGGCTTAATTTTTTTTTACCTTATATTTTAAAAGAGCGGATAGTACAAGATTTTCAGATTAAATTCGCAATAAAGGGGTAGCAAGAATGATATAGGGTAAGTCGCAAACACAGAATTATCTTGAAAAATGCTCAATATTCTCTGAAAAGAATAAAATTGAAATTTGACAACAGACAGCGTGATTCCAGACCTGGCACGATCAGATACTGCAAGTATTGGACGATGGCCCTGTTAAAAGCCTCAACAACCGTAGAACATGTATGAGAAGATGTATAAATGTAGCCGAAGCAAAAGTGGTGTGTCAAGATAGAAGAATATGGCGTTCTATCTTCTCTGCCTACCCCTGCGGAGAAACGGCGTGATGGTTTGTTAGTTAGTTAAGATAATTGTCATTTCACTTTGATATAATGCAAATATTTCCTTTCAAATGTAAGTATTCATCGTTTCCTTTTAAATTTTTTCGAAGCTTTCAATAATTTGGGAAATAATGCATCAGGCACAAAAGTGTGCTTTTATATGCGATCTAAAATATTTAAATACGTACACACGAAGTATTTAGTCACATGACTTGGAAACAATGTTTGAGAGAAAATCGGATGGAATCTTCTCGCGTTTGCAGCATGTTTAATCTGAGTTGGCGATAAATACAGTTCCTTGTTCAACGTAGAACTGCAGACCGCAGACACTTAGGAAATTTCCCCAGCACTAGTTCAACCCAGTATAACTCGTATCTCTGTATCTCTGAAATTCCACTGTCCTACTCAACGTGCAGCAAGACGGTTCATTCTTCAGTGTTATATTATTTGACTATGTGGCAGAAAACTTTGTAGACAAACCACGCATGGACAGACGATCATTTACATTCAATCCTGAATTATCTGTTGAGCTGGGAGACTTTCACGATTTAACATAGAACATTTGTCAAGAAAACTGCATTTGAAAACTCTGTAATATTTATATACGCTGTCATTTTGCTTTTCGTTTTATTTTTTAATCTTTACCGGTACATGGATAATATGGGGTAGTCCAAATTCTTTTTGAAATCAAATCCCGGTACTTCTCACAAGCTAATGAATAAGCTAATGATCTGTCATCTTAGGTACTCCCCCGATAGGCTGTGGTATCAAATTGCTGTATTAATAATAGCGGATTATAATAAAAATTACATATTAGGTTAGGATAAACAAAATTTCAGTATGTCAATTCAGTCATTTATTTAGAGATCTGACATAATTTTTTTTTTTATCATCTCGTTAGATATAATGTCGCGTAGGTCTTTTGTACTTGATTTATAAATGATATATTGTAGATTAGTGATGGTATTTTAACCCGTGACACTTGGCCGTATTCTGAAATAAGCAATATTGATATATCGGTATCTTGACAGTTATTGTATAACAGTATAATGCCGTCAATTTTGTCGTTTTAAGTTTGACAGGTTTGAAATTAATGAATTCAATCAATCAGAAAGCTCTAAAACGTTAATTTATTCAAAATTATGAATAATGCGCTTTATAATTGATTGGTTTCATTAATTTCACACCCGTCAAACATAAAAATTTAAAATTGGCGGCATTACAATGTTATATAATAATTGTCAAGATACAGAAATAGCAATATTGCTTTTTCAGAATACGGCCTACTAACCATTATTTGGTATTTATATGTGATTGTATTAATGGTCGGTAACTGATTTTTAGCAATTAAATAAAATTAATAGCAACGGTACTAGATAAAAGTTACATTTCAGTTCATCGATAAATCAGACACAAATCTCAAATAATGGTACCATTTGTAACCGGTTAAAGTAACGGTTCGAACATCCCTATTGCAGATAAAGAGCCGTTTTTCTCATTATAACAACGACGTTTTAATTAGTGAAACGTTAAATAGATGGGACGTACGCATAACTTTTATAAGAAACTAGCTGTTCATACCCGGCGTTGCACGGGTTAAGGATTAAGTTTAAAATAAATTTGTGGAGGGGAAACAAAGGTTTGATTCGAAGGGTATCGATTTGTATCGAAAATATATCAGGGGGAGGGGAGAGGGTAAAAGAATAGGGATTAAATGTTAGCAATGTTAACTGCCGAGTCCTAAGAATAATTATGCAAAATTTGAATCCGATTGTTCGAACGGTACAGATTTGCATCTAAAATATATCAGGGGGAGGGTAAAAGGGGAGGGAGAAAATGTCACTTTTGTTACCCGCCGGGTCCTAATGAATAAGTTTCCAAATTTTGAGTCCGATCGGTCAAATGGTACAGATTTGCATAGAAAATATGTCAGGGGGAGGGGAAGGGGTAAGATAATAGGGGGAAATGTTTCCTACATTACCCGCCGAGTCCTAAAGAATAAGTTTCCAAATTTTGAGTCCGATCGGTCAAACGGTGCAGATATGCATAGAAAATATGTCAGGGGGAGGGAAAGGGGTAAGAGAATATGGGGGAAATGTTGCCTATGTTATTCGCCGAGTCTTATTGAATAAGTTTCCATATTTTGAGTCTGATCGGTCAAACGGTACAGATTTGCACCGAAAATATGTCAGGGGGAGGGGAAGGGGTATGATAATAGGGGGGAAATGTTGCCTATGTTACCCGCCGGGTCCCAAAGCATAAGTATGCAAAATTTGAATCGAATCGGACAAACAGTATGGATTTGTATAGAGAACAGACAGACAGACATTGAGTTTTATAGGTATAGATGTCGAGACAACTGTCAAACGTCAAAACTGACGAACCAAAAATGTTATACAGTAGCGGTCAAGACATAATTGTTACGTTGTATTGCTATCTTCAGTATATCCCGAAAATACTATGTTTAAAAAAATATTTATCTACTATCGGCGCTCGAATACGGAATTCTCTTTCTGAGAGAACTCATTTCCATTGCACGGTGTTACCCTTTTAATTTTAAAACACATTTATACATTAAATGAGGGGTGGAAAAGCAAAGGCAGCAATATTCAATAAACCAAAAAATAATAATTTGAGTACAGTCACCGAAGGCTACTAATTTATATATTCCTATAATATTAATAATATTCCCATAATAATATGAATAATAATGATATGATGGTATATTAATGGGACCAGTGAAACACGGTACTGCTGAAGTCCTAGCCTGTTTATTAACAAAATCAATTATGCAGAACAAATAATAATAAGATCAAGTAAGGTGATGATCTTGTCCAGAGTGGGTGCGTGGCTGTCTGCTGAAGATCTCCGTCGAATAATCTCGAAGAAGTTGAAGTTCTCCGGCGTCAGCTCAATCAGATATATGTAGGTGATATGTATCGAAGTTGGCATTTCCGAAGATTGGAAATGCCTGATGATCTCCGTCGATAAATCCCGAAGTTGGTTGGATAAGTTGAAGTTCTGTGGCGTCAGCTCAATCAGATATATGTGGGTAGTAGGTACTGAAGTTCGTATTTCCGAAAATCGGAAATGTCTGATGACCTCCGTCGATGGATCTCGAAGTTGGTTGGAGAAGTTGAAGTTCTGTGGCGTCAGCTCAATCAGATATCTGTAAGTGGTAAATACTGAAACTCGTAATTCCGTCCGTCGGCATTGAGTAGTGGTTCTCCGTCGATAAATCTCGAAGTCTGCTCGAGAAGGTGAAGCTCTGCGGCGTCAGTTTAATCAGATTTTCGACCTTTCTTTTATTTACTCAAGTAGGCCCGTGCACGAGCCGCCCGGCGGGTATTCCGCCAATAGAACAACGCCACCACTGTGTTTTGCGGTAGTGGGGATCCCACGTATATTCAGCGGCCGGGTGACTCCGCCTTTCATTCGTGCGCGCGCAGCCTTCGGTGAATGCCGACTACGACACGGTATTTTGGTTGGACGTAAATTTTCCTTTAGTTCATTTTCACGGTCAAATGCATTTCTCCCCCATTAACAAGTAGCGAATAGTCGGAATTGGGAGATGTTCACGTTTTTATGGGGAATGATGATCAATTTTGTTAATTATCTTATCTCTTAACTATGAAAAAAAATGCTTCTATAAAAAACTTAATCCTTTATTCCAACTAATAGTATAGTGGATGCGATGATCATTCAATATCATTTCTTTATTTTATTTGGAATATCTTCGATACAGCTTATATATTTTTATTTTTAATATTACATATTTTATTTTTTTAAGAAAACATGTTTTATTGTGCAATTGTAGAGTATAAAAGAAATGAAATAAATCATTTTGGAAGATTATTCAGAAAAAAAATTCTCTATTTGGTTACCTACCTAATTAATTATATTTCTAATATTTTTTCGGTAGGTAGGTATAAACATTTTTCTGTTTATATTTACAATTGATTTTGTTTTAAATATCGTAGAACTTTCTTCTAAAAATTGCAATTTCACAATAAAAAGTGTTTTTATAAAATAATAAAAAATCCAAATTTTTTAACAAAATACGTTTTTGAACCGTTGTTCGCGCACAATGTGTTAAGCTATTGTTTAATCTCCTGATTTAGCAATTGTTTTAAAAATACAGTTGTTTTTAGACTCTCTAAAAAGGAAATCGTGTAATCTGTGCTAATTAGTCAGTTTGTAAGCGGGAGATTAAAAATGTTTAAACCCTCGTAATTTACGTTTTTATTGGAATTTTCCGAGCTCTGCTGAACCCTGGACGTCCCACGTCAGTATGTAGAGTGACACGAGAAGTGTGCTGGATTTCAAACAAATATTTCCACTTGGCTCAGCATCAGCAGTGAGTGTTGTCAACCTCCACTCGAGTTTAGATGGTTGTGTATTTTTCGTCGCTTTTTATTTTGTTTACTATACAAGACACACCGATATGGCTTGAACTTTTTATAATGAGACATGAACAGAATTCTGGGTACAAAATATATAAAAAAACATTACACTACTTATGTAAAACTCGGCTCACTATACAATTACAAGTATCTTCAGCCTGCTCTAGCTGAGTCAGTACAATATATATTATATTTACGACACATTCTTGTGATATCAGAAAAATAACCAACATTATTATGATGCTGACTGAAAGAATGAGTTTCCTATACGGAGTTCAACATGCAAATTTATGTCAGATAAAGAATGGGAATCAATAGCTTCATAGAGAATCCTGTGTAGCACAACAAGATCGGATATTTTCCGTCAGATTTCAGTTTGTGCACTTCAAAAAAGGCAAGACTATCCTCGTAGCTATGAAGATCTGTGTTGACCAGCTATGTAGGACAAAATACGTAGAAACTTTTTCTTGATGAAACTCTTGCGATTCTTGCAAATGTGTTGTTCCGCACAGACACGGCGGCAACAATTATAATAGGGTGGATACACCGAATACCTGCTGCTGCGGCTGTAGTAGTCTGGAGTTTACCGTCTGCTGACGACGAGGCACAAACTCGCTTCTTAAGTTTGTTGATGGCGATGATAACCGAGAAACACCGGAGAGTAACGCTTCAATCGACGTTGTTTCTACCAGAGGTTTCGGGTCTCAGAATTTAAATTAAGAAAATAAGCAAGCAAGTTTTTGTTTAAGAGTGTGACCTAGCAAACCGACAGAGTAACGTAGTAACGTGCTAGGCTTCCGCGGCATCTTTTATTTGGTCCAGATAAAAATAACGGTAAAATAACTGCCAAAAAATGATGAGCGGGAGAGGGGGTTAATCTTCATTGCACGTATCGGTGTTACGTAGTGGACCACGGAAGCTGCGGGATCGGATCGGGTCGTCGGAATGACCCCTGGGCGGCGGTGATACCGTGCGCCGGCCGGCGTTTTTTCGGATGCGCTCCGGTTTTTTGATGATTTATCCGTTCTCCCGTATTTTCCGCTAATGAGCCATATATGAGCCATATACCCGGGTAATGCGGCATGGCTGATTGCGAGACTCGCAATCAGCCATGCCGCATTACCCGGGGAGATTGCGCAAAGAGGAGGATAGAGTGCAGAGTGGGAGTGTGGAATATTAGGGGAGGAATGGATAGGAAGATGAATGAACTGTGTGATAGTATGAATGACAAAAACCTAGACATTTTATGTATAAGCGAAAGTATGAAGAAAGGCTGTGGAGAGTTAGAGCACAACGACATGATGGTGCTTTGGTCCGGAGTGCCGGAGGCGGACCGAGCGTGCCAGGGTGTTGCAGCGCTGCTCTCGAGAAGGATGGTGGAATGTATGAGAGAATATGAATTTGTCAGTGCCAGACTAATGTGGATCCGGTTCAAAATTGGAGTCACGGGGGTGTTTCTAGTTATAGGCTATGCCCCGGTTAATTCTGAAAAGGACGAAGTGAAAAATGAATTTTGGACGAATGTTAGGGATGTAATGAACGTGAAACGAAGCAATGAAAGAATTATCTTCGCAGGTGATCTGAATGGCTGGGTGGGAACACGAAGAGATGGCTTCGAGACTGCCCTTGGTGTGTATGGTGACAAGAGGATGAATGAGAATGGTAAAAGTTTGCTTGAGGTATGCTTGGAATGGAATCTTTTTGTTTCAAATACCTTTTTTGATCACAAAAGAATCCATCAATACACATGGGAGAGAGGGAATGAAAGATCGATAATTGATTTTGTTGTGGTTGATTCTAGACTAAGGGCCGCTACGGTTGATACTCGGGTATTTCGGGGTGCCGAGATGGAAACTGACCATTTTCTTGTAGTCTCAAGAATAAACTTGTTTCAAGGCTGGCGGTCCAGGAAAAGAACTGTACCGGCTCCGTCTAGAATCAAAAAAGAGAATCTACAAAAGGACGATTTAAGGGAGAAGTTTGAAAGGAAAATTGTTGAAAGGCTGAGTGTAAGGAGGGTGAGTGATCTTAGGATAGATGATGCATGGGATTACTTAAAAAATACCCTTTGCGAGTCAGCGAAGGAAGTCTGTGGAACAGCTAAGCAGGGAAGGAAGAAAGGGGATGCATGGTGGGATGATGACATAAAGGAATTAGTGAAAGAAAAAAGAAAAGCGTGGCTCCATCTTCTGACAGTGAGTGGAGATGAATACGCGGGGGCAAAAGATGTATACAATGCGTGTAAAAAAAGAGTGAAAGCAGGTGTGAAAGAAAGGAAAGAGCGGCTGAAAAGAGAGGAAGGTTTGAAAATGTCTAAGAATTTTGGGGAAAACATCAAATTTTTCTGGAAGGAGGTGAAAAAATCTCGATGTGGGACGGAAAGCAATAGTATGAAAGCTATTAAGTCAGCGAATGGAGAAATGTTAATGGATGAAGATAGAATAAAAGATAGATGGATGAACTATTTCCAGGAAACGTATGAGAGTGAGGAGGCTGTAATAGAGGAATCCGTCGATATTCTCACGGAGAGAAGTATGAATGACGAGAATGAAGTCAGCGAAATAAGTGTGGAAGAAATAAAGTGTGCAATAAAGCATATGAAGAATGGTAAGGCTGTGGGGTATGATAACGTTGCTGCCGAATATATCAAGGCTGGTGGCCCATCAGTGATTTCGTGGCTTCATACTCTATTTAATAAATGTTTGAAGGAGAGCCACACCCCTTTGGATTGGAGGAGAGCAGTTATCATGCCTCTCTACAAAGGTAAAGGGTCGAGATTGGAATGCGGGAACTACAGGGCAATCAGCCTTTTAAGCTCGGTCGGCAAACTTTATGGAAGAATTTTGATAGAAAGAGTAAGGTCGATGACGAAAGAAAAGGTATGGGACGTGCAAGGAGCCTTTGTGGGTGGAAGAGGATGCATGGATCAGATATTCTCTCTACGAGTGTTGACGGAAAAGTTTTTAGCGAAAAACCAAAAACTTTTCTGTGCATTTGTAGATCTGCAAAAAGCTTATGATAGGGTTATTAGAGGAAGGTTATGGAAGGTACTCTCTGATTACAAGGTGAACAGTAAACTTATAGACGCAGTTGCATCCCTTTACGAGGGGAGTACTGCGTGTGTAAGAATCAATGGATCTTTCACACCGTGGTTTGATATAACAAAAGGTGTCAAACAGGGTTGTGTAATGTCTCCATGGCTGTTCAACTTGTATATGGATAATTGTGTGAAAGAACTGGAATGTATGAATATAGGAGCGAAAATGAGTGATTTGATTGTATGCTGTTTACTGTACGCGGATGATGCGGTATTAATGGCAAATAGCGAACAAGACCTACAAAGTCTAGTTAGCAGGATGTATGATGTATGCAAGGAAAGTGACCTTATTATGAATGTAAAGAAGTCAAAAGTAATGGTATTCGAGAAGGAGGAAAGTAAGACAACGTGTGAAATACTAGTAGGCAATGAATGTTTGGAACAAGTAGATGAGTTTGTGTACTTGGGAAGTATGTTCGATAGAAGAGGGAATGTTGAGAAAGATATAGAGAGGAGAGTGACTGCCGGGAATAGGGTGAACGGTGCTTTGAATGCAATAATTTCTAATAGAAATATGTCTACCGAGGCAAAACTGGCGGTACATAATGGAGTTCTGGTACCGACACTAATGTATGGAAGTGAAGCCTGGAGCTGGCAGAAGAGGAACGAAAGTAGATTGAATGCAGTGGAGATGAGGTCCCTTAGACGTATGTGTGGTAAATCCATGTATGATAGAGTAAAGAATGAAGATATTAGGAAGGAATGTAAAGCTGATCGTAGCATAATACAGAGAATAAAAATAGGGTCGCTCAGGTGGTTTGGGCATGTTGAGCGAATGAATGAGGAAAGAATGGTAAGAAAGATATATGATGCAAGTGTTGACGGCGCCAGAAAAAGAGGGCGACCACGGAAGACGTGGCATGACCAGATTAACCAGATACTGGAAGATGGTCCTGTTAGAAGTCTGAACAACCGTCGAGCTTGCATGCGAAGATGTATGAATGTAGACGAAGCGAAAGTTGTATGTCAGGACAGAAGAGTATGGCGCTCTATCCTCTCTGCCTACCCCCTCGGGGAAACGGCGTGATGGTAAGTAAGTAAGTAAGTAAGCGACTGGCACGCTAGTATGTGGATTCAACATGCAGATTCATGTCCGGTAGTGCCAGCGCCTACAAATGTGCTTTATTTAGTATAAGGTTACACCTATTTGTGTTTTATTCTCTAGCTTCTGTTGAAATGAAACTATATCACTGAATATGCCTGATTTATTATAAAAGTAACGGATTATAATTTATCAGAATATCTTAGGACAGAGCTACTAAATTACTTTCAGGATTATATGCATATATTACAACCAATATTAGTGAATTCAACCATACAACAGGTTTGCACTAAGATCGGGAATAAGTAATACATTCCACACCTGAATATGATGCTCATCATCGTGGATGATGGCACCAATGTTTCTTTACCCATCTTTGCTACTGTGACTAGCCACCCTTATCTTCTGGATCGGAGGGGACTGTATATCGCACATCCAGTCAGCATGCCTTGACATATGCATAGTAGCGCCTGAATCTATACACCAGTCATCATCTATAAACCATCGAATCTATAAACCAGTACGGTTATATGCTAAAAAATGGCTGAAAAACTATTGCTACATTATTAATATTTAAAGCATTGTGGTTAGACATTATAACAGAATGTTAGTTAACTTAGTAAAAACCATTACCAGATTTAAGGTCTACCGGTTTCGAGACGTACCCGTCTCTTCGTCAGGGCCAACACTACACTACTATGTTCACAACACTATACTCCACAACCATAGTATTGTTAAACTTTTGTTATTCGTCCTGACGAAGAGACGGTTACGTCTTGAAACCGGTAGACCTTAAATCTGCTAGTAGTTTTTACTAAATTAACTAACATTCTGTTACTATCGTTACAGTTCGATTTCTTCCGAGTACACTGATTTCTGAAATGTCCATACTGGTGCCTATTATAACAACTTGGGGCTTTTCCTTTGGGCTTATAATTATTCTTGTGTTTTGTTAAGAATACAGAAGACTGGGAAAATTTAACATCTTATAAAAGTTTTTCCTCAATACAGTCAGACAATATTTTCATGCCAGAACTCTCTATACCCATGATCATAGGTTTTAATTATCCGGTAAACTAGCCAGCATGAGTGTTCCTAGCCATTCATCATCTACGTTGAACCCGATGACCCTCAACTTATGAGCTATCCGACAAAGTGTTGATTAGGTCTTTTAGTTACCCCACTATCCTAAAAAGTCCGGAGTCTTAGAATAAATTTTGCATTTTTTTTCATCCACACTTCGTTTTGGCATTTTCTATGTGAACGTAATGAATCGGTTCTACCAAAAAAATAATTTTAGGCTACTATTTGAAGGTTAGAAGTCATCATTGCCACGAGATATTTAATAAGTGTAATTTTATTTTTCGGTAATAAATTACGGATAGTTATGGACTGGGCCCATAACCTGTTGAAATGGAACTATATCACTGAATTCTACTTGATTTATTATAAAAGTAACGGATATAATTTATCGGGATATCTTAGCCAGAGATGTCAAAATGCACAAGAAGGAAATGTGCAAAGCACCACACGTTGACAATAGGTGAAAGCTTCTTAATCTTTTTGATTAAGGCTGACAAAAGTCTACTTTATTTCAACAGCTTCGAAATGATCAAAAATACTAAGAATGTATGAAACTGAAACATGTGCGGCCGCAGTCGGGTGACCATCGCGGCCGCGACGCATCGAAATTACATAAAATAAACATTTGTTAATGTAT